>CM033109.1:10286383-10673432 GCA_019321725.1 Paulownia fortunei | reverse complement strand
AAACATAATTTTATTTCAACACATAGTATTTTTTATAGCTATCTATTATATGTAAAATTTATTTATTTGAATGGTGTACATGAGAAAATATTAGATAATAGAATTGTAATTTTATTTATAATTATTGTATTGACGGCGGGGATTGGTGCACATATATTAGATTAAACTATTATGTTATATAAATTATTTGACAGTAATATTTATAATTATACATAATATGAAGATCTTATTAATTTGAATGTTGTATTTGAATAAATATTAAAAAATGAAAATATAATTTTATTTATAATTATATTGAGTGCTAGTAATTTTATTGCTGTTAATACTATTTTAGGTAATGAATTAGTGATGATTATTTTCAGTGCGAGTAATTATTAACTTTTTTAAAATTATATTTATTATGAGCGAATTTATTTTTTTAATTTAATTAATCACTTTATTATAGGTACAATTTATTTCGACATTAGACAATACGAAATAATTTTAATAAATTACTATACTTTTTTCTTTTTAGTATTAATTTATTCTATTATGTTGAGAGAAATGACTATTTTAAATTTATCTAACTGTATATGTAGGTTTTAATTATTTTATTCATAATAATATTCAATATGTGTAATTTATATATATGCAAATGGCCTATATGAATAAATATTAAATTATATTTTTATACCGTATAATTATTTTATATTTTTAGTATGAGTTTAATTATTTGAATGGTGCAGTTATGTTAGATTAAATTGTTGTATTATATAAATTATGTTAAACTTTTTATGAAAAAATAATTTTATTTTAGCTCATAGTATTTTTTATAGTTATCTACAATATATAAAATTTATTTTATTTAAATGGTGTACATGAGTAAATATTAGATAATAGAATTGTAATTTTATTTATAATTATTGTATTGACACCGGGGATTGGTGCACATATATTAGATTAAACTATTGTATTATATAAATTATTTGACAGTAATATTTATAATTATACATAATATGAAGATCTTATTTATTTGAATGGTGTATTGAAATAAATATTAAAAAATAAAAATATAATTTTATTTATAATTATATTGAGTGCTAGTAATTTTATTCCTATTAATACTATTTTAGGTAATGAATTAGTGGTAATTATTTTCAGTGCGAGTAATTATTAACTTTTTTAAAATTATATTTATTATGAGCGAATTTATTTTTTTAATTTAATTAATTATTTTATCATAGGTACAATTTATTTATACATTAGACAGTACGAAATAATTTTAATAAATTACTATACTTTTTTCTTTTAAGTATTAATTTATTCTATTATGTTGAGAAAATGACTATTTTAAATTTATCTTACTGTATATGTAGGTTTTAATTATTTTATTCATAATAATATTCAATATGTGTAATTTATATATATGCAAATGGCCTATATGAATAAATATTAAATTATATTTTTAAACCGTATAATTATTTTATATTTTTAGTATGAGTTTAATTATTTGAATGGTGCAGTTATGTTAGATTAAATTGTTGTATTATATAAATTATGTTAAACTTTTTATGAAAAAATAATTTTATTTTAGCTCATAGTATTTTTTATAGTTATCTACAATATATAAAATTTATTTATCTAAATGGTGTACGTGAGAAAATATTAAATAATAGAATTGTAGTTTTATTTATAATTATTGTATTGACACCGGGATTGGTGCACATATATTAGATTAAACTATTGTATTATATAAATTATTTTACAGTAATATTTATAATTATACATAATATGAAGATCTTATTTATTTGAATGGTGTATTGAAATAAATATTAAAAAATAAAAATATAATTTTATTTATAATTATATTGAGTGCTAGTAATTTTATTCCTATTAATACTAATTTAGGTAATGAATTAGTGGTAATTATTCTCAGTGCGAGTAAATTATTAACTTTTTTAAAATTATATTTATTATGAGCGAATTTATTTTATTTTATTTAATTAATTATTTTATCATAGGTACAATTTATTTATACATTAGACAGTACGAAATAATTTTAATAAATTACTATAGTTTTTTCTTTTAAGTATTAATTTATTCTATTAGTTGAGAGAAATGACTATTTTAAATTTATCTTACTGTATATGTAGGTTTTAATTATTTTATTCATAATAATATTCAATATGTGTAATTTATATATATGCAAATGGCCTATATGAATAAATATTAAATTATATTTTTATACCGTATAATTATTTTATATTTTTAGTATGAGTTTAATTATTTGAATGGTGCAGTTATGTTAGATTAAATTGTTGTATTATATAAATTATGTTAAACTTTTTATGAAAAAGTGATATTTTATTTTAGCTCATAGTATTTTTTATAGTTATCTACAATATATAAAATTTATTTATTTAAATGGTGTACATGAGTAAATATTAAATAATAGAATTGTAATTTTATTTATAATTATTGTATTGACGGCGGGGATTGGTGCACATATATTAGATTAAACTATTGTATTATATAAATTATTTTACAGTAATATTTATAATTATACATAATATGAAGATCTTATTTATTTGAATGGTGTATTGAATAAATATTAAAAAATAAAAATATAATTTTATTTATAATTATATTGAGTGCTAGTAATTTTATTCCTATTAATACTAATTTAGGTAATGAATTAGTGGTAATTATTCTCAGTGCGAGTAAATTATTAACTTTTTAAAATTATATTTATTATGAGCGAATTTATTTTATTTATTTTATCATAGGTACAATTTATTTATACATTAGACAGTACGAAATAATTTTAATAAATTACTATACTTTTTTCTTTTAAGTATTAATTTATTCTATTATGTTGAGAGAAATGACTATTTTAAATTTATCTTACTGTATATGTAGGTTTTAATTATTTTATTCATAATAATATTCAATATGTGTAATTTATATATATGCAAATGGCCTATATGAATAAATATTAAATATATTTTTATACCGTATAATTATTTTATATTTTTAGTATGAGTTTAATTATTTGAATGGTGCAGGTTATGTTAGATTAAATTGTTGTATTATATAAATTATGTTAAACTTTTTATGAAAAAATAATTTTATTTTAGCTCATAGTATTTTTTATAGTTATCTACAATATATAAAATTTATTTTATTTAAATGGTGTACATGAGAAAATATTAAATAATAGAATTGTATTTTATTTATAATTATTGTATTGACACGGGGATTGGTGCACATATATTAGATTAAACTATTGTATTATATAAATTATTTTACAGTAATATTTATAATTATACATAATATGAAGATCTTATTTATTTGAATGTGTATTGAAATAAATATTAAAAATAAAAATATAATTTTATTTATAATTATATTGAGTGCTAGTAATTTTATTCCTATTAATACTAATTTAGGTAATGAATTAGTGGTAATTATTCTCAGTGCGAGTAAATTATTAACTTTTTTAAAATTATATTTATTATGAGCGAATTTATTTTATTTATTTTAATTAATTTTTTATCATAGGTACAATTTATTTTACATTAGACAGTACGAAATAATTTTAATAAATTACTATACTTTTTTCTTTTAAGTATTAATTTATTCTATTAAGTTGAGAGAAATGACTATTTTAAATTTATCTTACTGTATATGTAGGTTTTAATTATTTTATTCATAATAATATTCAATATGTGTAATTTATATATATGCAAATGGCCTATATGAATAAATATTAAATTATATTTTTATACCGTATAATTATTTTATATTTTTAGTATGAGTTTAATTATTTGAATGGTGCAGTATGTTAGATTAAATTGTTGTATTATATAAATTATGTTAACTTTTTATGAAAAAAAATTTTATTTTAGCTCATAGTATTTTTTATAGTTATCTACAATATATAAAATTTATTTATCTAAATGGTGTACGTGAGAAAATATTAAATAATAGAATTGTAGTTTTATTTATAATTATTGTATTGACACCGGATTGGTGCACATATATTAGATTAAACTATTGTATTATATAAATTATTTTACAGTAATATTTATAATTATACATAATATGAAGATCTTATTTATTTGAATGGTGTATTGAATAAATATTAAAAAATAAAAATATAATTTTATTTATAATTATATTGAGTGCTAGTAATTTTATTCCTATTAATACTAATTTAGGTAATGAATTAGTGGTAATTATTCTCAGTGCGAGTAAATTATTAACTTTTTTAAAATTATATTTATTATGAGCGAATTTATTTTATTTATTTAATTAATTATTTTATCATAGGTACAATTTATTTATACATTAGACAGTACGAAATAATTTTAATAAATTACTATAGTTTTTCTTTTAAGTATTAATTTATTCTATTAATTTGAGAAAAATGACTATTTTAAATTTATCTTACTGTATATGTAGGTTTTAATTATTTTATTCATAATAATATTCAATATGTGTAATTTATATATATGCAAATGGCCTATATGAATAAATATTAAATTATATTTTTATACCGTATAATTATTTTATATTTTTAGTATGAGTTTAATTATTTGAATGGTGCAGGTATGTTAGATTAAATTGTTGTATTATATAAATTATGTTAAACTTTTTATGAAAAAGTGTTAGTTTATTTATTATGAAATTTATTTATAATTGTAATCTGTATAAGTAATTTTATTTCAACACATAGTATTTTTTATAGTTATCTATTATATGTAAAATTTATTTATTTGAATGGTGTACATGAGTAAATATTAGATAATAGAATTGTAATTTTATTTATAATTATTGTATTGACGGCGGATTGGTGCACATATATTAGATTAAACTATTATGTTATATAAATTATTTGACAGTAATATTTATAATTATACATAATATGAAGATCTTATTTATTTGAATGGTGTATTAAATAAATATTAAAAAATAAAAATATAATTTTATTTATAATTATATTGAGTGCTAGTAATTTTATTCCTATTAATACTATTTTAGGTAATGAATTAGTGGTAATTATTTTCAGTGCGAGTAATTATTAACTTTTTTAAAATTATATTTATTATGAGCGAATTTATTTAATTTATTTTAATTAATTACTTTATCTTAGGTACAATTTATTTAGACATTAGACAATACGAAATAATTTTAATAAATTACTATAGTTTTTTCTTTTAAGTATTAATTTATTCTATTAAGTTGAGAAAAATGACTATTTTAAATTTATCTTACTGTATATGTAGGTTTTAATTATTTTATTCATAATAATATTCAATATGTGTAATTTATATATATGCAAATGGCCTATATGAATAAATATTAAATTATATTTTTATACCGTATAATTATTTTATATTTTTAGTATGAGTTTAATTATTTGAATGGTGCAGGTATGTTAGATTAAATTGTTGTATTATATAAATTATGTTAAACTTTTTATGAAAAAGTGATATTTTATTTATTATTTTAAATTTATTTATAATGTATTATGTATAAGTGATTAATGTCAGCACATAATATTTTTATAATTATCTACAATATTTGAAATTTATTTATTTGAATGGTGTACATGAGTAAATATTAGATAATAGAATTGTAATTTTATTTATAATTATTGTATTGACGGCGGATTGGTGCACATATATTAGATTAAACTATTGTATTATATAAATTATTTTACAGTAATATTTATAATTATACATAATATGGAAATCTTATTTATTTGAATGTGTATTTAAATAAATATTAAAAAATAAAAATATAATTTATTTTGTTAATTATATTGAGTGCTAGTAATTTTATTCCTATTGATTACTATTTTGGTAATGAATAGTGGTAATTATTTTATCATAGTACAATTTACTTATACATTAGACAGTACAAATAATTTTAATAAATTCATAGTTTTTTCTTTTTATAGTATTAATTTATTCTATTAAGTTTATAATTATTGTATTGACAGCGGGGATTAGTGCACATATATTAGATTAAACTATTGTTTATATAAATTATTTGACAGTAATTTTATAATTATACATAATATGAAGATCTTATTTATTTGAATGGTATGTAGTGAATAAATATTAAAAAATAAAAATATAATTTTATTTATAATTATATTGAGTGCTAGTAATTTTATTGCTGTTAATACTATTTTAGGTAATGAATTAGTGATAATTATTTTAGTGCGAGTAATTATTAACTATTTTAAAATTATATTTATTATGAGCGAATTTATTTTATTTAATTTAATTAATTACTTTATTATAGGTACAATTTATTTAGACATTAGACAATACGAAATAATTTTAATAAATTACTATACTTTTTTCTTTTAAGTATTAATTTATTCTATTATGTTGAGAGAAATGACTATTTTAAATTTATATTACTGTATATGTAGGTTTTAATTATTTTATTCATAATAATATTCAATATGTGTAATTTATATATATGCAAATGGCCTATATGAATAAATATTAAATTATATTTTTATACCGTATAATTATTTTATTTTTAGTATGAGTTTAATTATTTGAATGGTGCAGTTATGTTAGATTAAATTGTTGTATTATATAAATTATGTTAAACTTTTTATGAAAAAATAATTTTATTTTAGCTCATAGTATTTTTATAGTTATCTACAATATATAAAATTTATTTATCTAAATGGTGTACGTGAGAAAATATTAAATAATAGAATTGTAGTTTTATTTATAATTATTGTATTGACACCGGGGATTGTGCACATATATTAGATTAAACTATTGTATTATATAAATTATTTTACAGTAATATTTATAATTATACATAATATGAAGATCTTATTTATTTGAATGGTGTATTGAAATAAATATTAAAAAATAAAAATATAATTTTATTTATAATTATATTGAGTGCTAGTAATTTTATTCCTATTAATACTAATTTAGGTAATGAATTAGTGGTAATTATTCTCAGTGCGAGTAAATTATTAACTATTTTAAAATTATATTTATTATGAGCAAATTTATTTTATTTAATTATTATCATAGGTACAATTTATTTATACATTAGACAGTACGAAATAATTTTAATAAATTACTATAGTTTTTTCTTTTAAGTATTAATTTATTCTATTAAGTTTAGAAATGACTATTTTAAATTTATCTTACTGTATATGTAGGTTTTAATTATTTTATTCATAATAATATTCAATATGTGTAATTTATATATATGCAAATGGCCTATATGAATAAATATTAAATTATATTTTTATACCGTATAATTATTTTATATTTTTAGTATGAGTTTAATTATTTGAATGGTGCAGTTATGTTAGATTAAATTGTTGTATTATATATAATTATGGTAAACTTTTTGAAAAAATAATTTTATTTTAGCTCATAGTATTTTTTATAGTTATCTACAAATATAAATTTATTTATCTAAATGGTGTACGTGAGAAAATATTAAATAATAGAATTGTAGTTTTATTTATAATTGTTGTATTAACACCGGGGACTGGTGCACATATATTAGATTAAACTATTGTATTATATAAATTATTTTACAGTAATATTTATAATTATACATAATATGAAGATCTTATTTATTTGAATGGTGTATTGAAATAAATATTAAAAAATAAAAATATAATTTTATTTATAATTATATTGAGTGCTAGTAATTTTATTCCTATTAATACAATTTAGGTAATGAATTAGTGGTAATTATTTTCAGTGCGAGTAAAATATTAACTTTTTTAAAATTACATTTATTATGAGCGAATTTATTTTATTTATTTTAATTAATTATTTTATTATAGGTACAATTTATTTATACATTAGACAGTACGAAATAATTTTAATAAATTACTATAGTTTTTTCTTTTAAGTATTAATTTATTCTATTAAGTTGGGAGATATGACTATTTTAAATTTATCTTACTGTATGTAGGTTTTAATTATTTTATTCATATAATAATATTCAATATGTGTAATTTATATATATGCAAATGCCTATATGAATAAATATTAAATTATATTTTTATACCGTATAATTATTTTATATTTTTAGTATGAGTTTAATTATTTGAATGGTGCAGGTATGTTAGATTAAATTGTTGTATTATATAAATTATGTTAAACTTTTTATGAAAAAGTGTTAGTTTATTTATTATGAAATTTATTTATAATTGTAATCTGTATAAGTAATTTTATTTCAACACATAGTATTTTTTATAGTTATCTATTATATGTAAAATTTATTTATTTGAATGGTGTACATGAGTAAATATTAGATAATAGAATTGTAATTTTATTATAATTATTGTATTGACGGCGGGGATGGTGCACATATATTAAATTAAACTATTGTATTATATAAATTATTTGACAGTAATATTTATAATTATACATAATATGAGATGTTA
This sequence comes from Paulownia fortunei, assembly GCA_019321725.1. Taxonomy (NCBI): domain Eukaryota; kingdom Viridiplantae; phylum Streptophyta; class Magnoliopsida; order Lamiales; family Paulowniaceae; genus Paulownia; species Paulownia fortunei. The sequence goes on along the minus strand of CM033109.1, from coordinate 10,664,995 downwards.
TTTTTTGAATGGTGCATTCAAATAAATATTAAAAAATAAAAATATAATTTTATTTATAATTATATTGAGTGCTAGTAATTTTATTCCTATTAATACTATTTTAGGTAATGAATTAGTAGTAATATTTTCAGTGCGAGAAAATTATTAACTTTTTTAAAATTATTTTTATTTTGAGCGAATTTATTTAATTTATTTTAATTAATTACTTTATCTTAGGTACAATTTATTTGGACATTAGACATTAGGAATAATTTTAATAAATTACTATAGTTTTTTCTTTTAAGTATTAATTTATTCTATTATGTTGAGAGAAATACTATTTTAAATTTATCTTACTGTATATGTAGGTTTTAATTATTTTATTCATAATAATATTCAATAGGTGTAATTTATATATATGCAAATGGCCTATATGAATAAATATTAAATTATATTTTTATACCGTATAGTTGTTTTATATTTTTAGTATGAGTTTAATTATGTGAATGGTGCAGGTGTATTATATTAAATTATTGTATTATATAAATTATGTTAATCTTTTTATGAAAAAGTGTTTTTTTATTTATTATTAAATTTATTTATATTTGTAATCTATAAAGCAATTTTATTTCTGCACATAGTATTTTTTAAAGTTATCTACAATATGTAGTTTTTTTATTTGAATGGTGTACATGAGTAAATATTAGATAATAGAATTGCAATTTTTTTATAATTGTATTGAGGGTGAGGAATGGTGCACGTAATTAGATTAAACTATTGTATTATATAAATTATTTGAAAGTAATATTTATAATTATACAAAATATGAAAATCTTGTTTATTTGAGTGGTGTATTTAAATAAATATTAGAAAATTGAAATACATTTTATTTATAATTATATTAAGTGCTAGTAATTTTTTCCTATTATTACTATTGTAGGTTATGAATTAGTTGTAATTATTTTGAATGTGAGTAAGTTATAATTTTTTTTACAATTATATTTATTATGAGCAAATTTATTTCATTTATATTAATTGATTACATTATCTTACGTACAATTTATTTAGACATCAAACAGTACATTATCTTAGGTACAATTTATTTAGACATCAGACAATTTTAATTAATGTTAATAAATTATTTTAGTTATTTCTTTAAGTATTAAATTATGCAATTAAGTTGAGAAACGTGACTATTTTAAATTTATTTTAGTGTATATGTGGGTTTTAATTATTTTATTTGTAATAATATTCAATATGTGTAATTTTATATATGCAAATGGTCTATATAAATATATATTAAATTATATTATTATACCATATAATTATTTTATATTTTTAGTATGAGTTTAATAATTTGAATGGTGCATGCATATTTGATTAAATTGTTGTATTATATAAATTATGTTAAATGTGTTATGAAAAAGTGTTATTTTATTTATTATTAATTTTATTTATAATTGTAATATGTATATCTAATTTTATTTTTCAAATAGTATTTTTTATAGTTACTTACAATATATAAAATTTATTTATTTGAATGGTGTACATGATTATTATTAGATAATAGAAATGTAATTTTATTTATAATTGTATTGAGGGCGAGGAATGGTGCACGTATATTAGATTAAACTATTGTATTATATAAATTATTTGAAAGTAATATTTATAATTATACATAATATGAAAATCTTATTTATTTGAATGGTGTATGTAAATAGATATTAAAAAATAGAATTATAATTTTATTTATAATTATATTGAGTGCTAGTAATTTTATTCCTGCTAATAATATTCTAAGTAATGAATTAATTGTAATTATATTGAATGCGAGTAATTTATTAATTTTTTTACAATTATATTTATTTTGAGTAAATTTGTTTCATTTATTTTAATCAATTACTTTATCTTAGATACAATTAGTTTAGACATTAGATATTTCTATTTAATTTTAGTTAGTTAGTTTAAAAAGTAATGAATTATTTGGTTAAGTCGAAAAAAGTGAGCAGGAAAATATAATTTTGATAATTTATTAAATTATATAGTATTATGGAGAATAAATTTATATTAATGTACATGTATATAGATTTTAATTACTTTAATTGTAACTATATTCAGTAGTTGTAATTTATTTACTAAATAAATATTAATTTATATTGCTATACCATATAATTTCTTTTGAAAACTTAACTTAAAAAGTCGAGTTTCATTCATTTTAAGAATTATATTAGTACGACTAATTTTATTTCAACAAATAGTATTTTTGAAAATAAATTTATCTTAGTGTACATTTATAATTTAATTATTTTATATTTTTAGTATGAGTTTACTTATTTGAATGATGCATGTACATTGGATTAAATTGTTGTATTATATAAATTATCTTAAATTTTTACCAAAGTTTTTGTTTAATTATTATTCATTTTAATGAATGCGAATAAATTATTAATTTCTTTTACAATTATATTTATTATGAGCGAATTTATTTTAATTAATTACTTTATCTTAAGTACAATTTGTTTAGACATTAGACAGTTCTAATTAATTTTAATAAATTATTATAGTTATTTCTCTTAAGTATTAAATTATTCTATTAAGTTGAGAAAAGTAACTTTTAAATTTATCTTAGTGTTTTTGTAGGTTTTAATTATTTTATTTGTAATAATATTCAACATGTGTAATTTATATATATGCAAATGGTCTATATAAATAAATATTAAATTATATTATTGTACCGTATAAAGTTTTTGAAAACTTAACTTACAAAATTGTATTTCATTTATTATTAGTAATTTTATTTATTACTATAAATTTGATTTTATTTACATTTATAATAATTTTATTTCAATAAATTGTATTATTTGAAATTATATATAACCCAAAAATTTATTTATTTGAATGGTGTATGTAATAATTATTTGAAAATAGAAATGTAAGTTTTTTCGTAATTATATTGAGTGTGAGTAATTTTGTATAAGTAATATTTTAGTTAATGAATTTATTTTAGTATACATTTAGAATTTTGTGATTTTGTTTGTAATTATATTCAATGTGAGTAGTTACTAATTTTATTTATAATTATACTTTATGAGTAAATTTATTTCAAAATATAGTATTTTAGGTAATTAATTTATGTAAGGTACATTTAGTTAGACATTAGATATTTCTAATTAATTTTAGTAAATTAGTTTAAATAGTAATGAATTATTTGGTTAAGTCAAAAAAGTGAGCAAGAAAATATAATTTTGATAACTTATTAAATTTTACAGTATTATGGAGAATAAGTTTATGTTATTGTTACTTAAACTGTAATTATATTCAGTAGTTGTAATTTATTTAGTCTATCTAAATAAATATTAATTTATATTGTTATACCATTTAATTTCTTTCGGAAACTTAACTTATAAAGCTGAGTTTCATTCATTTTTAAAAATTATATTTAGTATGACTAATTTTATTTTATAAAATAGTATTTTTCAGAATAAATTTATCTTAGCTTACATTTAGAATTTAATTATTTTATAATTTTAATATGAGTATACTTATTTGAATGGTGCATGTATATTAGATAACATTGTTGTATTATATAAATTATCTTAATTGTTTATGAAAAAGTTTTATTTTATTTATGATTAATTTTATTTATAATTATATTTCGTATAAGTAATTTTATTTCAGCAAATAGTTTTTTTTATTGTTATTTATAATATGTGAAATTTATATATTTGAATGCTGTACATGAGTAAATATTAGATAATAGAGTTGTAATTTTATTTATAATTGTATTGAGGGTGAGGAATGGTGCACTTATATTAGACTAAACTATTGTATCATATAAATTATTTGACAGTAATATTTATAATTATACATAATATGAAAATCTTATTTATTTGAATGGTGTATTTAAATAGATATTAGAAAATAGAAATATAATTTTATTTATAATTATTTTGGATGCGAGTAAATTATTAATTTTTTTTATAATTATATTTATTATGAGCGCATTTGTTTCATTTATTTTAATTAATTACTTTATCTTAGGTACAGTTTGTTTAGATATTAGATAGATCCAATTAATTTTAATAAATTATTTTTGTTATTTCTTTTAAGTATTAAATTATTCTATTAAGTTGAGAAAAGTGACTATTTTAAATTTATCTTAGTGTACATATAGGTTTTAATTATTTTATTTATAATAGTATTCATTATGTGTAATTTATATATATGCAAAAGGTCTATATAAATAAATATTGAATTATAATATTATACCATATAAATTTTTAACAACTTAACTTACAAAATTGTATTTCATTTGTTATTAGTAATTTTATTTATTACTAAAAATTTGATTTGATTTACATTTATATTAATTTTAGTTCAATAAATTGCATTATTTTTTATTATATATAACCTAAAAAATTTATTTATTTCAATGGTGTACGTATTAATTATTTGAAAATAGAAATGTTAGTTTTTTCATAATTATATTGAGTGTGAGTAATTTTGTATAAGTAATATTTTAGTTATTAAATTTATTTTAGTGTACATTTAGAATTTTGTGATTTTATTTATAATTATATTCAATGTGAGTAGTTATTGATTTTATTTATAATTATATTCTTTATGAATTTATTTTAAAATATAGTATTTTAGGTAATTAATTTATGTTAGGTACATTTAGTTTAGACATTAGATATTTCTAATTAATTTTAGGAAATTAGTTTAAAAAGTAATGAATTATTTGGTTAAGTCGAAAAAGTGAGCAAGAAAATATAATTTTGATAACTTATTAAATTTTACAGTATTATGGAGAATAAATTTATGTTATTGTTACTTAAACTGTAATTATATTCAGTAGTTGTAATTTATTTAGTCTATCTAAATAAATATTAATTTATATTGTTATACCATTTAATTTCTTTCGGAAACTTAACTTATAAAGCTGAGTTTCATTCATTTTTAAAATTATATTTAGTATGACTAATTTTATTTTATAAAATAGTATTTTTCAGAATAAATTTATCTTAGCTTACATTTAGAATTTAATTATTTTATAATTTTAATATGAGTATACTTATTTGAATGGTGCATGTATATTAGATAACATTGTTGTATTATATAAATTATCTTAATTGTTTATGAAAAAGTTTTATTTTATTTATGATTAATTTTATTTATAATTATATTTCGTATAAGTAATTTTATTTCAGCAAATAGTTTCTTTTATTGTTATTTACAATATGTGAAATTTATTTATTTGAATGTTGTACATGAGTAAATATTAGATAATAGAGTTGTAATTTTATTTATATTTGTATTGAGGGCGAAGAATGGTGCACCTATATTAGATTAAACTATTGTATTATATAAATTATTTGACAGTAATATTTATAATTATACATAATATGAAAATCTTATTTATTTGAATGGTGATAGAAATATAATTTTATTTATAATTATATTAAGTGCTAGTAATTTTATTTCAGTTAATATTATTTTTGGTAATGAATTAGTTGTAATTGTATTGAATGTGAATAAATTATTAATTTCTTTTACAATTATATTTATTATGAGAGAATTTATTTCATTTGTTTTAATTAATTACTTTATATTAGGTACACTTTTTTTTAGACATTAGACAATTCTAATTAATTTTAATGAATTATTCTAGTTATTTCTTTTAAGTATTAAATTATTCTATTAAGTTGAGAAAACTGACTTTTAAATTTATCTTAGTGAATATGTAGGTTTTAATTATTTTATTTGCAATAATATTCAACATGTATAATTTATGGCATCACTGTGGAGACATTAGAGTAGTATGTGAATGCTTGTTGGAGAACAAATTCAGTGAACAACTCTACTATGAAATTCTTAATTTAAACTTACCAAATATTAGATAAGGAATTTCTTTGTTACGATAATGCAAGATTAGTCTTTCGACTTTCGGCACTATGATAACCTTGTGCATGGAGAATTGTACTTTGATCTATATTCTAATTCCTTGAGAATTATAATAAATGGATTTTGGGTGCAATTTAGTCATGTTTGGAGGTTTGTGAGTGTCAACAAAGGATTTATGACCCATTTAATTGAGAATATGTCCTATGTTTTTCACTATCCACAACTTAGGAAATCCTTGGCCAAAGCAGGATGATGGTTACGAAGGAGTTCTCTAATTTAATCATTAAATCGTGAACTAGGAAAGGATACAAGATATAGGGCTAATAGGGTTTCGATTAAAATTTCATCTATTAAGATATTAGATGATGAAGGGATCTTACTTGAATGACAATCGTTATTGAAAAGGTTTACATTAACTTCACTTAATTCTAGGTCTTTATGGCACATTACTAGATGTTAACCATTATTTGTAGGTATTCTCGAATTAGTGACATTAATTCTAGAATAGTTAATTAAAGGGTTTAATTAATCAAAGCAATTTTAAATACTCAAAATTAAATTATTGTGGGAGACTATGGCCTGGTGGTGAACCTAAAGGGTCACAAACTAAGTCAAATAGGTCTATTTTAATTTAAAAGAAATTAATTCAAGAGTTAGATTGGTGAATTAATTAACTAAATTAATTAATTCAAGAGTTGTATTAATTAATTCACCAATCTAGCTCTTGGATTAATTTCTTTTAAATTAAATGGACCTTAATTAATGAGATCAATTAATCCAAGCCCAATTGGGGATTGTGATGTGCTCAAAATTTCAGCACCAATCAAGAAGTCTGAGTTCAGCAGCCTGATCAACAAACCACGTTTGGATTGACCTGTAAAGCATTGGAGGTTGCCCAACAAAAAAATTTCAATGCTCAAGTCAATAAGAATTCGAAGAGCATCGATCATTCAATCAAAGTGTGTGTATCTCAAGTATATGATAAAAAAAACTCAAATCACCTTTTTATAGTACCCCCATCAGGGTGATATAATTAAGAAAGGATTCTATTACCTCACGAAAATAAATCAAATTTTCTAAAATCATGGATATCAAATAAGTGTCAACCTGCTCACTCTATTATGCCTAAGTTAGGTTGTTCTGCTCAGTCTACCTATATTGGTTACTCCATATCTGGTCAAGCATCTCAGCTTGGCATAAGCAAGATAATATTTCAACTGACTAGCTCCTCTAACTTGGCCATGAGTAGAATAAGCCAGCTTCTATCATTCAATCATGGGCTAACCAACCCACTTCTAATTGGTAACACCTAAATAGCTGAATATCTGGGCTAAAGCTAGCAACTCAACTCAGCATTTGGGCCCAAGCCTATAACCCTTAGCCAGGACTTCACTTAGACGAGCCCATTTGGGAGAAGGCAAATCCATACCACATCAGATTGAATTAATTGAGATCTATTAATTCACTAAGCTTTAATTTACTCAAACAGTTGAATTGAAAAATTAATTAATAGATTAATTAATTTGTTGTGTGTTACTTAATACAAGATTTAAATTAACTAGAAAAATGATGAGATAATTTGATTAGTCTTATTAAATTAGGCAAACACATACTAAAAATTAATTAATTGATGAGATCAATTAGTTGAATTTTTAAATAATTCTAGTGTTGTATAATTGATTAATTAATTTACTGAATCAATCATGTGGCTTAATGTAATGCCCCACTTTTTACGATTTTTATTAGAACTAATAGAAAATTTAGTTGATGTTATTTAATTATGATAAAATTATTAAAATCAATCTACTAATAGTTTTAGTGTCTATGCAGGTGACTGTGACGAGATCCGGATGTGCTAAGACAAGTTCATTCCAATTATTTGATAAATTGATTTTTTTTATGATAATTATTTGATTGACTAAATAATTAGAATAATTGTGTGTAATATAATATTTATTTAATGATTATTCTAGGATTCTAAGGTAAATATCTTTGAGCTTGTTTTGAATATAAATTTGATTATATTCTATATATATACACACACACACACACATATACGTAAAGTTGGTTAATATAGATGCTATGGTTGAATAAAAATAATAAATGTACTAATAAAAAAAAGGAAAATTCAAACCTTCGTTTTTCTATTTTCTTTCTCACACATTTTAAATATGTATCAATCATTCTTGACCATTGATCAAGCCTTAAATCACCTTAATTAGCTTTAGAAATATTATCTTATTTAACCATAAAAATAAACACTCTTCCCTCTAAACTCATGATTTCTCTATTTCTCTTTCTCTCTGTCTCCTCTCAACCTCACGTCTCTCTTCCTCCCTCTTTTTTTTTAATTTCTATTAGATATACCATGCCCAAGAATTTTACTTTAGCATTAAAAAAGTAATAATATACTTAGACTCCTTATAATCATCTCTACGCAGCAAGGGAAATAAAGAGGAGTCTCAAGGTATAGTGATTAAGCATTAATTGTTATAATTATCCTTTTTTCTCTTTACAAATATATAAACATATGTATATGTGATTATATATGTGTACAGTACATGAGCATATCTTTATGACTGGGTTTATTATGTTGTTAACTACGTGATGTCTGAATTTGAAAATATATTTTGAATTTATGTGATAGGATTTTTGAATTAATTTTCTGATATGTTGTGTATCTATATGTTATGAATGTCCATTAAGTTTTTTTAAGATTTAATTTCTAGTAAAATATTTAATTTTGGGTTTTTGAATCAAGTCTATTCACTGTTAATTTGATGCTGACAATTTTTGTTAATTACATTCAAAAATGTATTAAGAATTCATATGTTAGGATTTTGATATAATATTCTGATATGTTTCATATTTATGTGTCATGAATGTCCATAAAGTTTTAAAGATTAATTTCCTTATAAAATATTTAATTCAGATATTCGAATCAAACATATTCACTATATATTTGATGCTGATAGTTTTTGTTAATTTCATTTAAAACTTTATTTCGATTTCATATGATAGGATTTTGAGCTAATTTTTTGTTATGTTGTATATCTACATGTTATATACATCCATGAATTTTTAAAGATTAATTTCCACATAAAATATTTAATTTGGAGTTTTTCACCAAATCTGTTCACTGTACATTTGATACTAACAGTTTTTGTTAATTGTATTTGAAAAAATATTTTTAATTAATATGATAGGATTTTGAGCTAATTTTATGGTAAGTTATACATTTATATGTTATGAATGCCCAGAAATATTTAAATATTTAAATATCTTCATAAAATATTTAATTTAAAGTTTTGAACCAAGTTTGTTTAGTGTGAATGTGAATATTGATAGTTTCAAAGCACTACTTAAGGCTCCAACAATAAAAAAATTGACCCATCTAAATTAGCAGTGGGTAAAGAAACTTTCTTGTTGTCATTAAGAATAACAATCATATCAGAGTCTAAGTAGCCAGCATTGTTCATTGCTTCATACGCCTGACCTGTCGCCATAGCGCCATCGCTTATCACAACCACAAAGTGATTCGTTCTTCCTTTTAGATCTCTCTCCATAGTCATTCCTGCTTAGCCAAGAAATTCAAGGATCAAAATAGAAAGAAATGGATATCAGGCTTCTACATAATTACCATCACAACTACCACATGATGAGATGGGATACATATGCATTGATTGATCTCATTTGCAATAAAGCATGGTATGATGCCACTTTCCATATATTGTTGAAATTATATGAGTTATTATAAAGTACCAACAATCATTTTTCAAAATGTACTGCCAAATTAAAGAAGCTGTGTTGCCAACATACTAGGACAATTGGCACGTTCCTAAGAAGAAAATAAAAGATTTTTCCAAACAATTAGATCCTAGAAATAATTCTAATTTGTGGATTGTTGTTATATTGTGCATCTTTATGAGGTAGAATAAGTTGTACCTAATCTTGTGCAAATAGTTATAGAACTGTGACTAGTGCCAAAACAATCATAATTGCTCTCAAACCACTTTGTAAAACTAGAAAGACCACTTGTATATCTTAAAGTTGGAATCTTATCTCTTCTTCAAGTCAAAATTTTATGCGGATAAGATAGCACCATACAAAATCAGATAATCATAATAAAGACAATGATTATAACAAACCTCAAATGTACTACTTCATAAGTTATGGTATAATGGAAAAGAACCATCACCAGGTGGCCAACATCCCGAACTATTATTATATCTTGAGGAGCATTGTAAACATAATGAAGAGCCATAATTAGCTCAATAACTCTGAGGCTTGAACCAGGATGAAACCCAATATTAGAGACATTGAAATAACATCGGATCATAGTTCATGAGCAAATTATTTTAGTTCCTCCATAAAAATCAATTTTAATAAAAGAAACTAATTGAAAATTTAAAATAAACATTCCTAGAGCAACATAAAAATTTACATTATTTGAATGTGTTTAAACTTTGATTTAAACACATTATAACTTTGTAGAGATTTTTTTTATGTGAATTGGATTGTTGTTAGGTCCAAAAGTGGAGTTTGAGAGTTCTCTGAGAAATATTCCCCTTTTCGGATAATGATTCACAAACTCCAGTTGACATTTTTCCTATGATGCATAACCTCTAGTTGACCTTTTTTGTTACGTTCAACACCAAAACAGTATAAACAACCATTTCAATCAATTATTCCCATCCAAAACTTACAGATGAAAATAAATGCAACTCATTCCTAGTATACACCCAAAATAAAATAATATATAAAGAAATACAGCTAATCAAAGTGATTAGACAAAATTATTGAGTCGAAGAGGCAACTTGAGAGCATGAAAAGGATATAAGATAAAAATAGCCCGAGTTGTTCTGAGTTTCGAGGGTGAAACTTTTATAAGGCATTAGGGATTGTAACGCCCTACTTTGTACGATACGAAATTTTATTAGAACTAACAGAAAATTTAGTTGATGTTATTTAATTATGATAACATTATTAAAATCAATCTATTAATAGTTTTAGTGTCTATGCAGGTGACTATGACGGGAACCGGATGTGTTAAGACAAGTTCATACCAATTTTGATTGATTGATTTTGTTTATGATAATTATTTGATTGACTAAATAATTAGAATAATTGTGTGTATTATAATATTTATTTAATGATTATTCTAGGATTCTTATGTAAATATCTTTGAGCTTGCTATGAATATAAATTTGATTATATTATATATATATATACATATATGTAAAATTGGTTAATATAGATGCTACTAAAAGAAGAGAGATTATGGTTGAATAAAAATAATAAATGTACTAATAAAAAAATAAAAAATTCAAACCTTCCTTTTCCTATTTTCTTTCACACACGTTTTAACCATGTATCAATCATTCTTGACCATCAATCAAGCCCTAAAACATCTTAATTAGCTTTAGAAATATTATCTTAATTAACCATAAAAAAGACATTCTTCCCTCTAAACTCATGGTATCTCTATTTCCCTTCCTCTCTTTATTCTCTCAACCTCATGTCTCTCTTCCTCCCCCTTTTTTATTAATTTCTATTACATATACCACACCCAAGAATTTTACTTTATCCATAAAAAAAGTAATAATATACTTAGACCTCCAATCGTCTCTACATTGCAAGGGAAACAAAGAGGAGTCTCAAGGTATGGTGATTAAGCGTTAATTGTTATAAGTATCCTTCTTTCTCTTTACAAATATATAAGCATATGTATATGTGAATATATATGTGTACAGTATATGAGCGTGTCTTTATGACTGGGTTTATTTTTTTGTTAATCATGTGATGTCTGATTTTGCAAATATTTTTCGAATTCACGTGATAGGATTTTTGAATTAATTTTCTGATATGTTGTGTATCTAAAGTTGTGAGTGTCTAGTAAGTTTATTTAAGATTTAATTTCTAGTAAAATATTTAATTTTGAATTTTTGAATCAAGTCTATTCACTGTGAATTTGATGCAGACAGCTTTTGTTAATTACATTCGAAAATGTATTACAAATTCATATGATAAGATTTTGATCTAATATTCTGATATGTTTCATATTTATGTGTTATGAATGTCCAAAAAGTTTTAAAGATTTAATTTCCTTATAAAATATTTAATTTGGATATTCGAATCAAGCCTATTCACTGTATATTTGATGCTGACAATTTTTGTTAATTGCATTTAAAACTTTTTTCCGATTTCATATGATAGGATTTTGAGCTAAATTTATGATATTTTGTATATTTACATGTTATATATGTCCATGAATTTTTAAGGATTTAATTTCCACATAAAATATTTAATTCAGAGTTTTTAACCAAATCTGTTCACAGTAAATTTGATGCTGACAGTTTTTGTTAATAGTATTTGAAAATACATTTTTAATTAATATGATAGGATTTTGAGCTAATTTTATGGTAAGTTATACATTTATATGTTATGAATGCCCATAAAAATTTAAATATCTTCATAAAATATTTAATTTAAAGTTTTTAACCAAGTTTGATCACTATAAATTTGAATACTGATAGTTTTTATGACCTGAATTATAAAGTCCATTATAAATATAAAATAGTATTGAATCAACCTAGAAAATTACTGGATGATTGTTGATATGTTTTGTGTATGGGTTTAAAATTTTAGAGTCATATAATTTATAGTTTCTTAAAATAAAATTTATGGAATAAGATGTCTTCTATCTATTTTGTGGTATGGCTGAAACATTAAGTTGAGTTAGAAAATTTGAAAAATGCATTTCCCTTGTTCTTTTGAATTTGGTAAAATTCATGAAATATTATTAAGATGTATTCCATATGACAAGAATTTTGTACGAAAAGAGTATGTGAATTTTTAGATAAAATTCTATAAATCCTAAAAAGACAAGCAACCAATTTTGTTGACAACATTTAGTACCTAGTCTTGTTGCAATAATTATTTATGTTAGTATTTCTTTTAATATTGCAATAATATGAGTATTTTAGAATAATATATTTAATAAGTATGTAAATGGTGATTTTTGGCATGAAACTGTCTTGAAGGCATGCACATCGAAGGAGTTCTCAAACGTCACGTCACCTAACGTTGGGAATTTAGTAAGTTGGTAAAAAAAATGTAAGTGCATCCCTCACTTGCAATACGAGGAGTTGATTCTTTTTATCGCTTTATGATATGATATATGTACATGCCAGATGTCGTGTATGGTTTTGCCAATGACAAATTCATATTATATTAATGTTGGTAGTATGAGCAAAGTATGACAAGATGCTGAGTTAATCATTTTTCATACTACATAATAGATAATATGAGTAAAAGCATTTTTCAAAAGAGTATTTTTTTATAAAAGGCTGGCGGCAGATCTCGGAATTATTTTTTCGCAAGTGGCTTCAAATTTATTAAGTGTTTGAATTAATTTGAGTATTTCATATTTTGATTTAACATGCATTTTTTTTAAACTTGGAACTTTACAAGAATTTTTTTAGTATTTTAATAAAATTGAGGCTATACGGTTTTTTTTTCTAGTAGAGGATTGTTGAACAAAAAAAAAAAAGTTAATGACTTTTTTTTCTTATTACTCCAAATTTTTTTTATGGGATGATGATCTAATTAATGCTAAGTTACGGAGAAAGTAACATCCCGCTAAGGGGGTGTTACACTTAATTTAATTATGTGGAAGTTGTCCAAAGACCACGTAGAAAAAATAAGAGAAGGAAAGTTTTCTTGCACAAATACCTTATGCAAGATGGAAGTTGTCTTGGAAGGCAAGTATCACACTAGGGGTATATTTAATCCCTACTGACTTCATCAACCGCAAGCAACAAAGTAATAAATTATCAAATTAGGGGTCTTTTAATTCTTTGGTTGGGATGAAGAATAATTGATAAAAAATGTGATGAGATATGTGATTATGATTAAATTATTCAATAATTTTTATGTGCACATCATATGATTATTTGAATAATAAATTAGTCGAAATTCTTATCAGAAATGTACTTTAATGGATAATTATGTAGATTATTATGCTATTGACTAATATACCCTTAAATAAAAATTATCATAACTTAGTCAAGATTTAAATTGTAATATATAATTTAAAATCATGAATATTATGGTCAAAATAAATTTTAAATATTTTAGATATTAGGGTGTGATCATATCATCCCACCTCATAGGTGGAATGAGTTATCTAGCAAAAATCACCAATTGTAACGAGTTTGAGATTTTATCCTAGGTCATCATCATTAAAAGTAAATATTTGACTAAATTAAATATTTTGGTATATCCAATCTAATTAAATAAAGTAAACAAGCTCTCAATGTATAATCAATCATTGGGAAGCAACTGGATAAGTTGGTTTCTTAATTAAAACTGTGATACTTAACTTTTTTATTTGTTGCATGTTATGCAAATACTTTCAAAGTAAAACATTTTTAAGTTTTTGATGTGCCGCGTATCTGAGAACTTATGCAAACCCAACAATTTTGACTTGGTGAACTTAAATTTAACAATTTGTCATAATTTATTTTGACTATTTAAAGTGTTTTGGCAATATAAATATTTTTTTCGGTAATTTAGATTTATATTATTGTTATATTAAAAAATTAGGCATGATCGAACTGTCTTGAAGCTCGTACAAATTTTCAACAAGCTCGAGCTTTGAGAAAAAAAGCTCAAATAAATTTTTAAACGAAGCTCAAACTTTGAGTAAAAAAAATTGAACAAATTCAAGCCTTGAGGGTAAAAAAACTCGTATAATATGAAACAAGCGTGCACCTAAGCAAGCTTGGCTCGTTGAGTTTGATTGACAGGCCTAGCCATAGGTTGAATGAATAGTCGTTCCAATTACATTCATTCTCCGTGATCAAAGGATAGTGTTGCCCGCACAATGACAGTTGGTTGGTCAATCACTCACTTGTACAATTTCTATTTACCATGTCTTTTAGCCTCCAAGAAGATTCAGAAAACATGAACAATGCATAAGCATTTTTTAGGCAGATTATCAAACAAGTGAAAACTCCTAATTGATACTATGGAACTCATTCATTGAACCACAAAACTCCGTGGAAAAAGTCTCCGGCATACCTTTCTGCATCACCGTCACAATCCCACTGCTCAACAGGCAAAAGGAACGGTGAAGGCGAAGGTTATTCATTGTTTATAACTTCATAAAAAAATCGATTTACAGTTAGTGCTACACTTAATTTCCAAATCAAACTTGAAATCCTTGACAAAATTCTCCTCCCAATTCGATATTTCTTGAACATACAGATGAGATACATTCAACTTTTTTTAAACCAAACTAGAAAAATTAAAATGACATTTTACATTTCATGATTCTTGTTTCGACATTTGTGTTGCAAATAGATACATGTAAAGTCTTAGGCATACCAAGAAACGCTGAAAAATGGTGCTTTTGGATATAGTACATATAATGCTCTTCAATCACGGGACTACAATTTTTCAATTTTTTTTCACAGGTTATGAAAATTTGTTTTCATAGTTTTCCGCATACAGCAAACGTGCACTATCTAAACTTCACAGAAAATGTACTCTTTGATAAGCAACAGATGAGAGAGATGGCAATCAAGAAACCTGGAATGGTAAAATGCTTATAGACTTCACAACTCTGGAAGTGTATTCAAAACTTTTTCGAGAAAAGAATATTTATTCTGATTTACAACATAAGAATATTATTAATGTTACACTTAAAACTCAACAATAGAAAGCCCGTAAATCTAAATGAATCTCAAAAGTTGAGCTTCTTATGGTTTTGAGAATCGAAGTAAACCGTAAAAGGAAAAATAAACTACAAAAATTGCAACACTGGCTAAAGATGGTTGTTGCAGGCACCAACTCACAATGTCAACCATGAAAGGAAAATGAATTAAGTAGTCTTCACTTGGCACCTTCTCTTCGACACACACACACACAATGTCTCTACGAAGATGCAGTTACAAATGAAATCTAAGTGCCTGTAATGATTTAATTTTTGATTCACAGATTCTTAGGAACTCGGACAGTAAATTGCCTTGCCCGGTAATGATCTTCCTTGCAACATCGGCAGGACACCAAGACTGTAATGCCTCGAGAATCCTATCACCAAGTTCAGCATCCTTCATCAGTGAAACGGAAGACTCCATAAGTTCGAAGACTTTGCCAGGCCCATGGCTTCTTCCGTTTCTTTGAATTGAGGAAAATATGGATTCAAACTTTTCATCATCAGATTTGTTAGTTTGTTCTTTTAAACATTTTGCAACCACCTCTATTGTTTCACATAGAGACTGGATTGAATTATGAATTTCAGTTGACAACTGAGAATTTGAATTATCTACAGATCCACCTTTCTTTTTCTTCTTCCCTGAAGGGAGAACGGACCTAACACAAGACTGGATGATTAGGCTGTGCCAAGCTAAGGTTTCTGTTACCAGCTGCACCAGAAAAGAAAGATCACTTCCCGGAGAAGAGACTATGGGCCCTGCAGATGTGATCTTCTCTAGGACGTACTTCCTCAGCAAAGAATTCACAAGATGCCAAGTACTGAAGCTTGAGGGGTCTCTATCATAAAGCTTTATCTCATGAGAATTCAGATTCCAAGCATTCAAAAATACAGCAAAATTCATCCAGTCAATGATATCTAGACCTAGTGCCTGCACAAGGATATATATTTACACACGTACAAGATGCATATTAATACAATAAAATGGATACAACAGGCCAGATGATCATCATATACAATAAAAGGAATACAAGTAAAGCCAGATTAATTATCAATTATTTTTGGGATAATTATAGAAACCTCCCCTAAATTTTGGCTAAATACAGGTAGACCCTCTCAGGTTTCAGAAATTACATCCATGTCCCCTGACACTAACAGCCGTTGCAAAACCTTACTGGTTTTTATGAAATGATGCTTTTGCCCTTTAGTAAAAATTACACAAACCTCCCTTGAAGTTTATCCGGTTTGTCCAAGTTTACAGGGAACTCTTCTAAGGTTTGCCACATTAAAATTACATTCTTCATAAAAAAATTCATTTTACAAATAAGCCAATGTGGTTTATCTATCCTAATAAAATCATGAAACAGCCTAAACGTTTAAATACACTTTTAACCAAACACCACACTAAATGTCCCAAATTCAAGTTTTTACTATACTTAGATCTAGACATAGATTTGGACCATTGTCGCTGAAGCATACATATTCAAGTTAACCTCTAAAAGTGTGATTCTTGGACATAAGTAATCAATTGGTTGTCCATTGATGGAAACAGCATTTCGGTGCTTATTAATTTTTTTTCAAAAAATAGTTAGAAAAAATAAAATATAGGATATATGAGTAAGTAATTTAAAACTTACTCGTTATTTATATTATAGAGTATACTCCCTCCATCCCATTTTTAAGTATTCAGTTGACTAGACAGTTCAAAAGGTTTTTTTGTGTATGTTTATATTATTACCCTCAAAAGTAGTGATTGAGAATTAGTGATGCCACATCATTACTTTAAATGAGAGGGAATATTTGGAAAAAAATATATTTTAAAAAATGAAGCCTTATTTAGGGACATCCAAAAAGAAAATAGGAGTGATAAATTTGGGACAGAGTAAGTAATTCTAAAATTTTATGATAAGTTAGAAAAAATAAATCTCAAGCGAATTATACTGGATAAATCTCAGGAAAATTTGTGTAAATTTTTACAAACTTCATGGGAGCTATTTCGTAAATTTTGTAACATTTGCTTATAAACTTAAAAATTCAGAAAATTCATATGTGATTTAAAATGATGACAATATAAAACTCCGATTTGTTAAAAAGGAAGTTGCAAAAAACCCCGTGTTAAAAATAAAAATGCGTTAATGAAAATTCTGCACACTTACCCCCTCAGACATTTAGCCCTAACTCTTAACATATGCTAAACTGAATAGAGAAGAGAAGAGCGGCGGGGTGGGGATCTCAGATGATCGAATGTTGGGTAGATGGCAAAGGCAAATGGCGGAGCTAGAGCAAAGGCAGATGGCGGAGCTAGAGCAAAGGCAGAACGAGAAGCCGTCCAGGCGTCTTTCATCAAACCAATGAGAGATGTGTCCATTCCAAGAGTCGAAATTTGCGACTATTGCCTCTTAGAGACTGCAAAATGTTGAATAAATTTTCCTATTTTTCAAACAGGTTTTATTGTTCCAAAATCTCACCCCATTTCTCGATTAAGTTTAATTTTTATTCTTTAAATAAAAGTAATTTTTTATTTCTGGTTATCAATTTGGCCACTACTCTATTTTTCGGTAATACTCTTTGTTAATATTGTAATATAGGGCTCAACTAATTCTATATTAGGAAAAGATAGGACAGCAGTATTAGTGCCTAGTTTATAAGCTGATTTATAGTTTTTTATTCCTGCATAGTTAACTTCCTTATATAGGGCTCTTGTATATATATATCTCAACTAGGATGTAGCTAAATACACATACATAATATACAAATGATTTTTTCCTACCCTAGTTTGCTGTTTTTGAACATGGTATCAGAGTGGGTTCAACTCTAACCCTAGTCGTCTCTTATATTCTTTCTTTTTTTTTTTTTTTTTTTTTCTGAAAGTAGATCCATCCTCTCTTGTGTGATTGATCACTTTGTGCATCTGTGTTTGAGGTTGTTTGCCTTGTGGTAATTGTGTTTGTGATTCAAGATGACGGATAACATGTCTACATCAGATCTGCGTGTTTTTGTTGGTATAATAATGAAGTTTAATGGAAAGAATTATGCTCTTTGGTCCCAAGCTTTTCGTACTTTCTTTGGTTCCCAAGGTCATGATCGTCATCTTGTTGATAATATATTGGATCCTAAGGATTCCAAATATGCAACATGGCGTTAGTTTGACTGTGTGGTGAAGACATGGATGTTGAATTCCTTGGAACTTGAGATTGCTGCCTCTGTTTGTATGGCATCAACTGCTAAAGAGCTGTGGGATGCCATAAGAGAGATGTTTTCTAATGATGGTAATAATTCTTGTATATTCTCTTTGTTTCAAAAAGTTGTTGATAACAAACAAGGTGAGAGGTCCCTTCCAAAATTCTTTGCTGCATATAGAGGGATTATCAAGGAATTTAGCGAGCTTCAGCCTCTTTCCACTGATTTGGAGACTCAAAAGAGTCGATGGGAAAACCTATTTGCACGTGGTTTTTTAATGAATCTAAATGATCAGTATAACACTCTTAGGAGTCAAATGCTTGGGGACAGTACCATGCCTACACTTCAATCTGCTTTCTCTCGCTTACAATCTGCTTCTCTAACCTTATCCTCCCCTGGTGTGGATCTTGAGCATTCTACCATGGTAACACGTGGTCGTGCACATGGTACTGGAAAAGGTCGTGATAGGTTATGTGAGTTTTGTGGTAAACCAGGGCACACTGTGGATCAATGTTGGGATAAGCATGGTAAGCTAGATTAGGCTACCAAAGGTGCTAAGTCGTCCAATGCCCCTAAAGCAACTACTGTTACAATTACTTCTAATGGATCTACTTCTTCGAATATTCTTGAGAATGTTATTCAGATCTCTGAGGAGTATGATAGGTTGTTTCACTCTCAATCAAGTTCTATTGCCTCCCATGCCCTCCAATCAAGTACTGGGGCACTTGTTGCTTTCTCTGGTAATTCTTGATTAATAAATTCTGGTGCATCAAATCATATTACCAGAGACCAATGTCAATTCAACAATTTTACACCTTGTCAACATCTTTCATCTATTACTGTTGCTCATGGTTTTGTTTCTAATGTGTCTAGTTTTGGTACTGTTTACACTTCTCTTTAGCTCAACCAAGTCCTACATGTCCTAAAATTATCGTTTAACCTTCTTTCTGTTAATCAAATAACAAAAGCTTTGAAATGTTTGTGGCTTTCTTTCCCACTTATGGTATTTTTCAGGATCTCCAGACGAATACAGTGATTAGACAAGGCACTGAGTCAGGGGAGTCTACTATCTTACTCGTGATTCTTCGTCTGTTGCTGCTGCTGTTAGGGGTATGTCTCCTTATTATTGGCATTGTAGGTTGGGTCATCCTAACTTTCTCGATTAAAAAAGGTTGTGCCTTTTACTGGGTCTGTTTTTGAAATAAATTATGATGCGTGTCAGTTAGGAAAATATCACAGAGTGTCCTTTCCTTCTAAAGAAAGTCAAAGTTTACATCTTTTTGATTTAGTGCATTCAGATGTATGGGGTCCTTGTCGTTATTCTACTGTATCAGGTTATAGGTATTTCATTACCTGTGTGGATGATCATTCTAGGATGACATGGATTTACTTATTAAAAGACAGGTCATCTGTTGTTGATGTATTTCAAACCTTTCATAGTGAAATAAAGACTCAATTTTCTTCTAATATTCGTGTATTAAGATCTGATAATGCTATAGAATATATGAAATCTGATTTCTCCAATTTTTGTTCTAATAGAATTATTCATCAAACATCTTGTGCTTAAACTCCACAGAAAAATGGTGTGGCAAAGCGTAAAAACAGACATCTTCTTGAGGTCGCTCGCACCGTTATGCTTTAAATGAATGTGCCTAAATCTTTTGGGAGTGATGATGTACTTACTGCAGGATTTCTTATTAATAGAATGCCATCTTCTGCTATTGGAGGTGACATTCCTTTTAAATGTCTTTTTCCCGACTCTCCGCTATTTCCTCTTACTCGTATTTTTATATGTGTGTGTTGTTCATCTTTTTGTTTCTGGTATGGATAAACTTTCTCCTAGAGACGATCATTGTAATTTCTTGGGGTATTCTGGAACTCAAAAAGAGTATAAGTGTTATGATCCGGTGGGTAAAAAGAGATTTATTTATGCCAATGTCACCTTCTTTTAGTCCGACTCATTTTTTAAAGTTTCTACTGACAGTGTTTGTCCATCTTCCTACTCCTGTGTCTACATCTATTTCACCTTCAAAACCATTACAAGTTTACACTAGGCGAAAAGCCTTGGAAACCCCTTGTGCTCTAAAGCCATCTCAAACTCCATTGTATTCTACTGGTGAATCTACTGATTTGCCAATTACTCTCCGAAAAGGTAAATGTTCTTGCACTCAGCATTTCATTGCTAATGTTGTTCCCTTTGATCATCTTAGTTCTTCTTTTTGTCGTTTTGCTTTGTCTTTATCATCTGTATCTATTCCTAAGAATTACCAAGAGGCTATTCAGAATCATAATTGGAAAAAGGTCATGGATGAGGAGATGTCTGCTCTTCTTAATAGAGGAACCTAGGCATTACTTGAAGGGGTTCGTCCAGTTGCATGTAGATGGATGTTTACTGTAAAGTATCATCCCAATGGTTTTATTGAAATATATAAAGCACGGCTAGTTACCAAAGGGTACAGTCGACTCAAGGTATTGACTTTTTTTACACTTTCTCTCTTGTTGCTCGGCTAAGCTCTATTCGTGTATTTATATCTGTGGTGGTTAATTAAGATTGGGCGATGTACCAACTACATATAAAGAACGCTTTTCTTTATGGAGATATAACTGAGGAGGTTTATATAGAGCAACTCCCTGGGTTTGTTGCTCAGGGGGAGACTCATTTTGTGTGTAGACTAAAAAAGGCTTTTTATGGTTTGAAGTAGAGCCCTAGAGCTTGGTTTGACAAATTCAGCCAAGTAATTTTTGCTGCAGGATTTAAGCGAAGTCAGGCAATTTGTACGACATAGTTCATCTGGCATTGCAGTAGTTATTGTATATGTTGATGATATACTCTTGTCAGGTAATGATGTGAATGGTATCAAAGAAATGAAGAAATACTTGCAGCAACAATTTGTTACAAAATACCTTGGTAATTTGAGGTATTTTCTTGGTATTGAGGTTGCTCGTGGTAAACAGGATGTAGTGCTATCCCAAAGAAAATATGCCTGATCTTCTACAAGAAACTGGCCTATTAGGGCAAAACCAACAAATATTCCGATGGAACCTAACCTAGACTTATGGGAGGATGAAGACTTTAAGGACAGTACACAATACAGATGGCTTGTTGGGAAGCTTATTTATCTGGCAGTGACTAGACTAGATATTGTGCATGCCGTGGGACAAATTAGCCAATTTATGAAAAACCTAAGTGTCATTGGGAGGTTGCGTGCAATATTTTAAGATATATTAGAAAATCTCCAGGAAAAGGACAAACATATGAATTTAATTGGCTTTTCAAATGCCAACTATGCAGGTGACAAGGGGGATAGAAAATCCACATCATGTTATTATACTTTTGTAGGAGGTAATCTAGTAACTTGGAAGAGCAAGAAACAGACGGTGGTGTCCAAGTATAGTGTTGAAACTGAATATCGTGTCATGGCTCATACCACATGTGAATTGATATGGTTGAGGATACTTCTCGAAGATTTTGGTATCACATATGCCGACCCTATTCCTACGCATTGTAATAATCAAGCAGCAATTCATATTGCGAGTAATCATGTCTTCCATGAACGGACAAAGCATATTGAAGTTGATTGTCACTTTGTGAGAAATGTTGTCACCAATAAAAAGATTTGTACTCCATTTACACCGTCAAATGACCAGGTTGTTGATATGTTCACCAAGGCCATTAAGAAGGATGACTTCACTAGATTGAGTGACAAGCTTCACATGATGGACATTTATGCTCCAGCTTGAGAGGGAGTGTTAGTATTGTAATACAGGGCTCAACTAATTCTATATTAGGAAAAGATAGGACAACAGTATTAGTGCCTAGTTTATAGGTTGATTTATAGTTTTTTATTCCTGTAAAGTAAAATTCCTCATATAGGACTCTTGTATATATATATATCTCAACTAGGACGTAGCTACACATACATAATATACGAATGATTTTTTCATGCCCTAGTTTACTGTTTTTGAACACTCTTCAACCAACAGATTTTTGTGTCCCTGTTAATTTGTGCATTGTGTTTGTAGTGCGTACAATTAGACTTTTCAATTACTTAATTAGGGCAAAATTCTATTTTTTTGCCCTAATTTGTACTTTAATTTTGTCATAATTACTCAACTTGGGAAAACACAAAATATTTTGCCCTAATTAGTGCGTAACATTAAGCTTTTTAATTACTGAATCAGGGCAAAATCATATTTTAGGCCCTAATTGGTACTTTAATTTTTGCCCTAATGACTAAATTTAGGAAAACCCTCATTTTTTTGCCCTAATTACTGAATTCGGGAAAACCCTAATTTTTGCCCTCATTACTGAATTCGGAATAACCTTAATTTTTATACTCTATGTATAATCTAATTTTTAAGTTTTGATCTTAGTCTATTTTTTGTAGTAATGAGTTACTTGGAAGATACAATTTTCTATTTTTAGGTTCTTACAATGGCGGCGGATAATATTTGGACTGCTAATGATGAAGGTACATTAATTGAATTAACCATTGAATCTAAATTGGTTCAATTGCGTAAGGAGCTTGCGTGTGAGGAAGATATTTGGGAGCGGATATTGAAAAAGCATGTTGAGGACTATGCTTGGGCTAATGTATGTACTCGTATGAATTGGAAAAATAAGATTTTATTGGGATCAAGCAACAAATAAGATTTTTGCTTCTACTGCATTTTAGATTTCGTATCTTGATGTATGTTTATTTTTTTGTTTATTTAATTTAAATCAAATACTTTAATGAGGTATTAATAATGTATTTTGTGATGCTTTTTTATGACAGATTCACACAGAAGCTTCTATTTATAGTATCGAAGGGGAGCACAATCGGAAAAAAATATGTCGCTTTTCCAAGATTCATGAAGAGACCCCTGATGTTGCCTCCGTCTTCACCCCCTATTCAAGAAATTTATAGATTAGTTTGTTGGCTTCTTAGGTTTGTTATCTGAACTCAATTTTTATAATTTGGTTAGAACAAAATTTCTATGGTTTGTTTTGAACAATATTGTTGGTTTGATTATGATGTTTGAACAATATTGTTATGGTTGCCTGTTTGATTATGGTTCTGATAATGGTTTGGATTTTTTTTTTTTTTTTTTGTGGTTTGGTTATTTAGATAGATTATTTAGACAATACTGTCACTAAGACAGATTATTTAGATACTATTATTGTATTTTTGCTGGAATTCTGTTTGTTGTAATGTTAATGTAATTTTTCTGTAATTTTCCTTGTGATTTTCGTGTAACTTTCATTTTTTTAGCGACTAATTTAAAGATTTTTCCAAATTTTGTAAGCAAAAAAAATTATTGAAATAATTTCAAGTTAAAGTAGGACTTTTGAATTAGATATAAAAATAAACAATTATATATTATTTTCGATTTTCAAAAATTAAGGAATCAAAAGGAATCATATTATATTATATGGATCAAAAACTTAATTAGCTAAAACAATTCAAATGAAATCATATTATATATGGATCAAAAACTTAATTAGCTAAAATAATTCAAATGAAATCATATTATATTAATGGATAAAAACTCAATTAGCTCAAATAATTCAAAAGGAAACATTTAATAAATATAAATTAATTGCAAGGGTATAATGGTCATTTCCAGATTCATATTTAGTCAAATGAAGGGTTCAGAGAATTCTCATTCCAACCGCGTGCAACACACGCCTGTTAACTTTAACGGAATAGGTTTTTTTCCAGAATTCTTTTAACACGGGCTTTTTAGCAACTTCGCTTTAACACGGGTTTTTTTCATTTATCCCTTAAAATTTTAACAAAATCACAAAATAAAAAAGAAAAAGAAAAATATCCACCGTTGTAAGTTTAAATTTTTTGAGTAACAGAAATCGATATTATATTTGAATTTTGAGATTTTGAGGTGTTCTTATTTGGTAATTTAGATTATTTTATTGGTCCTACTAAAAGCAAAAAAGTAAACTTGCGCCCGCCTGGCTTGTCTTGAAGCTCATCTTTAATTTCAAACTAAGCTCGAACAAGCTCAAGCATTGAGAACAAAAGCTCATATAATACCAAGCCGAGAACGCGAGCTTATAAGCTTGGCTCGCTATGCTAGAATATGGCAACACCAAAACTTTGATTAGTCATTTCAAAAAATTTGCTTGTAAAATATACTCCTCTCCATAATAAAAGTGGATATTCAAGGATAAACAAATAAATGGAATATATTTAAGATGTAAAATACATAAACATGTACATGGGAGTAAGCAACAGCAAATGAGGTGATCCATAACTATGACTAATTGCTAAATAGACAACAATCTATTGGCACATGAAGTATCAGTAGCTTGCCCTACCTCACATCTAATACTTGATGCAAGTCCTATGCATTTTTGAACAGTGAGTTTGTGCATGATTAAGCACATGCAGATCAGACGGCCTAGTTCAATTCCTCCAATAAGGATCTCGAAATTGCCAGGCTTTAGTAGAATGTACACAAATTAAAATAACTAGATTCTAGACTACCAATATATTTGGAAACCCATTCAATTTAACAGGGAGAAATAATTGTACTACGAAATATAACACAATGGTCATGCCAAGGCCTCAGCGAAAGCACATACGAAATGGTCATGCCAAGGCCTCAGCGAAAGCACATACGAAATGGTCATGCCAAGGCCTCGGTGAAAGGTCATACGATTCCATGTCAGTACCAATTAGTAGTCTTAATTGTTTCTCCATTAAATCTCATGACTCTCCATCTCAACCTTCAAATAGTATTGTTACTGATTTTATCATCAACCATACATTGTCAATTTACCTATGCGGTATTTAGACAATTCCATTACCTACCTATTCCAAGTAAGAAAAGATTTGTTGCAAATAAAACCCAAATGTGATCATGCCAATCCCCCCCTCCTGACCTGATAATTGTTCATGGTAGGGCTACAACATACACAACTAAGCAGCCTTGTGCAAGGGAAAACATCATAATATAAGGAAAAAACAACTGTAAAATTTATAATTAAAATAAAAAATAAATAAATACCTCGAAGGCCTTCTGGCCACTCGATACTCCAAGAACAAGTTCTACTGCATCCTGGAAGGGAAATTCCAAGTTCTTAGCATAGCGCTCCAGTAAAATTTTGAGCTCTATGGAGAGTTTTGGATCAACTACCGACCCATTGGCTTCAATATTTTCCTTCACCGACACTGAAGCAGAACGTATTGACAAATAAATCATCCGTGGAAGAAGACATCTCTTCTCTATGGTTTTCAGCGTATTTGCTTCTGTATATTTGATCTGATTATTCTGCAAATAAAGCGATGAATATATTAATCAACTAGTCAAGTTTCTGTAGCAGTGGAGACTAACAGTCAAAGATGTCAGGCCCCAAAAGAAATTATTTCGATGGAAAAAGGAAAAAGAAGTTGCTGAAAAACAAAGCAAAGGTCATCTGAAGACTATCAGCTAACATAGGTGTCACACCACCTTGGTGATAATTCAGTTCTTTTATCATTTTGGATAGGTAAAGGTTAGAGTTAAAAAAAAATTGAAATCAAGAAAAATTAAGGTTGTTTTATGTGCCAGATCAGGATCACAAAAAGTAAAAATTATAGAAAGATTGAGTATTAAGTAGAAGAAATTTGGAATTGTGTCAAGAATCCCATTCCAACAAAGCTTCATAAGCTCTCAAATTTCGTAAAATCCGCCCACATTGTATAGGAATATGAAGACAAGGCTAAATATGGACTCCATAAAAAATGAAGCACATTAATTACCTATGAAACTAATAATGACTCGGCATAATATAAGCATGAGTTGATCCCAAAGTGAAGAAAATCTAACCCTCTACAACTTCAGAAAATTACAGGATTTTCATTAACTTAATAGATCCTGACCCTATAAGCATACTCAACAGGGCTTGTTGCCATTAGTTATATATAGTATGGACTCAATAAAATGCTTCTTAACAACACATCATTCAAAAAAATGTAACTCTTCCGAATACAAAATATCTTCTTATGTTTACTTTTTCTCAAGCCACTCACAACTGATATCATACATTTAATCAGAAACTTTCACCATAAGTGTGCAGTTTTTTACTCTAGCAACATGGATTGGATTCTAAGTTGAAAGCTGAATTTTCATACCATGTTTTCTCTAGGACAATATGACACACCTTCGAAGGGTCCTGGAGAAAAGGAAAAGTAGTCATTAGATGTTGTAATTATTAGACAACAAAGAAAGCATCAAGACAACTTTTGATAAGACGGTGGAAGGGTATTAACACCAAAGAACAAGCCATAATAAAGAAGATCACCAGTGAAGCAGGAAATATTGTCATTATCCTTGGAAAAAATGTACGAAACAGTTATTTTTGCTGACAATTTTTTTTATAGTGATGCAACTACAAGGAGCGCATACAGACCCAAGAGATAATTTTGATCATAAGTTGGCGTCCACCAAGGCCGTAACTTCAAGTCTTCATTAAAGGTCAAAGATTTGTTTGTGATCTCATTTGAAAGCTCGACAAAGCGAGTTCCACATCCCAAGCTCTCCAGGATGCCCTAAGAGATAAATTTTGTTCTCGAAAGAATTAATTCAGGGAAAAATTAAAGCAGCATAAAGTAAGATAAGATATTAAACAAAAACTGGGAAAGCACAAGTGCACTACATAGTTACCTCCTCTGCATCAATATTATTTGAGTTCCGCTTTAGCTGTAAAATGGCTGCTTCTATCTTTGCCATTAAATACTGGCTGGAATGCTGCAATCTTTCTTTAAATTGGACAAATTCAATTACCTAAGATAGGAATAAAGAAAAGCATTTTTAAGCTTTCAGACCTATATAAGAAAGCTAGACCCCTGGACAAAAAATAAGCAATAAAAAGAAGACACTGTCACGAGAAAAATAATAATATAACCAACAGTGTATTATTCTTAGTAATCATTTGGTTGCTCGGTGACATTAGATTAAGTTATTTCTTTCATGGGAGAGAAGCTTTAAAAAGATGTTTTTTTCCTAAAATGAACCATTAAATGTTCTGCAAAATTCTAGAAAAAGTACCATAAATGGAAATATTAAGGTATCAACAAGTCTCTTATAAATATGGTTCATTTGCTGACTAATTTATCATTAAGTCACTTTTTCTAGGACTACTTTGTATTCTAGCAAATCATCCTTTCTTGATTGCTGTCAGACCTTACATCAAAAATATCATTCCTTCAAAAATGTGGCACGGGTCTAGGATTTGCAAAGAGCTTATTAAAACGATGCATATAGTGCCAGCAATATAAATTCTAAATTCCAAAAAACTAAAACTGTAGTGAAATGTCATACGTTGCCACATTTGGTGCTATAGAAGGAACTCCATCGAGGATCTTTCATGAATTACAATCTCAAGACAATGCTCAGCCAGAATATCTATGCAGTAACTCCATTCAATGCCAGTCATGGCACCAAAGATGATCAGCAATTTCTTATGGCGAAATTTATGAAGTTGTTACGCATGTAAAAGCATGGTCAAATATTTCACATACTGAAAGAAGCAAAAGGAAACTCTGCATGAAGGTGCTGTCATTCTCCTTAGGATCGTTATTTGGAGGGAAATTGTGATTTAGCTAAAACAACTAAATCACTAGTGATTGATAATAAGATCTCAAGGTCTACTATTTTTCCTTGAATTGAAAGACCAATTTTTTTTTATGTAGATGATTCTGAGGGGTCTCAGATGCTCTTTCTCTTTTTTCCCTGTGGGAAAGGGAGTGCAAGGCTAGCTGGGTTCACCTTAAGCATTTTCAGATTCAAGGAAAAGTGACAAGCCGCTGAGAGTATTATCAGAAATTTAAACATAACAAACCACTATTGAAGAATCTTACATACTTTGGAGTAGTTCCTATGGCGATATGCAAGGAATGTAAGATCTGCAGATTCTCGAAAGTGATCATCCATAAATTTTAGGTAATCCCTCAACAGATCATATAAATCTGCCCACAGAGGAGATGCTAACATTTGTGGTAAAATGTGGTGTGATATTGTCTCCAGCAAAATATTTTTCACATCCAAGGATTTATAGCTGCACAGGAGAAAGAAACTCAAAACTATACTGACAAAAAAGCATCAAAGCTCAACACAGACTCCACAGACTCAAGCAAACGAACCGCACTATAAAGTAGTAGCAGAAAAAATGGAATTTTCAAATTAATAAGAAATTTGGTTGTGCTGTAATATTTGTCTTACCGTTCATAAGCTATTGGAAGGGAACTCCAATAGGAATACAGATGCACCAATAAAATCTTATACTGCGACACATGTCTGCAAAAAATGACCAATAATAAAATGTCATGGTTAAATGAAGTATTTACTTTGTTAATAATGGTGTATGCTCATTTAAAGCTATATATTTACCTCAGAAATGCATCCTTGGAAGATACAGAAATAAAAAATCCCAAACACAAATTACTGCTGGTTCAGCAGATAAACTTTCCCACACCATGCTTTAGTATGTGAATAACTATATTTTTAATGGAGAAAATAAGACAAACAAAGCACTTATGCTTTGTTTTGCATCCTAATAATGCTATATTAAGACCTGTGCCCAATCCTTATGATCAAGAAGTTAAAAACTCATTGGCATGTCAGTTGTGTGCCAAGTAGATCTCAATTACAAGCATGATTTAAATTTGTTATCCCACCTAAGAGCCTTTTTCACTTTTGAGCTAGAGGCTTTGGTTTACACTCAAAACTAAAAATGAAGCACATTGTTGTTAATTTTTATTTCACTCTTCTATTATGTGAGTACATGAATTCACCACATATAGTCTGCATGGTCTCCATGCTCACTTTGAGAAGATGTCCAGTATTTTGACTCCAAGGAAGAATAGCAACGTGACTACCAACACAACTAAAGTCTATTTTCTTAAGCCACATGGCATTGATTAAGAAGGCAACTATTCGAAATTCATGCACCATATGAGCTCCATATGAAGCAAATGTTCCTCCATTTTTCTTCTGTTAAAGAAAGGAAATTCTTCAAGAATAACCATATAAAATCCCATCATCAAAGCATAGTTTCCATGCACACACTCTCAATGTTTAATTATTCCTTTCATCAAATTTACCACTATAAGCTTTCTAAAGAGACAAAATAACTTATCCTTTTGGTAATTCTGCCTCCACTAAGAGAGAAGAAAAGATTTTCAAGATACAAACTAAGTAACAACAGGAAGAATTGGCAATAAAAATTGATAAATCTACTTTCTAACCTTCGGATAGTCAAACCAAACTCCATAATCATAATTGACTCCAGCAAATAGCCGAGATCCCTTGTACGCCAGAAAAGCTTAGCCACATAGGTGAAAAAGAATATTAATTGAAATTGACACAGAACTTTCAATCTTCTATAATGAAATCTACAAATATGATAAACTAAAGGCAGAAATCTATTGCAAAACTTACATCCAAATTTTGTCAAAGTGAAAATATGAAAGAAGAGAGACTTAGATCTATTATTTTCAAAAATTTATATCATTTAAACTTAGATCTATTATTTCAAAAAAATTATATCATTTAAACTTAGATCTTTTATTTCAAAAATTTATATCAATTAAAAAGGCTTTGCTATTCAAGTAGGAGAAGGTGCAAGATAAAGTGATAGTGGGGCCATTTGTTTCGCATCTAAACTGGTGAAAAAAAATAATAAGAATTAGAGGCTATATCAACAAGATAATTTTAATCAAAGAAAACAAAGTCTCCACGAAAATGTGGCATTGATTTCAAAATAAAAAAGAAGATGGAAGTTCAATTAGGATTCAGGATATAGACATCCTTGACGTGAAGAATGATTTCAGAGAATGGAAGACCTGCATTAACATTTCCTGCAGGTAACTTTCATAGTTTCATTACATCCATTCACGATCTTGGAATTCAAAGCAAGACAAAACTGGAAAACTACCAGGTGAACAGAAAAACAGAGAGATATCCCATGTAGTTAGTTAAAGCTTGAGCCAGGAAAGCCAAAGGGAAGAGTAAATAGAATCCCCTGAA
Source organism: Paulownia fortunei (assembly GCA_019321725.1). Taxonomy (NCBI): domain Eukaryota; kingdom Viridiplantae; phylum Streptophyta; class Magnoliopsida; order Lamiales; family Paulowniaceae; genus Paulownia; species Paulownia fortunei. Next base: position 10,634,202 of record CM033109.1, on the reverse strand, counting down.
GAACACTAGTGGAGTATTTCAGGAAAGTTTCAGATAGTTTTGTAGATTTCCAAACAAATAAAAGAATATACGCTCTAGCTGTTAACATTCCTGCTGGAACTTGTGTTCAAAAGGAAGCTAGGATTTATCCATTTACCATCATATGTGAGAGGAGAGAACCTGCATATAATATCCAGTTTTCTGGGCTTTCATGATGTAGTACATATGTCCTTATCAGCAATAGCAAGGACGGGGAGTTATAAGATAGGATGTCAGACTATTAGCTTCAATCGTGCTAAGTCTCCGGGCAGGAAACATAGCAGAATAATAAAAGGGGATTCAGATCCAAACTGTGGCAAAATTCCTCCAAAACCAAATATCTAAATTGCAGTTCAAGATAACAGATGCTTTACTTCAATATCATAAATATCAACCTAACCCATGTTAGGAAATAATCCATAGAACAAGGGACGTCCATAGGATAGTCACATTATATTCTTTTCCAAAGCAATAAAGTTACCCAGCAAAAGTAGGAGAAAACAAGTCTTCTCTATTTTTCTTGCAAGATAGATGATCCTAACAAGTTACAAATGGAGCATACATAAGAGGACATATAAAATTTTGTTAAAGATAGCTAATACCTGAACCAAAACATTGCATGTCATTGACAAAAGCTCTTCACCATACATATTCTCCTGTGCATCCAACTCTTTTGACAGCGGAAGGTTCTTACAGAACATTTCTGACATTCGTACAGCTAGGTCCTCAAGGTCTGTCAAAAAAATACAAAAGCATTACACCAAAAGGCATGCTATCATTTCCACATGTTCGGTTTAATGAGTTACGTAAATAAGAATACTTATACAGTTGAAGAAGTAGCTAAAATGCTAAATAAAGTGTCAAAGAAACAAGAATATGAAGCTTTAAGTGACATGGTGATGAAGTTAGCGAAAACTTGATGAAGCAAAGACAGGACTAGATCCACTTACTATTCCATGATCAATAAATTCATCAAGAACCGGTCCAATTTAACAGAGTCAAAAAATTCTCTCTCTAGATGAAACAAATGTCATCATGATTAAACCGTGAAACAATGATAAAGTCGATAAAAAAAAAATACGGCACCCTATGATGCACAGATACGGATAAGGCGAAATGGATACGACATGATACAGACATGGCATACGGAGATTTTCAAAAAATTTAGGATATGGGTGGGATGCGTTTTCAAACGTAATATCTATGAATATACATAACAATGAAAAAGTTACATGGAACAATCCCTAATTTTTAGAATTAGAGTTTCTTTGTTCATACTTTAGCTTGTTTTATCTATATTTGTTCATCTACTAAAAACTCGTACATTTTTAAATATAACATAAATAAATAACTTTCCATTATTAAATAGCAATAATTACATATACATACAACAAAATTTCAGACATTAGAATGTCACTAAAGTGATACAATATAAAATAGCATGTCCATAGATGTATACGATTCGTATCCTCCCTGTATATCCTAGTCGTATACATACCGGAAAGTATCCATTACTACATGGGACCTTTTTTAAGAGTATCCATGCATCATAGGTGGAACCAAATGACAAAGTTTATAGAATAGAGACTGCGCCACCAGATAAATTCATAAAATAAAATGCCTTAACGCATACCATCCACTGGTAGAGTGAACATGTCGTCAATCAAGTTCTGGATTTTGAAAACACTTATGGATTGCCCAAGTGCTTTAGTTGGCGGACTCATGCTAGCTTCACATCCCTTAACTAATTTCTTCAAAAACTCGCTCTTCTTATCATTATCAAGAACTTGAAGAAACATTTCAACATCTGAAGTGAAACAAGCCAAGTGACCAAACCTGTGTCCAGTGAATCAAGCAGCCAATGGTAAGATCATAAAGAAGCAAAATACCAAATTTAAAAAAAAAAAAAAAAAAAAAAAAGAAACAACAAAAAATGGTGTCTGTCAAAACGTGTAGAAATCAACTGTCAATTCATAGGAAAGTAAAAGCCAACTAGGGCCAATGACTGTTCCTCACATTCTGTCAAAAATTTCTATTTTTGGTAAGCATTGGAAGAGAAGTTATCCAAGTGAGCGCTTAAGGTAAGTCCCAAGTCATAAAATAGACTCAGTTGCAGTTATTATATGGACCATTTTAAACTAAAGCTCAACAGCCAACATGTCAGGATGAAGAAAATTTAAATCAACAGTAACCCTCCATCATCAAGATTGAGATGTAAACAACAGAAAGATGTGGAGGAGAGTCAAAAGAAAGCAAACGAGCAGGAGAGAGGAAGGGTGCCGAGAGTTTGATATGCTACTATACTAAATGTAGATATACCTCATAAAATATTGCATCAGATCCACAACTACTCTGTCAGCATCACCTTTCCCAACCAGAAGTTTACGTCTTTCAATTTCAAGATGTGCCAAGTACAGACATCTTACAGAATTATATTTGGCCTCAGCCATTAATTTCTCTACAAAGTTCACAGCATTTGACATACGTGAATCAAACTGCACACAGAAGTTAAACATATCAACTGCTGTAGAAAGAAAGTCATGAAGTACTTCTTTAGCAGGAACTACACGAACTTACAACTTCCTCAGGTAACTTCAAATTCTGGCACTCGGTAGATTTTAGTGGATGAATGGGATCAGTCCCTTTGGTCAAGAAACTGCCATCCTCCAGCAGACAGCCAAGGTATTGCAGGAAACATTCCCAGTCATCAGGACTACCAACAAAGAAAAAAAGAGATGTCCGAAGTAAAATACCATCGTATCAAGCACACCATCAAACATAATGGAAAATCTGCAGTTTAACAATGAGATAGCAGAAATAACTTCGGCATTTAATATACTTTCATGTATTACTTCATCCTATGAAAATGCTTCAACAATACTGGACATGACTTTGTATATTTCCCAGTCCAAGAGTACTCAGATCTCAAAAAATTTCAAAACACCAAACCATGAATTTTATAAATTAATTTTACTTACTAATATTGTTAAAACTCATGAATCTAGAAGAGTTATGGAGTCATGGAATTTCCTTCATTCTACTAGGATACAAGATTTCCAGCATCCTTACAAAGGATGTATGGAAACAGAATCAAACCAAACTATAGATTGCTAGTGTAAATGTTCATTAAAATCAGTTTCCAAGTTTGACTTAAAGTCATTAACAGCTCAAATGCGGTTTATTATTAATTCATGGAAAATACACTACTTATGAAGGGGAATTTAATCAAAAGCAAAAGAAAAAATGCTCGTACAATTATCATCTACGATACTTATACTTCAACGTTGAACAGTAGAAAATAAGATAAAATAACAATTAAAAGGAAAATAGTCATAGGAAAGCACAATAATTTGAGAAAAGCTATTACTCCTAGATGGAATATTACTAAGGTACCAAAAATTCCTCACCAGATTATACCCAGTTCATTTCATACTTCTATTTTGATATAGTGACAAGATACTAAGGGAAAGAAGAGAAGCAAACACTAAGGAAAGAATTTCCACATTTTTAATATGTTTTAAGGTAACAGATAATATTGACTCAGATAATGTATTCACATTCTTTAATCAGCCATGTCACTACTGATGAACACAGAATAAAAGTAACGTAGTTTTTATCATAGATACAAAAGGTTCAAACGCCTAGCTCAGTTTTGTTTAATATTTTAAAGATGGAAAATCAGACATAAAATAGATAGTAATAGACTGCCTTAGAAAAATAAAATTACTATTGGCAGTTTAAAAGGCATACCATAGTTCCAAGACTTTCCGGAATACATCAGCTGCGGGAGCATAGTCTCCAATCCTAGCAAGAAGCCTTCCCTGTCAACTTAAAGTTACAGTAGACAGCTTAAAAGAAAGATGACTAGAAACTATCAGGGACAGCAAAAGTCTAAACTACAGAATCAAGAATATACATAGACAATAAAACGAAAACAACCTAAAGGAATACTAATGATGGCAACATTCTGGAAATTTTTGTTTTTCTTTTATAGGTACATGGAGAAATTTTACCATACTGCAGGTAACCAGAGAGAGAGAGAGAGAGAGAGAGAGAGAGAGAGAGAGAGAGAGAGAGACAGAGACAGAGACAGAGAGAGAGAGAGAGAGAGAGAGAGAGCAAGAGAGACAGAGAGATCTGTGTAATGGAGTTAAGAAGGGGAGAAGGCACAAAAACACAGATGAGGTAGTTAAAGGGAACCAGACCACACGAATCTGAGAACATGTGGCCAACTATAAATTGGATTGCTAAGATGGAGAATCTATGATTAGGACTGAAACAGCAATCTCTTCCATCCACATTGCAACTTCCAGTTTGACTAAACTACCAATTACTATGTTTAGGTTTACATAAAAAACTAAAGACGCTCTACAACTACAGAAGAGAATAAACAAAACTCAGTGAGCCCTAAACCTTTCTCCACCATATTAATTCAAGATCTGTTATGCCTTCAAGCAAACTTGAGGTCTTGAGGACTGAGGTATGTCATTCCCTTCAACCATAGTTTTCTTAAGGCAAAAGGCGAATAGAAAACTAGATATTTACAATACTCTCGTCCACCACAGAGATCATAGTGCTTAGAGGTTTTTAATAACAGTTCCATAAAAATATCAAAGCCAGGATCTCCAAACTCATAAAAGTTGCTCTCCAGCATATATTCTACATATTTCAGTTTATAGGCAATAACCTAGATTACGAACGGGTCAATTTGTAAAGCAATAAATCAAGAAGTAGCAAGAAATTATATAACACGAGGGACAAATGGCGAGAAATAAGAAAAGAATGTAATAGTCCATTTTTGTTTTATCTAACACAATTAACAACAAAGTCTGTAGACAAGACAAAGCAGCCATTAATAACATCCATGATACCATAAGTTTTAGAAGTTTTGCAATAAAAACAAATAAAATCTATTTGTTAATAAGTTTAAGTATAGACCAACCCTGACCAAAACTCGTTAATCAACAAAACTTCAATTTATAATAAGCACCGTTGAGCAGGCAAAGCAAGGAGTGCCCATTTTTGTTTTATCTAACACAATTAACAATAAAGTCTGTAGACAAGACAAAGCAGCCATTAATAACATCCATGATACCATAAGTTTTAGAAGTTTTGCAATAAAAACAAATAAAATCTATTTGTTAATAAGTTTAAGTATAGACCAACCCTGACTAAAACTCGTTAATATCAACATCAACAAAACTTCAATTTATAATAAGCACCATTGAGCAGGCAAAGCAAGGAGTGCCCATTTTTGTTTTATCTAACACAATTAACAATAAAGTCTGTAGACAAGACAAAGCAGCCATTAATAACATCCATGATACCATAAGTTTTAGAAGTTTTGCAATAAAAACAAATAAAATCTATTTGTTAATAAGTTTAAGTATAGACCAACCCTGACCAAAACTCGTTAAGATCAACATCAACAAAACTTCAATTTATAATAAGCACCATTGAGCAGGCAAAGCAAGCAGGCACTCCTGAATAATATGTTGTGAAGTTGGAAAGTGTCTAGGTAATAGGAGCTTGTAAATAAAGGATCTCATTCATAAAAGCAAAAGAACATTTTGCAACCAATATCTAAAGACCATAAGTTGGAGTTCAATAATCCTGGTAGAAAGACCCAATTTAAGATCATAGTTTATTTACAAGCTATAAATTTACTTGTCCAAATACAAAACAGCATCTGACATCAGAAAATAACCATCTTCTTGCATTCATTTGAAAATGTAAAAAAAAAATGATAGTACCATAGAGATACATTGCTAGAGGAGGATATTTTTAGAAAGTACCTGTAGACAAAGTTTGTCAACTTCAATCATCATAAGAGATCCTAATTCTCCAGAAAGAATTTCCAATGCATCTCGATATCTAGATTGCAGCTCCAACAGAGATATGTATACGCTAAGAGCTGCAGCAGAAAATAGTTGCTTTAGCAACTAAAACAATGCCGCAGACATATGGCAATGCATCTTCTTGAGATATCAGACACCTACTGAAAATAATCAGAAGAAGAAGAAGAAGAGGCAGCAGAAGAAGAACCTTCTGGCTCATGCAAACTGTGAGAAGCTATATGTTTCTTGAGCAAACCTTCAGCTAAGTGGAAAAGCTTCTCTCCACCATTGCCACAACAAACCTTTGTCCAGTTAAAACACCAAAAATATACATCTAAGAAATTGTAATTAATCAGCAAAGTAAAGAAAGCACTATAGTCAAAAGTACATTATTTGCAATTAGGAATTTAGGAACATATAGATTCATACTATCATCAGCTTCAGAAAGGTGGAATAAATAATCAAGATAACTGGACAAGATATCAATTATTTTATTATTAGAAATTGCACAACTAAGATAAACGGTTGAGGATGGGCTAATCAGATCCACTAGCACATGCACGCGGAAACACACATATTAGTGGTCAGAAGTCTTGTACAGGGGTTAACTTTGGATTATGTAATTATAGTTTTTCTAATATATAACTACACAGTTTACAAGTTAAAATGTGCGGAAGCACAATGCCATTGACCAGTTCCAAAACATTTGATATATTATATTCCACTTGGGTCTGTATAACATGATAATAGGACTCAATCCCTTATAAGCTCAAATCTTTCTTCCATATACAAAATTACATTATGTAAAAAATGCCACAAACAAAAGTCTCAATGTGGCCTCCTCATATGAATCATCACATAACATATGCAAGAAACAACAATTTCTAGGGGTGTGCACAGGCCGAACCGTACCAGTACCAAAATTCCGGTATGTACAGAAATGCCGAACCGAAAATTCAGTTTGGTATTCGATTTTTTGTTTTTAAGTTTTTCGGTATTCGGTATGATACCAGTATTTTGGTCCGATATACCATGCCGTACCGAATACCACTTTTTTTATTATTATTATTATTATTTTTTAACTGGTTGACTAACTTGACTCACTGTTAAGTTTTCTCTTCTTCTCATAGCCAGACTTAGTTTCAAGTTTTCTCCTCCCCCTAAAGTTTCAAGTTTACTCGTGTTTCAACTCTCAAATTTCAGTTAACCACTAGTGACCACCCTCACTCACCACTCACCTACCACCGCCTGCTGCCGAGCCACTAGGCCACCAGTCAATCCACTGTCCGCTGCCGTCCACCCAGGTCGAGCCACTGTCAATCCCTTGCTTTCGTTTCCCCTCTGTTGCATTCAGTTTCACACCACTGCATGCCTCCTCACCCACCATATTCAGCCCTCCATCTCGCCTCCCAAAGCTTCAAGCTTCGCAAAAATCCCATTTTGAAAACCCTACCACCGAAACAATGTAATTCTTGACTTCTATTTCTCCTTAGATTAAATGTTCATCAATTATTGTTTGGTGCTGATGAAGACAGTGACTAAAAGGCATGATAAAGACTTGATGAAATTCTCTTTGTTTTTATAACCAAACTAGTACAGTTATGTAGTTTGATGAAATGCCCCACCAAAATAACAATGTGATTTGATGAAATGCTAACTTAATTTATTATTTTTCCTTTAAAAATTCAGTTTTACCATAATCAAACCAAAATGACCAAAAAAAATTTCAGTAATTACCAAACCAAACCAAATTAAATCGGTTCGGTATTCGGTTTGGTAAATCGCCGTACCAAAATTTCGATTAAAAGTTCGGTTCATTATAACTGAATGCACACCCTAACAATATCACAATGATTTCATCACCAAAAACTGGCAAAAATTATATTAACTAAAGTACAATTTAGAAAGAAACAAGCGAAGCTCCAACTCTCCTAAGCACATGTTTCTCTGATCCTTTAGCAGTTTCATGTTTTGAGGCTACCTAATAATTAGTAGACTATACTTGTTAAAGTTTCTTACAATAAATCCTACTCATTTTATCGTTTTGATTTGGCCAATGCAAAAGTGGGATTTAACACTCAACTCAGATCTAAGAGAGGAGTTTATTTTAGTAGCTAAAGCCCTGTTTGGTTTAGATTATCTTTTTTCTGATTATAATTATATGAATAATCATTTTTTTTAAAAATAAAGAATTTTTGTAATCCAATGTTTACTTATAATTTGAAAAATCAATTTTTGACATATAATAAATTATGTAATAAGTGTGCCTGGTTAAGATATACAAAACTTCTTTTCTTTTTCTCTCTTATTCAACTGAAAAATTGGTAATCATTTGAAAATGAAAATCTGGAGCAACAATTTAAAACTCAAAAATCATTTCAAATTTTAAATATGAAAACCCATTCTTCTAAACTGTCTGGATGTTTTTAATATGAAGAGAAGCATATTAAATCCTAATGTAAACATATATTCACTCATTCCCCGTGAAAGAATTTGGAATTTCATGGATTGTAGCACCGATGTTTCATGAAAAAGCCTCAGAATTACAAGACAGAAATTGCTTACTACTCCCTTTGTCCCTGTTAGAAAGTCTACAAAATATCCTTGATTTCAAGGATTTCAATATTCAAACTTTCCAGTTTATTTTATTTTTTGTTTTTGGTAGTTTCTGTTTTTTATTCTTTGATTACTTATTACCTAAGTTTATGCTAGCTATATTTGGCAACATAACTCTTATATATTATACCTTTTCAATGAAATAAAACAATCATAAGCATTATTCTTCAAAAATATGTATGTTCATGGCATCAGAGACGAGCAATTCCTGTCTGTGTTAATCATTGGCTACAATCAATTTCTTTCTTTCCCATTCGTTTGGAACAGTTTTAAGCTATGTCTACCGATGAATCCTCTTCTGCTAAGGGCCAGCAGAAACCTCCAATCTCAAATTCTAGTTCTTTCCACAAACAACCGAAACCAAAGTACCAAAGATTATAAATTGTGCTGTGATCCCAGTAATAAGCCCTACCACACCAAGGAAACGTGTTGGGATATTCACAAAACCAGAAAATTGGAAACCCAGAAGTCAACGAAGATCAAACAACTCTGCATACGCAACTGAAACTACCACGTAGTCGACAAAAGCCAATCCATCATCCATGCCATTTAGAGCTGAGCAAATGGAGATTCTGAAGAACCCCATGCAGTCCTCCTGGCCTATAATAGAATCCGAATTTGCCCAACCTTCATATATAGCTACCATCGCACAACGAGGTAATACCAAGTCATGTCTACTATTTAAAATCAGAAAGGGGTGGATTGTTGATACCGATGCCCCTGACCATATGACTAGTTCTTCCCCTGCCTTGACTGAGTATATAAAATGTGATGGCAACATGACAGTTATCATGGCTAATGGCAAAGCTTTCCTTGTTGCCGATGTAGGGAGTATTGATTATCAACATTTACATTTGAATTCGGTCTCTATGTGCCTAGTTTACAATATAATATCCTTTCTATTAGAAAAATTACTAAGGATCAAAATTATAAAGTAACTTTTTTCCTACTCGTTGTGAATTTTAGGAGCTGTCTTCGGGGAAGATGATTAGCATGAGGAATGAAATAGCCTATACAAAATTCACCGATTCTCCATCAAGTCTCACGTTCATGAGAAATTCTCTTTGTCCAGGGTTTCAAATTTTGAAGTGAGTTTATGGCACAAACGTCTTGGTCGTCCTAGTTTTGAGTACCAAAACATTTGCACCCCAAGTTATTTATTAATAGTCTTCTGTGAATCATGTATCTATGCAAAACCACCACAGAAAAATTATCCTAATCATTTTTATTGATTTCGAAACCAATCCACCTCGTGCATAGTAATATTTAGGGTCCTGCTTAATCCTCTAAAATAACTAGATCAAAATGGTTCATTAGATGATCACACTCGTGGTATCCATCAACCTCCCTTTCTATGTCACTTCTAGCCTCTCATCCCAATTTGAACCTGCTCAGGAGGAAACAGGTCAAGGAGGAGAATCGGAACCATCAACTAGAGGTAAACTCCAAGTTTACACAAGGAGACCACAAGTTCCTCTCTAAAACCAATCAATAGACTTGGAGGTAAATTCGTCCGGAGAAGTTCCTCACGACATGTTTCTATTGCTCTCAAAAAAGGGGAGTAAGATCTTGTGCTACTAAGCATGCGATTTTAAATTACCTCTCTTACTGCATGCTCTCTCAAAAAAATTACATGACCCAAAGTAGGAAGCAGTATTAATGGGGGAAATCAATGCGTTGGAAGAGAATAATCCGTGGGAGATAGTCTATCTTCTTGAGGGAAAGAAGTTAATATTATGCAAATGGATTTTCACAATCAAGTTGGGGCTAAATGGTCAAATTGAAAGATAAAAAGCAAGGTTAGTTACCCAAGGTTAACTCAAAACTATAGCATTAACTATGAAGAAACATTTGCCCCTGTAGCAAAATTAAATCCTATCCGGGTTCTATTATCACTTACGGTCAACTTAGATTGGGAATTGCACCAAATGGATGTAAAAAATGCTTTTATATGGTAATTTGGAAGAAGAGGTATACATAACACTGCCTCCTGGGTTTGCAGGAGATGAGAAACTCGGTCCTATGTGCAAGTTGAAGAAATCTCTGTCTTAAAACAATCTCTTTATGCCTGGTCCACTCGGTCAGTAGTGCAATGAGGCAATTTGGCTATAACCAAGGTAGGCAGATCATACTCTATTTGCAAAGGTAAGTAGCTGATAAAAAACAATCGATTCTAATAGTATATGTTGATGATATGGTAATTACAGGAGATGATACTCAACAAATCGACAATCTCAAGAAACGGCACTCAGAATTCAAAGTCAATGATCTTGGTGAACTCTAATATTTCCTTGCAATGGAAGTAGCCAGAAGCAGTATTTTCATAACTAAACCGATGACTAAACCGATTTGTTGCTAGTCACCGGTTCAACTAGTCGGACCAGTTCAACCGGTCAAATGAAAATTAATTGTATGTTTTTATTATATTATGTAAAATAGTAATGTAGTATAATAATTGTTATATACTAAATTTTAAAGATCAAAGATAAATAACCAATCAAAAAACACATCTAACAAAGTCCAAAATCCAAAGAACCAAAATACCAAGTTTAAACTTCCTAAAAAAATTACCAAATTTAAGAACATACATAAAACTTACAAAGTCCAAATCTAAATTTAAAATAAACATAACTATTTAAAATAAACATAACTATTTTAGGAGTTGGAAATTAAGTTATACTGTTACAGTTTTGGTTCTTATGACGTCGTTTTCTTTTTTTTTTTTTTCAATAAAAAAAATGGTCGGTTATTTAAGACCGGCCGATTTTCTGGTTCTTACCGAATTTATCCAATTTTATACGGTTAAAAAAGATTTAAACGAATTTTTGGTTATTTATAGCCAAACAGACCGAACAGATCAGTTCCCGGTTGAACAGACCGATCCAATCTGATTTTAATTTTTGAAAACAGTAGGTAGAAATAACTAAGGTATCTTTCTCTCCCAAAGAAAGTACACTCTTAATGTTCTAAAGAAACTGGGGAAATTGGGTGTACACGTGCCAGGACCCCTCTTGAACGAAATTGGAGGCACACGATCACTGAAGATGATCCGCTGGTAGACCGGCACAGCTACCAACAATTGGTAGCAAAGCTGATATATTTATAACCACAAGACCTAAGTGTCAGTGTGGTGAGTCATTTTATGCATTCTCCTACAAAATGACACCTTGAAGCCATGACTCAAATTCTACAGTACCTAAAGGGAACACCAGGAAAAGGTCTACTCTTTCGGAAGGATGAAAGAAGAAATGTTGAAGGATTTGCAGACTTAGATTAGGCAGGATCAATACACAATCTAATACCGGGTACTGTACAAAAGTATGGGGAAATGTGGTAACATGGAAAAGTAAGAAACAAAAGGTAGTGGCTAGAAGCATTGCAGAAGCTAAATACAAAACTATTGCCTAAGGGATTTGGAGCTGATCTAGATCAAGCGGTTGTTGAAGGAACTAGGGATTTCTATACAATGCTCAATGAAACTAGACACCGAGTACAAGTCTGCCATTAGCATTGCTAACAATCCTATTCAACATGATAGGATGAAGCATGTCCGAATCTATAGGAACTTCATCAAGTTTGAGATTGATAGTGGCTCAATTAGTCTGCATTATATTCCTACAAAGCTAGGAAGCTGATAAACTCACAAAAGCACTATTGAAATTGGCTTTGAGTCTAATGTAACCAAGTTGGGAATGACTAATATCTATTCATTAGCTTGAGGGGGAGTGTTAAAAAGTCTAGGAAATATCCCTAATTTCAGGGATCTCATTAGTCAAACTTTTTGGTTTATTTTATTTTCTTTTTTTGGTGGATTATATTTTCTATTCTTGGATGCTTATCCTCTAAGATTATTTTAGCAATATTTTGCAACATAAGACTTATATATTATACCTTTCTCAATGAAATAAAACAATCAGAAGCATTATTCTTTAAAACTTTTGTGTGCAATCCCAAATTTATTACTCCTATTTCCTTTTTGGATATCCTAAAATAAAGGTCCAACCTAAAATGGAATTTTTTCCCCTCACTATCCTCTTAAAGAAATTATATGGGCGCCGCTACCTCTCAACCCATATTCTTTAGGCAACATTGTAAAAATACTTCAAACTTTCACTTTTTAAGTCTCATCAAAAACTCTGTGACTAGTCAAAATGGACCTATAATATTGAGATGGGATGATATAATTTATAGATCATAAAGTAAACCTTGAGGATCTTTATACAAGTTTTAGAAGATTTAAATTTGGAAGGATAACATATCCAAAATTTAAAAACGTCACAGTTCTCACTCATGTAAAATCCATTTGGTGAAAATTTTGGTTTTGTTTTTGTCTCCCTACTTCATTGAATTTGGTTTTCAAAAAATCATGCTTTCCGATAATTTTATCTTTCCTTAACTATTTGTTTCGATTTAACCAAACAACAAGTTGGATTAAATAAGAGATTATATAAATCTTAGTTTTGATCCAAGAAATAATTGAAGTTTTAGATTTGGAAGGATAACATATCCAAAATTTAAAAACGTCACAGTTCTCACTCATGTAAAATCCATTTGGTGAAAATTTTGGTTTTGTTTTTGTCTCCCTGCTTCCTTGAATTTGGTTTTCAAAAAATCATGTTTTCCGATAATTTTACTTTTCCTTAACTATTTGTTTCGATTTAACCAAACAACAAGTTGGATTAAATAAGAGATTATATAAATCTTTAGTTTTGATCCAAGAAATAATTTAAACCAAACAGGGTTAGAGGACTTTCTTCATAGGTCAAATTAGTCCTGCTATCAACACAAAATCAATTGCTTTTGGTTGAAAAATATATAACTCTAAAATAAAAGACATACACACACAGCATAAAATAAAACATAGAATAAAACAGGCTTATGTCCTGACAAGAATGGAAATAACACAAGAACTAAAAAGTAAAAATATGGAACAAATTACGCAAAGGAACAACACCAGTTTTGAAAACTTATAGTGGCCCATAGGCTTAAAGCACTACTAAAATGAATGACCTTTGGAAAGGTGTTCTTTGATTTCTTTTGATCATAAAATCCACCAAACTATACATATTAGGTTTAGATCAAAAGGAATGAACATCAAAGTATCTCTTTTTCCATTTTTATGGGTACCATAAATGCATCACTTATGTAATTATAATTTAGACTGAAAAAGTTGACCATATCAATCAAGTAAATAGGAGAATTTTTATCTAAGGTATTGATATTATCACATAGGCAAAACCAAAACAACTTTACTTTAGGTCATATCTCTCTCTTACAAGGCCAACAAAAAATTAGCTACCATCAAAGCACAAATGAGGGATTCTCTACCAAGTACCTCCTGCCCAACTTATTCTCCAAATAGAAGTCAGCCCAAAGATAAAGCAGTTCCTCATAGAATCGTAAACAATATGTTCCCATAATTTTTCCTCTCGAGTTGACAACAATTCTATAACTAATATAAGAAATTAATATCAAGTTAAAGTGGTCAAACAGGAAATATTTGGTCATCTTTTCTATTTTCCTTCCATAAAATTAAAAATCAAAATATAAAGAAAAGGACTGATTCACTGCACCGAAGCAATCATATGAACTGAGCACATTTCCACATTTTTGTAAAGAAAGAAGGCCCAAATATGCAGCCATTTTTTAGCATATTTATCATCAGATGGTGATCTTGTGTGCCATGTGAGCAATAAGACCACTATTCAACATTTTTTGCAATTTTTATCAATTTCCATTCTGTTCATCTAGCGTTTCTAGAAATAAAGACACTTGTTCAGAAGAAGTCTATAGAAAACTCAATGACTCAAAGTCACTCAATCAGGTGCAGAATTTGTGCTCACGAGCAGAAGCCTTGAAAAAAAGAAACAAAAGAACTGAAGGGGAAAAACACAAAAATATCTTGAATATAACTTATAGACCCTGCTTCACTTCCAATTAGTCCTGGCAAATGTTAAAATAGAAAATCTCACCGCAAGCACTAAGGACTAACAGATCCTATCTGCATGAAAAGGGACAGAAAGTATAGACAGTCCAGGAAGCCAACCTGCAACTGAATGCTGCAAACCGCCCAAAGTAAGAACCTTTCTTCACCAGCAATCTTGTACATTTTGATAGCTATCTACGACAATGCAAAAGGGACAAAGTTCACACAACAACATAAAAACAGATTTTAATGAGAGTAAAGCATCAAAAGTATGCAACAAAATGTGGCAAAGAATCACCATGCACCAACCTGTTGCTGCTTCACAAATGAATATTCGCGCACATAACAGTTGAAAAGGCCCATCATCAACTCCAAATTATTAGGATATTTGCCACAGGCATACTCATAGCAACTCGTCGCCATATCCACTACCCATTTCAAACAATATTAAAGTGCACGCTCATCAGAAAAAAAAAAAAAAAAAGAAGAGGAAACAAAAAACTGAACAAACTAACACAAGTAAAGAAGAATAAACACGAACAGTGATCAAGTCGGTGGAAAACAATCTGTAAAGTGCTGAGGGTGAGATCATCGATCAAGATGTTCGAGTCATTGCTGAATAAAATCTCTTTGGCATTTAAACAAACAGTTAGCGCTTCCTCGTTCTTACCCATCCTCTCCAATACCAGAGCCTTCAGCGCCTGCACAATGTGCAACAACAATTCGAAAAATTTGCTTCTTTTTCCATTCTAAACAAAAAAATACTTAAAGAAAATGGGGGGTGTTACTCACAAGAGCATAGGGAGAGTTGGGGTATTTAGATAGAAGTGTAGTGGACAGCTTGAGGGCGTTTTTGAACTGACGAGAATCAATGGCGTCCCAAATGGGTCGGACCCGCCGCTCCGGGATGCCACCCGCTAACCCGAATTTCGACGCCATTGGAACAAACAGTAAGAAGTTATGTTTTTTTCTTTTCTTTTGCAAATATAATTTAGATTTTTCTGGATTGTTAGTTTTAAACGGAACGGAGTGCAGAGACTAAAACGGGGTTCCGGAGAGAAGGAAAAAACCCTGACCTAGCGGAGGCGGAGTGGCGGTTTGCTGTTTGTAGTGGCGGTAGCAAGACGGGGGGCCTCTAGGGGGTCGTGGAGTTTTGTGTTGTGGGTTTTGCGCTGGGGCATTTAAGGTAGTTCAATTGTTATTATTACCTTGTACAGTGAAACATAGCTCATTGTTTATTACTCCATCCGTCCAGTTTTAGAATGTTTGTAGTTGGTTTGAATTGGTACAAAATTTCCTTCTTCTTTTTTTAAACATGTACAAAGTTAATTATGTGAGAGTTAAAAATGCAAAAAAAAATATTTTAATTTTAAAAGCAGTAATTGGGGATTTCTAGTTTTACAGGTTTCATTGAAATAAGATGGTGTTTTTTAAAAGAAATTTATTCTATAAAAAAAATCACAAAAGAACATATGAGCATTCAATAATGCACAAATAGAGTATTATTTATAAAAAGAAACACATGCAAATATTATATAAAAAGTGTTAGTTTGTTTGTTTGATTTTTTTATATATTAACAGTTTGATTACTATGTAAGAATGGAATGAGAATGAGAATAGAAGTAGGTTTCATAAGTCTATTCTCACACATATATTTAGTATATTTTAGTGTTAAAAATTCCTATTCTTAAAAGTATGGAGTAGTCATTTTTCCCTTCCCCTGTGATTTTAATCATTCCTAAATTAGAATTAAACTTATATTTATTTTTGACAAAATTATCCTATTTCACCTAACAAAAATATTTGATAAACTTAG
Organism: Paulownia fortunei; assembly: GCA_019321725.1. NCBI lineage: Eukaryota > Viridiplantae > Streptophyta > Magnoliopsida > Lamiales > Paulowniaceae > Paulownia > Paulownia fortunei. Next base: position 10,617,989 of record CM033109.1, on the reverse strand, counting down.
GGATGACAATGGGTTAGGTCTATGACAGATTTATCAAAATTCGAGACTGACTCGTCAGGATTTTTATGGACCAGAACTCGAGACCCAACAGTTCGACACGTTAGACTCTTTTTGTAATTTTAAATATATAATAAAAATATTTTTAAAAAATAATATCACCATGATTTTCTAAATATGAGAAAATATATTATAAACAAAGAACTAATTATTTATAAATTTATATGTACAAGTTTTAATTTTTGAAAAATTTAAATTTTCAACATATTTGTTACTTTTATATATTTAAGTATTTATTAATTTTATATTATTAATTTAATACATAAGAGTATTATATTTGTATACTATGTGAATATCTATGTAACATGTACATATTGTTCATATATATGTAATATACATCCATAATAGATATAAAAAATATATGTAATAATTTAAAGGGTTAGTTCGAGTCTGAAAACTAAAACTTAAGACTCATCGAAATTTATTTGTGGTTTCAAAATATGCTCCTATGCATGTTTGGATTGGACTTATTATTATCCATAATAAAATTAAATCAATAAAGAATCAATCATATGCATGCATGTTCTTCTACAACTCTTTCTCTCAATTCTATCAACAGTCAACACCAGTCACCATGTATGTACCCCTTCTCTTCATGTCTCACTTTCTCTCTTTATCTTTATCTTGTGTCTCTTAGTTCATCTCTTTATCAAAGTTTTAGAATCCTAAGCCATGAAAAAGAAGGATATACAGTAATTTTATTTGTTGGATCTTTTTTTTATTAAAAAAATTATCCCAATATAAGATTTTGTCTATATTACTATTTATATATAAATATGTATATTGTCTAAAATAGGGTGAATGTCGAGTTCATGAAATATCCAGATGCATAGCATAGGAAAAATTTAAAATTTTAATAGAACATTCATCACATATATATAATTGTGTCCCAGAGTTGTTGCAATTGATCGGTTACGTGTTTATTAATACCCTATCGAAAATAAAACTTTTATGATGCCTGAAACTTCATATTGATGAAGATGATCAAGAAATGACTTAAGTTATTATCTTTTTACAAACAATTCGTAGATCTCAAACCCCTTGATTGGAATGATTCACTTAGAACCAAAGTTTTTTTTTCTCTAAGCGTACCCACACATCGGATGCCCACTCGTAGTTGTGTTTATGCTAGTAAACTACAATTCAATAATTCTAGCCTAAGAGGTATTTAGAATTATAGAACAATAACAAACTAATTTATTTTGGGTGTCTTGATTTAATAGAACAAGAACAAACTAATTTATTTTGGGTGTCATGATTTACTCTCAATATAAGTCGTGAAAGAAAAATAATCAAATAGTACTATAACTAGGCTTTGGCGAAACTCTAGACAAGAAAAGAAAAAAAGATTCTTGCTCAAATTTTCTACCACTACAAGGGAGGAGGGGCGAATTTTGGCTGAAAATTGCCAGCTTAATACTTGTAATTTTTGTGGCCTTGGGGTTACTTAAATAGCACCCCTTACTTCCAACTAATGGAGTCCCTTTCCTTGTCCAACTCTTGTACACATGTAAGGTAAGTTTTTCATAGCAAGTAGAAGACTTAAAACCTAATTTTATTAGGAATTAAATCTCCATTTAATTCATAGTGGGCTTCTATAAGCCCACACCCAATGAACATTGATTCAATTAATTAATTAGGTCTAATTTAATTAATCAAATTAATTAAATTAATTCATTTCATTAATAAAAAGGCCCACTATATTTAATTGATCCATTCGATTAATTATTTATTCCATGTTGGGTACCTAATTCAATTAGCTCAATTAATTTAATAAACTGATTGAATTAATCCAAAACATGAATTTATGAAGCCCAATTTAATTAATTTAATCCAACTATTGGATTATATCTTAGGTGAAAAAATAGATTTGTCTGAGTTAATGTGTGACTATTTGGTTCACCCATAACCTTGTAGTGGGTTTACAATTATTATGATTTAATTAAATAATTAAATAATTAATTAATCATCTTAAAATTAACCCGTTAAATTCAAGAATCTTACCAACCATGAGTAAAGTCTAGCAACACGAATAAAGACCTTGATATACATGAAAAAAATAAACTTTTCCAATTACAAATATCCTACAAGTTCATTTTTTCTATCTACTAATCTCCCGATTATTAGTCAAAACCTTATTAAAATAATTTTATATAATCATTCCTAGTAACTTGATATGTAGATGCTAATTAGGGAATTCATTTCCTAATTACTCATCCCACTTTGGCTAAGGATTTCCAGAACCAAGTATCTGAAAAGCATAGGAGATTTACACATTTTACCAGATAAATGATGAATCCTTTGTTGGCTACTCATAAACTTCCATACGTAAAGATGATCGATGCATCCAAAATATTCTCTTTGTGATTATTAGGCAATCAAGAAATAAATCAAAGTACACCATATTGTACACAAGGTTACAATGGTACCTCAAGTAAAATGATTAATTCATGCACTATCATAACGAGAAGATTTCTATTTGATAATCAATATTTCCTTAGAAATTCCCGAATAGGGTAGTTCAGTGTACTTGTTCTCTTACAAACATCCGCATATATGTACTAATGCCCATGAAATAAAACACTTTTCTTTTGAGCCTGCATCCTAATGTGCAAGTCTTTATGGGCATATCAATATCCTATCTCTATGAACCCACAACATGGAATAGATTTAAGATCATAACTGCTATAACTTTAAGATTGCAAACTCAAGTGCAAATTGTGTTAAGTAATAAATTTTTCATGAGTCCGAGTTCAATCCATAGGGAAGTTATTTGAAGATTTCAAGATTATATTTCTAAAAAGATAGGTTTTATATGGTTTAGAATATAAAAAAATAATGTATGTTATAACTAAAAAAAATCAAAGTAATAAAAATACTGAGGATTATGAATCTGCTCTTAAGTTTTGGATAGATGAACAATTATTTTACCTCTTTTAATTGCCAATATTGGAATTCATACATAATGAAGGTTTCAATAGGAAGATGTTATCAAATAACGCATGCATTAAGGTACTTATGATATTGTCTTACTATTTGCAAACTCTCTCTTAACACCAACACTTATTTATGGAATCAAGTATTTATGCACATCTTTGTCTGCAACAAAATAAGGTTTCACGTTAGCAACTGGTGTAGTAGAATGAGATATCTAGCTAAATGTACCCAAATATTTGTTGTGTCATTAGTGATATATAAATCAAGAATCGCCACAAAATAAATAAAATTTTGATAAAAAATTAAAATAATAATACAACACACTTAAAAATGATCTTACCTCCTTCACAATATTTGGTATTATCAAATTGGCAATTAACTCAATTTTAGATTTATCTACTTCAATACCTTTTGACGAAATAATATGTTTAAGAACAATATCAGTTATTATCATAAAATGGCATTTCTTCCAATTGAATACACACCTGATCAAAACCTTTTCAAAATTAGACAAACAATTATCAAATGAATTGCCAAAAAAATAGAAAAATCATCCATGAATACTTAAGAAAACATTCAATTATGTCACTAAAATACTAAACAATCATCGTTGAAATGTAGCTGGTGCATTATATAATCCAAAAGGCATTATTCAATATGCAAAATTACCAAAAGGACATGTAAAATTTGTTTTCTCTTGATCTTCAAGTGTAATTGTAATTTGATTATATCCAAAATATCTATTTAAGAAGTAGAAAAATTTATGTCCCACAACTCTTTCTAAGATTTGATCCATAAAGGGTAGTGAAAAAAGATATTTTCTAGTAACTGAATTGAGTTTTTTATAGTCAATACACATTCGCTAATCTGTAACAGTTTTAGTTATAATTAATTCATCATTTTTATTATTGAATATAATTCTCCAGATTTTTTAGGTAAAACTTGAGTAGGGGTTCCCCATTTGCTGTCAGAAATAGAATAAATGATTCTAATATCTAAAAGTTTAATGACTTCATTTCTCAATACTTCTTTCATTTTAGGATTTAATATTTGTTGCATCTCTCTAGAAGGTTTAGAATTTTCCTCTAAATAGATATTATGTGTGCAAATTAAAAGACTAATACATTTAATGTCAGCAATAGTCCATCCTCAAGTATTCTTATGCATTTTCAGAGTTTCGATCAACTTATCTTTTTGAGATGCATCAAGTTTAGAAGAAATTATTAATGAAAAAGTCTCATATTCAAATAGTATTTCAAATCAATCACAGGAGTTTTAACACTTAATGGAACATGTTGTACTATCGATGATGAAATTTCTTCAAACCTTAGCTACAAAAAATATTTTTCTTGTACCTATAAAAATTCAGATAGAGTATTAGAGAGTGTCTTTATATAAATACTTTCACTTTCAAAATAAGTCTCTAAAGGATCTGAAGAATTAGCTATAGTAAAATATTCGTGAATAAGTTTCTCGATTAAATCTACTTCATGTACTTCAACATTCTACAGGTTGCTTAAAAATATTAAACACATTTAATTCTAAATTCATATTTCCAAACGACAACTTCAAAATACCATTCCTACAATTGATCAAAGCATTTGAAGTTGCAAGACAATGACGACCCCAATGATAGGAATCTATGTATGAGTATGTGCAACAATCTCTGTGTCCAAAACAATGAAATCCACTGAAAAGTAAAACTTACCAATTTATACCAACACATCTTCTACTACTCCTTTTGAAACTTTAATCAAACGGTCAGCTGATTGGAGTACAACAAAAGTTATTTTATGTTCTCTCAAACCTAACTGTTCATAAAATGAGAAAGGTAGGAGATTTGCACCAGCACCAAGATCAAGCAAAGCACGCTCTATTCTAGTGTTTCCTATGGTACATGAAATAGTTGGACAACCTGGATCTTTGTACTTGGGCGGAGTGAATCGTTGAATGATTGAAACTAACACTTTTAGTTAAAAATACCTTCTTTTATACATGATATTTTCTTTTGATTGTACACAAATCTTTCAAAAATTTGGCATAAGAAGAAACTTGTTTAATTGTATCTAATAATAGAATATTAATCTTGAGTTATTGAAAAAGTTCATAAATTTTAAAATTTGAGTTCAAATTTTTGAGTTGGTTACAATCTTTGAAGAAAGGGTGTTGGAGGTGAATATTTTTTTTTTCATCATTTTCACACTTACCTTTATTGTTAACACTATTTTTATTATTCATTCCTCAAGGTGGATTAGAAACTTTCTCATTGGGATGAACAATCTTGTCAACAACTTTTCCACTTCAAAAAGTTGTGATCAAATCCTTGTCATTGATTGAATTTTCACTTGAAGTGGAAGGATTATGTTAAAATTGAGTAGGAAACTTACCTTTTTCGTGAGTGCGTAAAGAGGTGGTTAGTATTGAAAGTGCATTTTTGATCTTATAGATGGCTTGTGAAGTTTGATTATTGATATTTGTTTGTTCATACATAAATTCTTACAAAGTCTTTTTAAAGGATTTTGTATGTAGAGTTCGATAAAAAGGAAAGTTTGGTGGCTTTTGTGAATGTAATGATTGGGCATGGTATCTCGCCAACTAAAATTGAAATGATTTTTCTCCATTGTGGATTGTAAGTTTTAGAATATGGAGGAAAAGCTTTCTGAATGTATTCATGAAATTTACTTGTATCGAAATGTTGGAACATTCATTGGTGGAGTGCCCCATAAGTTCACAATTACTACAAACTTCTTCTTCTTGCACAGATTTGATTTTCTTTACTTTTTTATGTTGCATGGCCTCAACTTTTCTTGTTAAACTAGCAATTCTAGCATTTATATAATCTTTTTGACTAAGGTAATATTTTTCTTTATTACTATTAGTAAGATTAGATGTAATAGAACCTTTGAAAAAATTAACACTATGCCATGATTAAGAGTTGTCAAATGGTCTAGATATTCTAAGGTTTCATCAAATTCTTTATTAAGAAACTCACTTTTACACATTATTTCAATAAATTATTTTATTTCAGGAGTTAAACCTTCATAAAAGAAACTAATTAGGCGCTGTTTTTCAAAACCATGATGTGGGCATGAATTCAACAAATCTTTAAATCATTCACAATATTGAAAGAAAGCTTCATTATAATTTTGAGAGAAGTTTTGGGTTTGTCTTTTCAAAATATTAGTTTTATGAGTCAGAAAGAACTTTTTCAAAAATTTAGCTTGCATTTCTTGCCAAGTGCCAATTAACCTAGATTTTAAAGAGATAAGCCAAGTTTTTGCTTTATCTTTAAAAAAAATGACATAATTTGAGCTTAATAATATCATTTGTACAAGTTGGATCATCAAAAGTGGCATATACTTCATCAAATTCTTTTAGATGCAAGTAAAGACTTTCAGAGTCTAAACCATGGACATTATGAAGTAAAGGGATCATACCTGGCTTGAATCGAAAGTTATTTGCATTAAGAGAAAAAATGAAATAAGAAGGAGAAGAATTTCGAAAAGGTTGCAAATAATAACACATGATATGTACCTGTTGATTCTCATTTTCATCCTAAACACTTTTATTTTCAGTCATGGTGGAAGTGTGTGTGGAGGTGAGTCAAACAAATTTCTAAACAAAGTTTAAGAATTATTTCTAACTAAACGACGAATTATGACTACGACACTATATGACCATATAATCACACAATATTTACAAAGGAGAAATATTTACAAACCTGAAAACTTACCTTGTCTTTCCCGATAATGGCACAAAAAACTTACTACAACTTTAAAGTTGCAAACCCAAGTACAGGTTGTGTCAAGTAATAAATTTCACGTTAGTCCGAGGTTGATCCATAGATAAGTTGATTGAAGATTTCAGAATTATATTTCTAAAAAGATGGGCCTTATATGGTTTAGAATATACAAAAATAATGTATGTTATAACTAAAAAAATCAAAGTAATAAAATATTGAGGATTAGGTATCCGCTCTTGAGTTTTGGATAGATGAACGATTATTTATTCTTTTTATCTCTTTTATTACCACTATTGAAATCCATACATAATGAATGTCTCAATGGGTAGATGTTATCAAATAGCTCATGCATTAAGATAATCATAATATTGTTTTACTATTTATAAATTATCTCTTAACACCAACACTTGTTTATGGGATCAAGTATTTACGCACACATTTGTCTACAACAAATCAAGATTTCATGTTAGCGATTGGTGTAGTAAAACTAGACATCTAGCTAAATAAATCCAACTATTTGTTGTACCATTAGTGATGCATAAATTAAGAATCGCCACAAAACAAGTAGGGTTTTGATCAAAATTAAAATAATAATACAACACACTTAAATATTATCTACCTTTATAATCGTTCATTTTCCTCCATCAAGAAATTCACCATTTCTCCTCAGCAAATTAAAATTTAGAAAGATATAATGAAAATTGAGAAGACTAGATATAGAAAAGAAACTAGAGAAGACATCTTTATTACTATTAGAAAACTTAGTGTAAAGGGGAACAACACTAAAGCTTTATTATTCTTTCTTCCCCCATCCACTTATCTTTATATAAGATTAATATATGGCCTATTTATAATACTTGTAGTATGCTAGAGGCTAGACATATAATGGAGGAATTAAAAAAAATCAAGTGGTATGCTAGTTATCAAGAGTTGATAAGCTATTACACCAAATCCTCTAAATCTTCACCTACCTGATTGAATTAAATTTTCAGGCCTACACCCTGATTTTGATGATAGATAAAGAATACAATTTCTAAATTTTTCTTTGTTGATATATTTGCACATGTCATTTGTCAAATTTGGCTGTGGGATGAGGGAAATATGGTTAAATTACATAATCATGTTCTAATGCTATCCTTTAACATCAACAATGCATTGCAACATATTTATTGATCATTTTGACATATTTTATCATCATCTTGTCTTCAAAAAATGTTTTTATCTACCTCTTATATATAACATATCTAAATTTGAGCCCAAAAGCAATATTGGTTTAAGATATATGACCTAATTGGTAAAATAGGTTAGGATTAGGCTCAATTCTTATTTGAATTTTTTATGATCCATTTTATACAACCACTTGTAATCCAACTTTTTTGATCCTTACATGAACTTGTAGATGAATGATTAATCAATCCATAGCCTTAAGAATTAACCAAAAATTATTTTGAAATCAAAAGTTACACCAATTTCTCTAAAACCTACACAAAAAAAGATAAACTTTTTAATCTCATTTTTTTTATGTTGATTTCCCATTTTTTTCCTAAAACACAAAAATACTTTTATTAGATTTTAATGAAAATTTCAAAGTAAAAATAATTTTATAAATCATAATTAATTGTACACTTTTAAATATTCATCTGTAACTATAGAGGTATATTCCATGTTCACCATCCTATGCACAACCACGTTCTATAGCTAAATATAATCTAGAAACTTCATCTAATTTATAAAATAAATTTAAGATGAAGATTGTCTTTTTCATTAATATAAATCAAATAAAAATGTTTATTAGAAGAGTATAAAAGAGACTACTCTAACACTGAAATCATAACAAATTCATTTATGCACTATATATTGAATAACAATGTTATTTTAAAAATTATCTACTAAAGAGTAATTTGGTCTTTTTTTAATCCCCTACAAATATTTTCTAATTATTAATTATGGAACTAGAATCAAATAAAAAAATGGTGACCATTTATTTCAGATTTCTTGTACATACTAAGCATAGAAATTGTTATATTCATATCATTTATTTCTCATCACTATCCTTTCCTAAATTCATATCATTACTGTTTAATTTTATTCACGCATACTAATCATCTCTAAAATAGAAAAATATAAAGTAATAAATTAACATGCTTTCTATAAGGAGTTCAATCAAGGTAGGTAATATCAATTTGGGAAAGGGTTTGATTGATAAAAAAAAAAAGAATTTACTTCAACCTACATGCCATTAGAATTAGGGGAAGAAGGGCCCATAAGTAATGAAGGGAAAAACTGAAAGGTTGGAAGAAAGAAATGAATTTTTGGTTAGAAGCATGGAATCTATGAGGGGAAAATCTCCATGAAGAAGGGATAACTTTTGTGTAGTTGTGAATGTAACTATTAAGATTTTCTCTCGAATAAATCTTTCTCTTAATAGAGACAACCCTTAGAGAAAGTGGTCAGAAATTTACAATAGATACCGACCACAACGATTGAATTGATTATCTTCATGCATAAGCATACTAGATTACCTAGTAGAATGTACACGCGATAGAAAAACTACACCAATCTATTGGAATATGATATGCCATAAATGAATATTTGTGACAAGAAATAAAAAATTAAATGGAATTGAACCTTTAAAATGATTCCATCTATCTACTTTGGTTGAGCAAATCAATAAGAGAGCTTGATACCCATTTGATCCGAGCTCTTGAAATTGGACTAAAGCAGCTTGTCAGGCAACTATTGTAGCTAATTACACTCAACTTGAATTAAGTCATGATACCTCTGAATCTTCTCTAAAGTAGTTAACACAACTACTAAATTAACAAGCTTTTTGAAAAGAATTCAATCAAGGAGGCAATATTAAAAAAAATTAAGATTTGAATTTTCCTCCTTAGATACATTTAACGCTTCAAAAACCATTTGATATCATGCAATAAATAATGTTATATAAAATAGTGGTTTAAATAAAGTTTGCACCAAATGTGGCTTTTTGCATTCAAGCTTTGAAGTTCAAAATGTATCAAACGCTCTGTCGATTCGACTTTCAATAAAATGTCTATTGAAAAATCTGATGTGGCATTTGCAAAATTTATTATTTCAATTATGTCCTTCCTAATTGATGTCCTAGGTGGCAAGCACCTCATAGAGTCTGTTTTGAGTGATTTCAGTTTGTGGAAAAAAATTATTAGAAAAAGAGTACCTAAAGGGGGTGTACTTAAATTGATTAATTTATCCTTTCTAAAGTTATCATAGAAATGAGCCAGTGAACAACTAAGAGTTGAGAGCTTCTTAGCAAAGCAAAGTGCTAAAACTCTTACAATTTCCCCATATTACATTAGGTGTAAAGTTGTCAACTAGGCCTGGACTAACCCAGGCCCGTGTAAACACGCCTGTGAGAAGGGTCGGTTAAACCCAGTCCCAGTCCTAAAGCAGTCCGGGCCGAGCTAAACAAAATTTCTGAGAGGTAGGCCCAACTCGGCCCACTTGTCTGGTGCTAGTAGGCCGATCCTAGGCCTAGTCCGGGTCTCACGAGCTGGGCCTGCGGGCTAGGCCCATGGGCTGTTCTTTTTTAAAAAAAAATTAAAAGTGTATAACTTATATCTTAACATAGGATTTGCAAACTTTATTTATTCTAAATTATATCTTAAGTTTGAGTTATATCCTAAAGTCGGATTTGTAAATTATAAATTTTGTTATTCAAAATCTATCATCCTAAGATTTAGATTTAACTTTTATTTGATTAGTCTAAGTTTATTCCTTAAATTTAAGTATTTATCTTGTGAATTATTTTATATAATTAATATACATTATTTTTATTTGACTATTGAGTTATACTAAGTTTAGATTTTGATTTTATTATTCAATACATTCATTTGATATTTTAATTAATATACATTCATCTTAATACTTAGTACATTTTTTTTGTTACTAATAGACTTACTTTCTAAGTTTATATTTTAATTTTAATGATTTTTTTAATTTAGTATACTTAATACTATTTTGTTTTGTTAGTAATAGATTTACTTATTAAGTTTATATTTTAATTTTCATAACTTTTTTTAGTTTGCTATAATACTTAGTACTATTTTATTTTATTAGTAATAGACGTCCTTACTATTTTCATAACTCTTTTTAGTTTAGTATACTTCATACTTAGTATTTTTTTTTGTTACCAACAGACGTACTTACTAAGTTTATATTTTAATTTTCATGCCTTTTTAGTTGATTATAATACTTATGATTATTATTATCATGATTTTTTTTAGTTTACTATAAAACTTTTTTATAGTTTACTATGATCCTTATTAATATAAATTTTCTTCTAAGGTTTTCAAAAGAATTGAGGTTGGCTCTATGGTTTTGAGGGCTCTATTCTTTGCAAAAGGTCACAAGTTCAAATCCTTTATGTTACAATTATTAATTTTTGTTGAAAATCTATAAATAACATATAACATAATAAAAATAATATATATAATATTAAAAGGCCCATGACCGGCCTGGGCGGTCCTGAACCTGGGTCGATTCTAAGGTAGGCTTAGGCTTCAACGAGCCAATTTACAGGTTGGGCTGGTTTTCTTCCACTTGGCCAAATTGGGGCCCAACTTTTATACAAAAATCGGCCCAAATATCCCATTACTGTTCACGGGCTAGTCTTGGGCCGATTTTTAGTGGGCTGGTTACGAGGTAAGTTGGTTAGGCCCAACCCACTAGACAATTATAATTAGGTGACCTTCATTGTTTTTGATCACAAAGAATTGCATTCAATGGCTTCAATTGGTCGATTTCGACCTATGTTTGAGACACTATACCTAAATGGCAACACAAAAAAAACTCATGCAAATATTATAGGGTCATATGGGTATAGGTTTGAGCATTCATCACTTTTATCTACAATCTTACACCCACCATGAAATTGTTGGTTCATATTTCCTAATCAAATTGGGCACAACGAAAATGAATGATATTAAGCATAACAAAAAAATTATCAAAATTAATTTGTTGCGTGTATACATAGTTTTAATTCATCCTAAACAGTTTATCAAATAAAAGGGTGTTCAGAAAACATAGCCTGATAGAAAAAGAAAATTATTTTTCTTGTAATGCTTTGTTCTAATACTTTTAGACATTATAAGGCTTCTAATCCGACCCTTTGTACCAATAGGAATGAGTGGATGTACTTAACACCTAATTAAATTATCAATATTTTTTTATCTTGTGAAACTATCAACACGTGAAATCACAAGACTAGGTTAGGAAGAGGGAGGAAAAATTTCAGCACTTGGGTGATTGGAGACCTAAAAAGCATATAGTATAAACATTGTAATGTATTTATTAATTCATCTAATTTATTAATTCTAGGATTATTCCACCAAAAAACTATAATTTATTTTAGAACTTACTTACTCTTAGTTTATCGATATGATCATTAAGACAATTCATAATTAGAGCTAGATTTTCCATTAACCTCTCTAACTATCTTTCATCTTGTCTACCATTAATCACTAGTGAACATTTAATTATAACTAAGTTCTAAATCTAACAATGAAACCATCTTTTTGCTTCTTGTAGAAGCTAACACCCCCAACTACCTATCCCAATTGATCCTAAAATACAAGCAATAGAATGCTAACTAACAAACTTTTAATAAACAAATCAAAGACCATACTGAAATAATTATAAGGTTATAACTGCTCAGGATTACGATCAATCCATATATGATTTTATTGTTAGAGTAGGATGCCCAACGCCCCAATTGGATTAGGTGTATTATACGTTTTTCCTTTTGTAAAAATAATCTTATTGGGAATCATATTAATAAAAAAATATTTTCCTTTATCTTATGTTTTGCATCTTTTATATATGCACATTAGATAAAGTTCTTAGACCAAATTTAGTTATGGGGCATGGTTGCGCATGTGATGGCGATCATGGAATATACTTCTAAGACTTTGGTCTTAAATAAGTTCCGAGTCGAGGGCTTTTTGAGATGGGACATCAAATAGTTCAGTAAGACTCACTCATATGATGCATGCTTGTGAGACGATGATGTCGCATTCTATTGGCATTAATATAGAGATGCAAGTGCATGTATGTGGGTGCTTGTTAGGGAACAAGTATATCGAACATTGCCCGCAAGAAATTCTTAGCTGGAGGTTTTGCCTGTCGAAATAAGAATTTCTGTATTGCGATAGTACACGATTAATCTTCGGACTTGAGGCATGATGGTAGCCTTGTGTGCATCCTACAACACTTTGATATAATTTCTGATTGCTTGACAATCACAGAACACCCCAACTGACGCAGTAAATGGTATACCAGCTGATGTTGGACCCTCTGAAGCACAACCTATTCAAAGATCCGAAAGGGTCACAAAAGTACCTAAGAGGTACAACTTGTTGTTAGAGAACAAAGAAGAGAGACTCTCCTTAAATAATGATTCAAGAAGCTATGGATAGGCGATGTCTGACATCGACTCGGAGAAGTGGCAAGAAGCTATGCAGTCTGAAATGGACTCTATGTGTTCTAACAAGGTATGGACTTTGGTGGACCCACCATAGGGAATTGTTTTCATTGGCTGCAAATGGGTCTACAAGCGGAAACTTGGAGTAGATGGAGAGATAGCGACCTATAAGGCACGTTTGGTAGCAAAAGGTTATACTTAAAAGCAATAAATTGATTATGAGGAAACTTTTTTACCAGTAGTGATGCTTAAATCCATATAGATACTGTTGGCCATATCTACATATTATGACTATGAGATATGGCAAATGGATGTAAAAACTGCTTTCCTTAATGGAAACATTAAGAAAGAAATTTATATGAAGCAGCTAGAAGGCTTCATATCCAGTGAGAGCGAGCAAAAGGTTTGCAAGCTCCAGAGATCCATTTATGGACTTAAATAAGTTTCGAGGAGTTGGAACATCCAGTTTGATAAAATGATCAAAAAATTTTATTTTCATAAGAACCTAGATAAACTATGTGTCTACACGAAAGTTAGTGGGAGTGCAGTTACATTTGTTGTACTCTACATTTATGATATCCTACTCATTGCGAATGATGTAGGGATGTTGCAGTCAACGAGGACTTGATTATCTAATCAGTTTTCTATGAAGGACTTGGGAGATGCATCTTTTATCCTAGGGATAAAAATCTGTAGAGATAGATCCAGAAGGATGATCAGACTATCCCAGTCCATGTATATAGACAAAGTGCTAAAAAGGTTTAGCATGGAGGAATCCAAGAGAGGATTCCTACCTATGAGTCATGGGGTTTCACTCTCTAAGGTTATGTCTCCCAAGATACCTGAAGAGAGAGAAAAGATGACTCACATATCTTATGCTTCTGCAATAGGGAGCATAATGTATGCAATGTTACGTACAAGGCCTGATATAGCACATGCTCTGAGTGTCACGAGCAGATATCCGTCCAATCTAGGGGAAGAACACTGGAAAGCCGTTAAGATGATCCTCAAGTACTTGAGAATGACTAAGGATATCTTTATGGAGAACTAAAACTGGAGAGATATACAGACTCTAGTTTTTAGTCCGATATAGATGACTCAAAGTCCATGTCCAGATACATATTCACCCTGAATGGTGGTGCGATCAGTTGGAAGAGTTCCAAGCAAGAGACGACTGCAGACTCTACCACCGAAGCTGAATATATTGCTGCATCAGATGCAGTAAAAGAAGCTGTTTGTATTAGAAACTTCATCTAAGGGTTGGGTATAGTTCCATCTATTGTTAATCCAGTTATGATTTATTGTGATAATAATGAAGCCATTGCACAAGCAAAAGAGCCAAGATCTCATCAAAGATCCAAGCACATAATGAGATGATATCACTTGATCAAAGAGATCATTGGTAGAGGTGACGTCATTGTGGATCGAGTTGTCTCAACAGAAAATGTAGCAGAACCACTTACTAAGCCCTTAGCACAGAAGATATTCAATGGACATCTTGAGAATATTGGCCTTAGATACATGGGCAATTGGAGCTAGGTCAAGTGGGAGATTGTTAGAGTAGGATGTCCAATGCCCCAATTGGATTTAGTGTATTATACTCTTTTGCTTTTGTAAAAACAATCTTATTGGGAATCATATTAATAAAAATGCATTTTTCTTTATCTTGTGTCTTGTATCTTTTATTTCTGCACATTAGATAAAGTCCTTAGACCAAATTTAGCTATGGGGCATGGTCGCATATGTGATGGCGATCATGGAACATGCATCTAAGGTTTTGATCTTAAATAAGTTCTGAGTCGAGAGCTTTTTGAGATGAGACATCAAATAGCTCATTAAGACTGGCTCATATGATGCATGCTTGTGAGACGAGGATATCACATTCCATTTTCATTAGCGTAGTGACGCAAGTGTATGTATGTAAGTGCTTGTTAGGGAACAAGTACATCTAATATGGCCCGCAAGAAATTCTTAGCTGGAGGTTTTGTTAGTCGAAATAAGAATTTTTGTGTTGCGATAGTATATGATTAGTTCTCGGACTTGAGGCACGATGGTAGTCTTGTGTGCATCCTGCAATATTTTGATATATCTTCTGATTGCTTGACAATCACAAAGGGGATCTGTTGGGTGTTGCACTGATGTGCATGGAGGTTTGTTAGTGGCCAATATAGAATTCGACACTTATCTTTTTAAACAAGGGAATCTTTTATGTTTTCATAGTTCGTGATTCAAAAACTTTGGCCCAATTGAAGTAAAATAAATTAATCAATTGGATTGATTAAATTGGGATTGAATCAATTGAATTGATTTGAGGATTTTTGAGTCCAAACCAAAAATTAATGTGGATCACTTAAGAAGCCTACTAAAATATGAAGAGAATAAATTAAATAAATATAATTTATTTAATTAACATATTTATAGATAAATAAATATAGTGACTGATTTAATGGGATAAAATTGGCCACTAAGATTTAATTTATATATAAATATAATTATAGTATATATATGATATATATCTATCTTGATATTATTTAAAGAGTTCAAATTAATATCAACAATGTATGTAGACAATTTTGATGATTAATGTAGTCTTAAATTAGTCCACATACAATAGGAGAGAGAAAAGAGAAGAGTTCTTGGAAGATTTGGAATCCTTCCAAGATAAAGTTTTGAAATAGTTCAAAATTGAAAAAGTTTCCAAGAGTTGAAAAGACATTAAAATTTTCAACCCTATATATATGAAGGATGAAAATTACATAATTAATTCAGAAAATTTGAGCAAAAAATTATTTTGTTTAAAGTCTTCTATTTTACTCTCCAAGAAAAGAAAAGAAAGAAAAAGAAAATCAATTTCTTGTTATTATCTTCATATTATTGTTTCAAGACCTTAAAGAATCAATCTTTATTGTTTTTGAAAATTTACTCCGCTTCTAGATTAGTAAACAATTAAAAGGATACTAGCGAATCCTTTTGATTGGTGTTGCTCTTTCTTACTGTGGACCTAATAGAAGGGAGACACTTGGATTCCTGCGAGTTCTGATAGTTCAAGATAAGCAATTGATTGCTTCATTCCCTACAACAATCGGAGTGCACAGAAGGTATAATCTGAATTTAATATTTATTTATATATTCAATTGAATAAGTGCGATCGTTAGAATCGCTTTCGAATCGAGAGGTTAAATTTATATTTGATAAAATTTTAATTTTTCGTTGCGTACACCCCTACGATTATAGCGAACCCAACACTTATATTGTTGTTATTTGAATTTTCAGAAAACAACAGAAGTTAGGAGAAAATTTAAATTATATCTCATCCAGACATTATACAAAGTATCTCCATTATGATATCACAAGATCAATAGTTCGAATAAGATTATCACATTTTTAATGTTAATGGACCATACTAATAATGATTAATTAAAAATCTCATCTTGAATTAATGTTATTATGAAATAATTTAATTTATTATTCGTAATCTTAATCATCTCATATATAAGACTTATATAGTAAGATTATGGTCAAATTATTAAACATGAATTTTCTGATATTCATAAGAATACCAATATGCACTAAAATCAAGTATGAAATATTATTTTACTACTTCAGTAAATAATATACAAATACACGCTTTTAGGGATTATCCCTAACATTCTCCCACCTGCCCTAAAGTAGGTGAGACATGTATTTCAATCCTAATTGTTACAATACAACGTTAGTGGCTTATTCGTATTTAGAACAACTTCCAATTCAGTAAAAAACTTCTTGAGCTAAGCTACTTCATAAGCTACTAGGTACTTAGCATCTATGGTTGAATCAACAGTGTTGGATTATTTAACACTTCTCCAGACTATGGTTGCGACACTAAGATGAACATTGTTCCGAAATTTCGACTGTCCATTTTTATTTGCATGATAAATATCAAAATTATTTTTAGAAATAATAATCTCATTATTAAAGAAATTGTTCATGTAACCTAGAAATGGAAATCAAATTCCTATAAAAACTAGGAGTGAAATAAACATTATTCAAAATTAAGAATTTATTCCTAAAATATTGATGGACTACTTCTACTATTTTTGCCGAAACCAAGGCCCTATTGCCAACTCTTATCATGACGTCCCTTCAACAAACTTCTTAGAAGAACTAAGTATATGTAGAGGAAAAAAATAAACATAATTAGTGTCTCCTTAATCAATTACCCAAGATGATAAATCATCTTCCACTAAACAAGCTTCAAGAACGAGTAAATCATATTTATATTTCTTCTTCTCTTTGAGCTTGGAGAGATACTTAAGACAGTTTCTCTTCCAATGCCCCTCAATTTCAAAATGGAAATATTTATCTTTGGACTTTTTCTCGGAGTCATTATTCTTCTTGCCTTTAGGATCCTTCTTTGCCTTTTTGGATTGGATTCCAAAACTGTCTTTTTTATTCTTCCCTTTTTTACCATTATTAGAGGAAAACATCTTATCCTGAGCAATATTTGCTTCACTTTCTTTACCCATTCCAATGGAAATAGTTGAGTCAAATTATAACTCAACTTGTTCATACCATAATTACTTTTGAATTGTAGAAAATCCTATAAGAGTGATTTCAAAATCATACTCACTTGGTGCGCTTATTAATGGTCGTACCATGGATTTCAACCTCACTCATATAGTAAATCATGTTCAAAATATATTCCCTAATTGAGGTTTCTTTTTGCATCTTTGAGTTAATACCCATTTTCACAGCTTCATGATGTGATTGATCAGATAATTGCCCAAATATGGATTGTAGAGACTCTATTATCTCTTAGGCAGTCTTCAACTTTTCATGCTTCAATCTAATCACGTCATTCATGCCCGCTATTAAGTAGGCCTTGTTATTGCCTGCAACTTAATTTTCTTAGTTCTCTCATACATTACAGGGATAACTGGTAATAGGTTCTTGTGAAACTTCCTCCAGAAGGACAAATTTGAAGTTTTCACAGACAAGTAGGCTGTACATGTTACTTTTCCAATTAACAAATCTTTCTCTAGTCAATTTTTCATTAGCAAGTAATGCAAACATAGGATTTGAATAAAAAATGATTACTAAAATTAATAATCAAATAACATTCAGTTTGTGAATGAATATCAAAATAAAATATTTTGGACATGATGCATGATAAATGACATAACTATTTTACTAATTCCATGGCAAAGATAATTGAATCGAGACCATCCAAATTAAAAAATGAATTGTCAAAATATCTAATATTTTTATTTATTTATTAATTATCATTTTAACTGATCAAGATGCAATTATATTAATTTTAAATACATCTTTATGAGTATAATCCACCATTTCGGATTTCACCAACTTAACTCAAATTTGCCACTACAGGGTAGGTCAATTTTGAGATACATTATAAAATCCCATCTTTTGGAAACCAGCCTTGATATTGACTTAAATGAACACCCTAAATAGGGAGGACAATATCAAGTGTCACAAGGCTCTATTTAAATTTCACTGTGATGTGTTAATAGTAGAGACTATGAAGTATATTGTCATATTTCCCTCTCCCACTTATTATTTTGCAATAACTATAAACACCCTACGGTTTCAATTAATATATCTCTACATAATAATTTGATCTATCTAATTCTAATACTACTGGGTCTATCTTGTTATCAAATTTTTAAAAGGTCTACATTTATTATTCAGAATAATCTAAGCTATAAATTATTAACTCTTAATAATGAAACCTTAAATTAAAATTATGATTTTACTGAGTTTAACTATTAAATCTAGATCACATTATTTAGTCAATTATTTCAAATAATTTTACTCCTATTTTATAGGTCATTAAGTAATAAACTATTTGATATTATGATATGTATGCATGACATTCTCTGAGTGGGTACTACTAATGGCATTGTATTATGCATGGCAATTCATATCATATATGAACATCAAATAAATTAATTAATAAATAAATGATACTTTTGGCCGGATTCCTAAGATAATTAAATTTCAACCAAATAAAAAATAAAAAAATTAAATAATAAAAAAACTTTGACCAGCACCGCGACGCCACCTTCTCCATCCGCTAAACTTATCCTGGTGTGGTGGCCCTGACTTTCAGGCGCCATGAGGCCGATCATTCTATCTACAAATATAACTGGTACTGCGGTCCTGATTTCAGGCACCATGGCGCCCAGCAAGCAATTCTTCTTCTACGAATTTGTCTAATATCTTTCTTTTTCTTTACCATATTCATATAATCTCTATCATTTAAGGGGTTGGAATATAATTAAATTACAAATAACCGTAATTTAGGATTTATAATTTTTGATCTAATCAAAGATAAATTAATTGTAATTTAATTCATGAAGAATTTATTACAATGTTTATGAAGGTGGATTGAGGGACCTATGAACCTATAATTATAAGCTCCAATGAATTAGATAATTAACTAAACTCTTAATAATTCTTCTAATTTATTAATTCTAAGATTACTATACTAAAAATTTGAATTTCACTCTCATAATTATAGAACTTATTTACTCTTATAAACAACGAGTAGTCCATTAATATAGTCATTATATATATTTGACCCTCCATTGATGATTCACAATTAGAACTGGGTATTTCGTCCTCTATAACTATCTCTTTATCATTTTCTACCATTAATTCACTCTTGCACAATTAATTTATACCCAAATTATAAATTGAGCGCTCAAACCCTTTAGTTCTAGAAGTAACTGGCAAATGAACCATCATTTTCACTTCCTGCAGAAAAGAATGGATTCTAGAAATTACATTATCAACTATCTATCTCAATGTGATCTCAAAATGCTATTAGGAATGCTAACTAACAAATATTTAACGAGAAAATAAAAAATCACACTGAAATAAACATGAGTTCATAACTACTCATAATTAAGACCAATCCATATATGATCATCACTTGATGTTAATTGATTTTTCAGAAAATAATAAAATTTTAGTAAAAATTCAAATTATATATGATCCAATCCTATATAATCTCATCACATAAAATGCCACCATTATCATGTCATTACATCAATAGTTCGGATAAAATTATCACATTCTTGATGTTAATGGACTCGCACTAATAATAATTTAATTAAAGATTTCAATTTTAATTAATCTCATTATCTCTAATTTAGTTTATATCCAAATCCTCCCCACTTATATATTAGGATTATGGTTACTTTAATAAACAGAAATTTTTATACATTCATAAGTATACCAAATAATGTATGAAATATTATTTTACTAATTTAGCAAATAATGTACACATATATGCTATAGTGCACTATCCTAACCAAAATGAAATCAGGACATTGCCTGAACCGTGAAAAAATCACAAGCTTCTGTCCCTCAACAATAATAATGTTGTCTTTCAATCTCCTTACTGTGAAGCAAGACAACCATCACTAGGAAAAAGTTGAATAAAATGAACCACGGTGAATTAGATGCAAGTTAGTCTAAATTCAATAACCAGACTAGCCTTAAAAAATTGATAAAAACCTGGAGCAATCTCAACAGCGCGATTATGCTTTAATCTAAAACCACACGATATTGATTTAAAAGACAAAAAAGTAACATATTAACCCCAGATTTACAAATAGTGCAAATGGAAAATTTATCCCAATATAATATAGAATCATTTATGTGTGTTGAAGGATAAATATGTAAATGTACTTATTTTAATTGATATTTTTTTTAAATATGATATTGATAGATTCCCCAACTTTTAACTTTAAATATTTTTTTAACTTTATATCTATCTATCTATATATATATAATTTCTCAAACTCTAATTTCTATTATTCTATTTAATATGGTATAAATAGCTAAATTTTAATCCACCCACCACACCACTGTTGCCGCTGTCATCCTTGTCTGCCACCATCACCATTGTCATTGCTTGGTGTTGTAGTAGAGACGGAGCCAGAATATAAATAATCGAGGGCGAAAATTATTATTTTTTTAAATAGTAAATAAAAAGATATTTTTTATTATTTAAAAGGATAAATTTTTAAAATATAATAATTTTATATATAAAATTATTATTAATTTAAAAAAAATTAGAGTTGAAGGTGGCGGCCGCCACCGCTCCTCCTAACTCTGCCACTGGCTGTAGTTACTGGGAGAAATTTTTCCCCGTCCCATCCCTTGATGTGTTTCAATGGCCTCGTTGTTTTGTTCTTAGTTTGCTTCCTATCACCTCATGCTTTGTTGTTGTTCACAGCTGCAGCAGTAGTCCTCCGTCCGTCACTTTAGTCACCGCCACCGCCATCGTGATTTTCCTCTCCTTCAATGATGGTTTTGCTTCCGCAATGGTCCTTCCATCACTTTGCAATTTTTCTCTCCTCCAATTAATGATGGTCCTTCGTCAAGTTCTTTTTCTGTTTCGCCTCGATCGTCCACTGTATCACCAGCAACCTCCACTGCCTTGGTCTTGTTTCCTGCTCCACCGTTGTTCAAGTGAGTCCTCTCAATTTGCCCAACTAAGTCACAGGTCAACTCGATTTGACAAAAACTCAAAGGTCATAACTCTCTTGTCTAGTCAACCGCCACATCATCACTCACTCAGTCCAGTCACAAACCAAGTGTCGACTTTATCCTAGTCAGCGATCAACCTTGAGAAAAATAAAAATAAAAATAAAAAAAAAGAAAACGAAGGATTACATGTTCTTCTACATTTTATTAGCCTCTATACATGGATCGTAAAAGAACTAATGTATTTCCTTTAACCATTACCACCCGTTAACTAAATGGTAGTAATTGTGCGTAATGGTCCAGGTCTGTGAGAGTCTTCTTGACAGGTTTGGGCAAGTAGAACCACCTAAGCAATGATTCTCCTCATCTTTGTCTGACTCCAAGCATGTTGAGTCTTGGTTGTAGGAGGATACTCAATTTATGAGTATGTTATGGAATTCAATGGAACCTCCGGTAGTAGCCGATCTTTGCTATCTCGTTACTTACAAATAAATTTGAGGTCATGTCCGTCTTCTCTATTCTATCATGTCCGTCATCTCTATTCTAATAATGTCACTCACACGTACGAACTTCCTATATAGTATGATCAACTTAAGCAAGATTCCCGAAGTGTTACATATAAGCTCATAATCTAACATATATTTCGACACTGTCAATAGCACAACTTAGAATATTTTATCACATAATTGATGAATTGTTCACTTATCTTTTGATGTATGTTGTGTAGGTATAAAATTGAAAAAAATAGGGTTGAAAGATGAAAGATGAAAAATGCTGAAAATTTGAAGTAAGGACTCGTGCTATGACCCTTGAATCTTGCGCCGTGGCGCCAAGCTAAAAAATTAGGCAGTGTGTTTCACACTGTGTTGCTAGCCAAAGGAAGAATCACACCACAACGACAATTACAAAAATTACCTTGAAGCCATACATTGAGTTTGGCGCTATGGCACTAGTTTCTCGTGCCACGGCACCAAGTTGCATAACAAATTTGATTCTTTTTGTTGGATGCTATGACAAGTGGCACTCAATCATAATTTTTGGCATATTTTTAGATAAATATATATAATACATCACTCTCCAAGATATACATAATTCATATACAATACACACTATCTCATTCATATCATAATTCATATACCAGACACACTTTACATAATTTTTATACACAATTTTGTCAAAATTTACACATTCTTTTCCACACTTTTCTCTCACTCTCCATAGAAATTCACACATCCATCCAAGAATGTTGGGAATTGAAGCAAAGAGGAGGAGGGTTCTACATTGGGCTTGGGGAATTAAGTGAAGAATTGAAGAATCCTTGATCACGTTGTAATTTTGTTCTTTGATTTTCTCTTAATTTTGTTTACCTTTGAGAAATATTGACAACCCATGATGTTGAAATCGAAGTGGTACTTTCTTTATTTCAATATAAACTAAATTACTTTTAGTCAAGGCTTGGAAAGTTATTTTATAGATTTATGAGTTAATATTTTATTCATGGTTAGATGTTGTTGAAATTATATTAAACATGTATTATGTGTTTAATATTTTTTTAAGTTTGGCTAACTTTGAAATGATTTTTGTTGTTGTGATTGAGAATGAAAGTAGTGTTACAATAAGTGCTCCTGTAATGCATGCCATAGATAAGGCTGTAATTGAAACAAATCGAGCCGAACAGGAAAAAACTCGAGCTCGACTCGTTTGAATTTTTCATAGGCTCGAGCTTTTATAATTAAGGTTGAGCTCGGTTTGTTTGAAAATTATTAAACTCACGAACGAATCGAGCTCGATTTAAAAATGACTCGTTTAGTATATTAAACAAGCTTAGTTTGAGCTCGGCTCGTTAAATAATTAGAAAGCGTGAGTTTAGCTCAAGCTCGTTAAGCATAAAATCAAACTCAAGTTCGAACTCGTTAAGCATACAATCGAGCTCAAGATCAAATTCGATAAGCACATTTCATTTCAAAAAATAGAAAACAACACCTGCAAAAATCAATGCAATCACTTAAAACTAAAATCAAAGGCACAAGAGAGTTAGAGAAATGTAGATGCTACTGAAAAAAGTTAAAAAAGAAATGATATCATAATAAAATGAACTATCGAGGAGACCTCAATGCAAATTGGCAGAAACTTAAAGCCAAATACAAAATGTTATAAAACAAGAAGCAAAACAATTTACTTTCAAATATGGTTTACATCAAATACATTCAGTTTATTTTATTTTATTTTCATTCCAAATATAATTTATTTTTATTTTCAAAACTTATTTTAATATTTTACATCTTTTCATACACCTATCAATTTGTTTTCAAATATTTGTTCATATGAAAACATTATACTACAAATATATTTTTAATTTTAAGTTTTATAATCAGATTATCCAGGAAGGGGACAAGTATATTTCGTTAAATTAAAATGAACTAATAATTCTAAATTTTAATCTATTTTAATGAATTATCTTAAGTTGAAATTTAATTATTTATTTTATATTTTAATCTACTCTTATTATTATTAATTGAAGTTCTTAGTTTATGAATTATTTTAATATAATTAATATATAAAATTTTAGTTTATTATTATAGTTTATCATCCTAAGATTTAGAAGTGAATTTTAGTTGACTAGACTAAGTATATTAGTACATATTTATATTTTTATATTTTTTAAATTTTAAAGCGAAACAACTATCTAATCTTTTAATTAATTTTAATCTAAATGTAATATCTTAAAGTATGATATTTGATAAGTTTTAATTTTATTATTTTATATTTTTTTCTTATTTTATCTCAATTTTTATTTATTATCTTAAGTTTGACTTTTATTTTTTATTTAATTATTCTAAATTGATGGTTCTATAGTATTATTAAATTTTATTTATTGCTCTAAGTTGATTAATCTAAATTTATTATTCTTTATTTATATTCTTATTTTAATATTTTAAATATAGAAAAATTTATTAATTTCAAGTAGGTCATACTCTAGATGTTTCCTAAATCATACTAAGAGTTGGTTTTATTTAATTAGCCTAATTTTATTAATTATTCTAAATTTATATTCTTATTTTATGAATTATCTTGGTTATATATATTTAGTTAATTAATTATTCTAAATATACCATTATAAGATTTGCATTGATTAATCTAAATTTATTATTCTCTATTTATATTCTTATTTTTAAATTTTTTTAATGTACAAAATTTATTAATTTCAAGTAGGTCATACTCTAGATGTTTCATAAATCATACTCAGAATTGGTTTTATTTGATTAGCCTAATTTTATTAATTATTCTAAATTTGTATTCTTATTTTATGAATTATCTTGGTTATATATAATTATTTAATTAATTATTCAAAATATACCATTATAAGATTTGCGTTAAATTTTATTTATTGATTGTGCTAATCCTTAAAGAATATTTTAATATGTTTGATTACATAAAAATGTAGTTGGTTCATTCGTGTGAGTTTTCATATTTTTTTAAAGATGTTGTATTCGATTCCATTGGAAAACTTTGTGCTTAAGATTTTTATAATTTTATCTAGCCTATTATCGAACTTCTAAATAAGCCACTCGCGAACATGTTTGTGAACTTATCAAACGAGTCAGGCTCGTGAGCAGGTTCGTGAGTATATAAATGAGTCGAACTCAAGCTCAAGCTCGCAAATATGCTCATGAGCATATAAATGAGCAGGCTCGTGAGCTTGAACTTGCGAACTTGAGCTCGAGCTTGCGAACAGGTTTGCGAGCATATAAACGAGTTGAGCTCGAGCTTAACCTCACGAATAAACTCACGAGCATATAAACAAGCAGGCTCGTGAGCTAATGAGCTAAATACTATTAGGCTCGAGTTTGGCTCGATAAAATTTTCGAGCTCAAAATTGAGCTTGAGCTCGACTCATTAAAGTTAATGATCAATCTCAAATGAATTTTTTTCGAGCCGAGATCCAAATAGCTCGCAAGCAGTTTGGTTCGTTTACAGCCCTAGCCATGGACTAATCATTATAAAAATATTGAATTTAATACATGCAAATGCAATAGTCATAGACGAAAATTAAAAGTTAGTGGAGATTATAGAGTCTAATGCATCATTAATTGGTTGAACCCGATATAGATATATAGCGGGTTACCTTGTAATAGTAGAATTGATATGTCTTGAAAGAGTATATCAAGTGCAAGTGGAAATCCCATTATTGAACATTTATCCTAACCGTAATTTGTGAAACTCGTAATAAAATAAATTGGTGATCCATGACCTTGACCCTTTTCTCTTTAATTACAATCTCGTGCTTTTCTTGACTTTTATAGTTGCTTTGTTAATTTGTTTATTTTAGCTTTCAATTTATTCACCAAAACTTTAACAGGTTAAATATA
Organism: Paulownia fortunei; assembly: GCA_019321725.1. Lineage (NCBI taxonomy): Eukaryota > Viridiplantae > Streptophyta > Magnoliopsida > Lamiales > Paulowniaceae > Paulownia > Paulownia fortunei. Next base: position 10,591,927 of record CM033109.1, on the reverse strand, counting down.
GCTAGATTATCCATATTCCGTACTTGCATACACTCTCCATAGAGACATGACAACTCATATTCTCACATACTCTATTACTTGCGATTAGTGCACTTGCTAGTCCGCATTGCATACACCGCACGTGCACATTAAGTTTTTGGCACAATTGCCGGATCCATGATGAATTAAATTTTTATTGTCAATTTCTATCGATCCTACTACCATTAAGAAGTAACGGAGTAGATGGTTGTGCTTAAGTTTCTTGTTGGTTTGCATTCTAAGTTAGAACCGATTAAGCTCCAAATCCTTGTGGAACTAAACTACGAAGTCTTACCAAGACATTCTCTTAAGTGTTATGCTCCTTCTCTCAACTTACTTTACACAATGTTGATGTTTCGTTAGGTGATACACTTGCCTTAGCTTTCAGAGTCTGCCATTTAGATATGGTACTCCTTTCCCTAGTATTCATAATAGTCGAGGTGGTCAGAGTAGCCATGGTGGTTGCGACTGTGGTCATGGTGAGCCTCTTACTTGTGACCATTGTGGTCTCAAAAATCACATTCGGGCTATTTTTCGGGATTGATTGGCCGACCACCTCGCTATGCTCATACAATTTCTATAGAGTTTGCTAATTTTGATGCCTCCATGTCCATTGCTTTACCAGCTCACTATATTAGGCTGCCCATCAAGCATCTATTCTTATGGCCTCCCTTGCCAAACTAGGTAACTCTTCTATTTGTTTTTTTCTAGTCGCTATATTTAGGCTTTAGATCATTAATTTAGGCACGTCTGATCACAAGATAGGTAACTCTCGTGCTTTTTCTCATCATAATTTCTCTTAGTGTTTGCCTTTTGTAACTCTAATAGTTCTTAATCTAAATTTTTAGAATAATATGTGTGATATTCAACTAACACTCTCATTATCCTTACCTATGTGTTACACATTCCCCATTTTCTTTAATCACATGTCCATTAGTCAATTGACTAAATAGTTGAATTATTCCATAATGTTCTTTCGCCACTCTGTTGTCAAGTAGGATTTAAGAACGAGGAGTTTTGTGGTCTTTATCGATTTAATCTATCCTTCTCATGTTCCTAACTTATTGTTTGTCTTGCTTATGCTAAACCACTTCACATTGTCGCTTTGGACACCCTTCTTTGGATACTTGAAGAAGTTAGTACCTCGTTTAAGTTCTTTTCAGTCCTTAGAGTATGAGTCGTAACATCGTTGGGTGTCCTTTTTGTGTAGATATGATAAACATTCATTATACCCTTTTGATTTAGTCCATTCTGATATTTGAGGTCCTTCTCATATCATTTTTAAGTTAGGATTTCATTATTTTGTTACCTCTATAGATGTTTTTTTCAGAAATACTTTGCTTTATTTAATGCAAGATCTGTCGAAATTATTTCTATTTTTTTATCAATTTTATATTGAAGTTCAGTATAATTTAATCTGTCCATTCATGTTTTTCACAGTGGTAATTCCAAAGATATTTTTCTCATTATTTTACACGTTTTATGGCTAAATATGGCATTATTCATGAGTCCTCTTATCTCTCTATCCCTCCAACAAATAGGGTTGCTGAACTGAAAAATCAACACTTACTAGATGTTACTTGTACTGACTGATTATTTTTTAATCGCGTGCCTTTCTCTATTCTCAATAATTGTTCTCCTTATTCTATCCTCTTCCCTTAGAACCCTTATTTAAAGTCCCTCCTCGAACTTTTGGATTTATGTGTTTTTTTCATCAAATGCACTCTAGTGGTGGCAAACTTGATCCTCGTTCCCTCAAATGTGCGTTCTTGGGGTACAGGGTATTGATTTTTTTACTTGATGTAACGTACTTCTAAATCTACACCATTCTTTTCTCCATCCTACCCATATATGGATCTCCACGACACCCTTCCATTACCTATTTCATTACCTTATTCCACTTCTCTTCTGCCTAACGATCCTTCTAAGTCCGCCTTGAGGACCTTATTGATCATGGAGCCACTATAGTTATGCCTCCACCTACATGTTTTTCTCCTTGTGAAAAAATTATCATCAAATCTTGCCTCCAATGATCTCACCACATCAATCTTTCTATTGCACTTGTAAAGGTAAGCGTGTCATGTACCTAGACCTGACCACGGTTCTAGAACCACCAGTTCTTCGATTCTAAAAAATCTCGACCCTTAACCATTATAGTCCAAGTTCTGAAACCAATGGGCTAGTTCTTATTTCAGGTCCGACCCTTGAAATACTAAAATAACTTTCAAGTTCTTCACTGAAACTTGAGGATCCTGTAGAACATTTAGTCCATTCCCTAAGTAAAAGTTATGTTACTCTAAGCCTAGAACTACTACTACTAGTTCTATGTATATCAACTTAACTTGTTTGTGAATCATATTTGGAACTATATTCATTATAAAATTTATTTAAAAGTGTTTTAACTTTAAATATAATATTTCTTATAACTAGAGTATAATCATTTTCATAACATCTTAAAACATTATAATAAATTATTAACATGTTTTGTAAACTATCTAATTTAAATTTAGAGTAAAAAACAACAACAATTAAATTAATATCTGAAATTTAAAAAAAATATTTTTTCCATTTCAACTGCATTGATAAGGCACAATTTACTAAATTTTCATCTTCAGAGTTAAGGTTATCATGTAAAACTGATGCAATATTATAATAATTTAATAATATTAAATGAGAAGTTGGGGAATAAACACTAAATAATTGTAAAGTAGCATCATTAAAATATTATAATTTTTTTACATATTGTCCAATGATGTCAATATAAATGAAAAAGAATAGTAATAATTTGTAAAAAAAAATTGATATAATAAATCTTTACAGTCGAAAGATTTTTCTAATAATTTATATATTGAATTCCAACGGGTTAGAATATCCCGCATAAATTTTTTAGGACTCATATCGTTGGCCTTATAAAATCAAAACCATTGTTTATTAATGTGTGGATGTGTTCATAAATAATAAAATACTTATCTAATTGGTTTAAGTTGATTATCTAAAGCTTTTAAGCCATCTTGTACACATAAATTTAAAATATGACATATATATCTAATATAAATTTTTTTACCACCAATTGATGATTCATATGCAGTTTTAAGATCATTGATACTAGCATTATTAGCTGTAGTATTGCCAAATGATATTGAAATTTTTTTGTTAACTAAATTATATTATTCTAATATTAAAAATATAATTTATGAAATATTTGCCGTTGTGTGTGGACCATCAAAAACTCTAAATACAAGTAATCTTTTTTGAAATATAAAAAAATCATCAACCCAATGATATGTAATACCCATATATGAATGTATTTGCTAATGGTCATTCCAAATATCACTATATAAAGAAATTTTATTATTTACATTGTTTAATATTTCTTTTAACTCTTTTTTAGTTTTATTATATAATTTTTTTACATGACGTATTAATGTGGTTCGTGAAACACCTTCAGTTGTCGGATTATATGTTGTTTGAATTAATTTATTAAAAAAATTTATTTACAAAACTAAAACTAAAATGTTCAATAGAAATAAATGTAGCTAAATTTTCTCTACATCAAACATCATTATATTTAAATAAAGAAAGATCATTACATCTACTGAAATTGGAAGATGCGAATGACGGCATTTGAGTTTGGATACGGTCGATGCCAAATTCCACCAGATGCTTCTTTTCCACATGTTTTCTTAAGGATCCATAACCCTCTCCTGATTGAAATTTGTAAGATTACGAGCAATATTTACACTTTACTCACATTTTTTCATTTGGAAGTGTCACTTTATTAAAATATTTGGTAAAAATAGAGAATTTGAGAGATGGAGTAGATCGAGTATGAGCATCACTTATTATTTCTTGAGTAGTAAATAAGTGAATTTGCTCTTCATCACTCGACTCAATTTCATAATCGATGTTGAGCTTAGGTTACTCTTCGGTAGCGGGCATCTTTCCCTTACCTCTATTGCTTGAACCAACTATTTTTTTATAAATGATAAAAAATTTGAATATATAATTGAATAATGAATAATTAAAGATGAAAGAAATGATATGTGAAAAATGATTTAATAAAATAATTGAAATAGTATAGAATATAGAATTGAAAATAAATAATTGAGACTAGAAAATTAGAGAATTAGAGAATTGAGATTTGAAAGTTGAAGTGTGAAAAAAATGAAGAGAGAGAGGTGTTTTTATAGGGGAAAGATAAAAAAAAAAAAAAGTGTTTGAATGTTGCCAACGGTCAATTTAGCCGTTGCCAATGGCTAAATCCATTGTCACTGGATTTTTCATTTTTTTTTATTTCACCCGACAGTTCCAAGGGTCGGCCCATGAACCCATGAGCTGATTACGGGTTTTGACCCGTTGATCATGGGTCAGGTCCGGTGGTTAGGTCTACATGTACCTCTCACCCTCTTTGTAACTTTGTCTCTTATGCTCGTCTCTCCCTATCATATTTTTCATTTATATATACCCTAGATTCGACATTATTTCTAAATCTACCTTTGAGGCCCTTTCTCATCTTGGTTAGAGAGTTGTCATGGACGGGGAGATGTTTTCTTTATGATAGAATGGTACTTGGGACCTTGTTACTCTTTCCCTTAGTAAGTTTGCAGTCAGGAGTAAGTGTGTCTACACAGTTGGTTATCTTAGATGGTTCTATTGACCGCCTTAAAGCTTGCCTGGTTGCTAAGGGCAACACACAGGTGTATGAGTTTGAGTATTCTGATATGTACTCTCCTACCTCTACACCAATTCGATGTTCAAAATTCTTTTCTGAACCTCACTGAGGAAATCTGTATGCAACAACCTCCCGGGTATGTTGCTCAAGGGAAGCATCGGTTGGTTTTTAGCCTAAAGAAATTGTATAGTTGAAATAGTCTTCTCATGCATGATTTGGGCAGTTTAGTATTGTCGTGACCTCCTTTAGTTTGAAACAATGTCCCATGGATCACTCTATGTTTCATCAACATATAAATGCTGGTAAAATTCTTCTTGTTATTTATGTTGATGATATTATAACTATTGAGGATAGTAGCCCATGAATTCAAAGGTTGAGGAAATTTCTGCAATCAAAGTTCAAAACAAATGATCTTGGATAATTGTTGTACGTTTAGGCATTGAGGTGGCCAGATCTCGTCATGGTGGTACACTTTCTCAAAGGAAGTATACACTGGGTCTGTTGTCAAATACTGGAATACTTGGAGCAAAACCTAGATTCACCTAAGGATGTCAATGCTAGACTTGTAGTAAATCAAGGTCAACCATTACATGATCCAGAACAATATAGGAGACTAGTAGGTAGACTGAACTGTGTGATAGTTACTCGGCTTGATATTTCATTTGAAGTTAGTGTTGTAAGTCAATTTCACAATTCTCCAAAAAAACTAGTCACTGGGATGTGGTTATTCAGATCCTGAGATACTTGAGGGGTTCGTTCAAGTATGAGATTATTGTACAAAAATCATAGTCATCTCAAGGTTGTTGGGTATAGTGATGTAGATTATGTAGGTTCTTTATATATAGAGGATCTACTACACGGTATTGCATTTCTGTTGGAGGAAAGTTGGTGTCTTTGAAAAGCAAGAAGCAGAGTGTCATTTTGAGATTAAGTGCTGAGGCTTAATATAAAGCTATGGCTTATACTACATGTGAATTGGTTTGATTGGAAAATATGTTGTAAGAACTTGAGTTCCTGCATGCTCGACCTATGGAGCTAATCTGTGATAATCAGGCAGCGTCTCATGTTGCTAATAACCGTCTTTCATGAACATGCAAAGCACATTGTGGTTGCCAGTTATTTTTATGTGGGAGAAGATCCTGCAGGATGTTATTTATACATCCCCGGTAGAGTTAGCTGTTTTGTTGACAAAACACTAGGTGGTACAAGAGTGGTGTACATTTGTAAATAGTTGGAAGCATATGATTTTTATTATTCAGATTGAGAGCTTGGGGGTAGTATTAGAGTGTTTTAAGGATAAATATGTAAGTATACCTTTAATTTGTATATATAATTAAATTCATGGGTCAGTCATGTAGTTGGTTAAGACAGAATTTCTGAAACCCTAATGTCTATTATTCTTTCAACAATGTGCATAGCTGTTGCAGGCAGTCCAACAAATGTTTGTTAAGCATTACCCAAACTAAAGCTATTAGACAATGTGTAACAAAGAAACAAGTTAAAGAACATAATACTTTCAACTATTCTAACAAAACTTTATTACTCCACAGAATGCGGTCAACCTCCCAAAAATCTTAAAATTGCAGAAATATCCAAACAGGCTAACTAGGGCAAGCAAAATTACAAATGGATTTTGGCGCACCTTGGAAAAAGCAGCAGCACGGAATTAACAAATAGACTCACAATGGGCTGCAAAGAAAGACAGAGTTTACAAGTATATCATTACAAATATCTATGCATTTGTCCCATTTTGCACTCGCAACAGGTAGCAAGGACCTAATTTTGTAGTTGTGTTTAGCCTCTGTAAGAGAAGCAAAAAAAGAGGCATGCCTTAGTCCATTGGGAAACTAAAGAACTTCAAGAAAGCCATGCCACAAAAGTCAAAGCCAATCATGCTTGTGCATGCATCCCCCTTTCCACTATTGATTGATCACACTCAAAATCATGGGAGTATCTTCCGCCGCCTGCGAGGAGTCTCTCTTTTCACAAACATCTTTTCAAACTCATTTAGAGGCCTGCTGGAGCCATCAGCTTCACTGATAAACTTCCAGCCACCTCCATTACCACGCTTGCCTCTGGGACCTAGTTTCTCCACCATGAAATTCCAACCTTCAGACAGACGCCTCCTGCTGTATTTATGGCATTTCACCTTCTTTGCCATCTAAAAGACAGAATGATGATGTCACATAGGGCATCAATAGCAATTCAAAATTAAGAAAGAATGAACATGATACTAGTACTCACTATTTACCTTCATTTTGTTGAAATTCATCCTCTGTACAAATTCTTGGTACAACATTTCATCCTCTTTCATTGAGATCTCATAGTGCACCTCATCTGGGTCTCGAGTGGTGCCATCCCAACCCTCAGGCATGACCTTGAAATCTGGCTTATATGGCAGAGATGCAACATGGAATTCCCTGTCATGGGAGATAAAAAACCTGCATGGGGCAAAAGTTAATCTGGTATATACTCAAAGAATACCATCCTCCAGCAAATCAAAAAGTAACTGGTAGACTCGCAACAAAATTGAAAAGTAGTTTGGAGCAATATAACCGCATAAAAGCAGCCGATGCCAATACTTCCAAGGTATCCACAGATACATTGCACCAAGAATAAAATATTCAACTTTTGCTGAATACAATCTGAAGGTTATTCATGAGGAACATTTCGCGGTAAAAAAAAGAATGGGTAAAAGGAAAAAGTAGTTACCTAATTTCAACCACAAGCAGACACACAAACAACCCTAAAATATAGTGACTCAAAAAATGTGATTCAAACGCTTCCCAATTTGTTATGAAGTGTGGGCACAGATCATTTTTCTAACCATTAATATTTATTCAACCTCATACAGACTCCAAAAATCCAAAGAAACCATAGCTAGACATACAACACGCACACACACAAGGCAATTTCTCCTCCCAAACTAGTAATTTAGTTTGACTAAAAGAAAAATATTCTTTCTTCTTATTGAATTCTCTCTTTGTAGGGAATAAGTGATGCTTTTGTATTCGTATAATTGTTGACTAATATGTTGGTTGGTATGTGAAAGATAAATCTTTAATACATCAAGCTAGCACAGGAAAAGAAAGAGTTCAATAAAAGATTAATGGAAACTTACAACGCTCCTTTTTTGTAAGTAATAAATATCTACTAGGGCCAATGATACATCTAAAGTCAAATTTACATTATATTGCATTCCTTTTCTCTCTGTGTTCAAGAGGTGTTTAGGGGACTCTGGAAAAAGCGGGTGGGGTGGGGAGGTGCGGAGAGTGTGTGTGGATAATGTAAATAAGACAACAAAAATGCACACCCTACTTAAATAAAAAAAAAAAGTCCATAATATCTCAGATACAGTGAAGTGCACCTCTGATATTTTAAGGGCAAAAGATTTTTTAGTCCTCAAAACTCCTGAATTCTACTCTTTTATTCCCATACTCTCAACTGTACTTTTTTATTCTCTAACCTCTAAAAGATATAACAGCTCACATTTTGTTACTCAAATTTAATACCAAATTAAAAGAAAATAGTTTAGGTAAGTAGTTATGTGCAAAAATGGTTAATTTTCAGGTTTTTTGCTAAATTGTTTTATTAAAACGTCACTTGAAAGATGATGAAAAGAAAATAAATTCTAAAGAAAAAAAATATAAAGTCCAAAAAGTTGACATAGATTTCATCTTATGAATTTTCAAAAAAGAAAAAGAAATGAAAATGCACGAGTGTCAATTATTTTAATACTTTTAACTAGTGACAAAATATGCTTGTTTTTTAAACATTTATAACTCGTGAACAATACAAAATTGTATAAACCACCACATAAATTACTAAAGCAATCTGAAATTTGTCTTGTTCTTAACTAACTTACATGGTAATTTTAGATCAAAGTTATTTATTTAGTAATATCATTTTAATATCAAAATGCATTAAAATATTGAAGATTTGTGCATTTTCACATAGTTTTATTACCTTAAAGAAATGCATATAATGAAGTCAGAGAGAAACTGTTTGTGTTTTGCCCTTTACAAATAATTTTTCCTTTTTTGTGGTCCTTTAATTGACAATTCAATAAAAATAACTCATCCAAACCATTTTCCTTATAGATTTAAACTTCAATAAAAAGATGCGGATCGGTATAATTTTTTTACTAAAGGGAGTAAAATGGTATACTTAAGTGTGTAGGGCCTCACATAGTATAATTTCAAGAGTTTGAGGACTAAACAAATCTTTTGCCCTATTCTAAATTCTTCTTATTTACAAGGTATAATCTGAATTGAAATTTGCCTTGTGGTTTCAAAGAAAATAAGCAAATACTTATACCAAACTCATGCCTATACATATTCATCCCATGTGAGTGCATTATAGACCAAAAACAGCTATGCAGTCTTGAAGCACAATCAGGTAAACTAACTGGCCAGACCTTTCCAGACCAAAAAAAAAAAAGTCAAGTGTGCCACAGCACCTAGTTTACAATTGCTCTTAGTTTGTGATAACTGGTAATGCCCTAAACCATTAGTTTTTTCCACATCATCATAAACACAAGATATAGCATCTCAGTACTCCAGTTTGACAATAATATGGCTTCATTAAATTCCCTGAGAATTTCGAGCTAATAATAAGCTGAAACAAACAGGACCTCAGTCAAGCAACAAAAACTGCACTTTTCACCTTAAAAGCACCACAGAACAAAAAGATGATACTCCTTCAACCAAACTGTGATTTCCACGACAAGAAAATCAATGAGAACAAAATAAGGTAGAAAGAAAAGTAACTAGAATAAGATATTCCAAAATTAACAGGTGCACCCAATCAATATCTCGTAGTCATTAAACACAAACTTATAATTTAACCTGCAACGGCTGTTTCCAAAAAAAAATGTCAAATCCGGTACAAAGACTCTCATCGTATGTGTAGAGCAATTTTATATCAATATGCACCAATAATTGATATTTAATATTCACAAATTCAAAATGAAACAGAACATATTTCACACAAAACAAAACCATGGAAATCCCAATCCCGTATCAATGAAACTTCAAAGCAAGCACAATAGAAAACTTCAGTGGCACACAATATAGAAACTGAGACACACCTTCCTATAGAACACATAATACCACTTTGTTACCACAAGAAATATTGGCAGCTGCAAATCATTTGATTGCAATAAAATTCTGAATGCTTATTCCAGTCAATTATGTTAAAAAGATACCTCAATTTCAGGCAAACTTCTTATTTGTGTATGGGCATTTATAACTAGAAATTGAGCAATAATTAAATGCAATCACTTTATCATTCATTTACACACAAGTCAGAACAAATTCCACTTCCTTATCATTATATTATCTCTATGTTCAAGAGCACAGTTTATAACAGTATCTAATAGAGTATAAATCAAAGACACGCACACATAGAGACACACCTGTACATGAAAGACCATTATTGCAATACAACTAGAACTGCTACCCACTTGCATATCATGTATATACAATCAAGATACTAATGAAACCAATTCATAAAACTATGCCTACATTGTCATGATGTTATAAAAAAAATACACCGCAATAAATGCATAATTGCACACCACATTGGCAAGTACAATATCAAAGCACAAAATCAATGCATCAAATCCTCTTACTAAATGCATTAAATCCGCTTAATCAAATCTGCTTACTCAGGACAAGTATCAAGCAACAGCTCGATGGAGTCATCCAATGGGTGCCCGAGCTTCTTCTCCTCCTCCTCTTCAAGCTCCTTCAGCCACAAAATTGCGTGCACCCGCTGCCTCATGACCCTGTATTCCTTTGCCAACCTTTCCACAGTGTACACCTCTGGATTCTCCTTGTGCTTTTTATACATCTCTGCCTTCTCTGAATCCTTCAAGTACGACCCCCTGGCACCAGGCTCCCTCACCTTCATTCACAATTTTTCAAGAATATTACATCAACGAGATTTTTTTTTTTCAGAACCTGAATCTCCCTTTCCAAATATAAATCAGAACCAAAACTGAAGCAAAAGGAAAAATGGAACAGATATACATTCGGATGTGTGTAATGCCCTGCTATGTGAATAACATCATACATATACTGCACAGAACTTCTTCATTCAATCAACTATTAAGAAGCATAAAACTGAAAAAACTGAGCAGATTGGCAAGAGCATGGCTAAAAATATAAAAGAGACCATGCGACAATTAATAGCTTTTCTTCTTGATACCAAATATTGGGTTTCTTCCAAAAACTTTAATCACTATGAAGATATACAAAAGCACACACAGTCACATCCTGATAATAAAAATAAAGTAAATAAGGAAATACAAAATCTTTTTGTTCTTTTTTTGCGCAGTCATTTTTTAAGTCAGATGCTGGAAGTACAGAACGTGCACATAAAAAAGACCATAAACACACTATTTTGCCAATCTTTTCTGTATATATGGCGAAGAAACTGAGATCAGAATCACTACAAAATCTTAACACACTCATCTTGTTCAAATTTTACTTCATAAACTAACCAAAACACACAATCACACACAGACGGAAATGCCCATATAATAAGACAGTTAAATTCTGGTTTGGTTATCCAACCGTCAAATTACTGTGAAAACACCGAAGAATCAAAGAGATACAGCTAACGAAAACAATTAAGAAAAACACAAGAAAACACTAATTTTTACCTGTTTCATCAACACGGTCATTTCATTCATTCTATCATCCCAGCCATCTACAAACGCCTTACCCTTACGGTTCGCAGCCTCCAATTCCCTCACTTTCGCCATCTCCAGGTCAGTCCACTTTGCGTCTGAATACCACTTACCCCTCCGGGACTGACCCGAACCGCCCGCACCGGGCTGACTTTGGCCCGGATCCGAAGTCACCTGCTGCCCAATTACTTCACCGTCGAAGTGCTCCGTCGTCAGCCCAGTGGACCAAGACGAAGCACCCACATCCCAGCCCAATGAGTCGGCGCCTGAAGACCCGGTTCCACCAAAATGGGCCGCCCAATCCGGCTCCTTGTTGCCGCTTTCATTTTGAGTAGAAAAGGGTTTTTGGAAAGCGAGGAAAGGACTGAGGTTGTGAAACTGTGCGGTTTTAGTGTTGGCGTTGATGGAGAGCTGCGTTAATGTGCGAAGAAGGGCTCGCATTTTCTTTGAAGAGGACCGGAGAGGAGAGGGAACTGTGCTGGAGGGTTGTTTCAGGGCTTCTCGAGAAATGATGGTATCAGAATAATGTTTAAGGTCAAACCGAGGTAAACACGCTGCTGCACAGAGTATATAGCACTTAGTGGCAATATAGACGATAAATTGGAAAAAAAATTTGGGTGGAATTGAAACAACTTACACGTTGGTAAAAGTTTTTTTTTTTTAATAATTTTTTAAAAAAACTATTAATTTCATCAAAATGTTTAAAATTAAATAAGTATCGTCAAAATTTTGAATTAAAAAAAAAGATTAAAATGTAAATAAGCTCACAAGCTCGACTTGCCTTGAATTAACCATAAATAAAATGACGCTCGAAGTCAAAGGTTATGACTTAAATTTAATATCCTATATATTTTGAATATATGAAACATAAAAAAATAGATTTTAAAAATTAATGTGCTAAATTATACTCATATTTAATCGTAAACACAAGAATTTCAAAAATTCAAGGACAATATAAAAACTTAAATAAAAAAAGTCTAAAGTGAATCTAGAAAAGAAATTGGAATAATTACAAGTTGGCAATGCATTGGATTTTATTTTGTTTATTATAGAGATAATTGGCGTTCTAACTTGTTGAATAAATTTAAGGATTTGTTATTTTGGTATGGATAATATTTAATTTAAATTATTTTAAAGTGTACTTATATTGATAGTTTTTTTTATTTGGTAATTTAGATTTATTTTCCATTAATCATAATAATAAAATTAAAAATTAATTTTGGGTAAGCTCAAGCTCAGCTTGAAACTTGTATTTATTTTCAAATCAATCTTTGAGCCAAAAAAATTAAAAAAAAAGATGCTAAACAAATTCAAGACTTATGAAAAAAAATCATATAATATCAAATTGAGTACAAATTTAATAAACACAAGTACATGTCTAAGCAAGCTCAATTTATTAACAATCTTAAAAAAAATAAAAAATATTATTATTATTAAAGCAGATTAATACTCTTTGTGTTTACTTTTCAACATTGGATGGATAATGATTGATGAAATTTTTGATTATGTGAGGAGTGTGTTAAATTTCACTTTTACTTTTACTTTGTTAGACTAAAAGCTTAATATTGTGCTACTTATTTTTAACAATTATTTTACTATATTGGTATATTATGTAGGATGATGATCGTATGACCAAAATGCCCTTGGTCAAATACAACCACACTGGCTAGTTTTTCCATACTACATTGTATCCGTTATTCTCTCTCCCCATAACCTACTACCAAAAATGCCTTGTGTCTTAATTCATTCTTCCCCTCCCTAAATCTGCAATGAACTTCACCTCCAATTTCATGATTTCGGCCACAACAGGCAGCCTCAAGGTTCCCATTCGTAATTACGAACAATTTCACAGACTATTAGTACTTGGGTTTGTAGTATCATGGAATGTCGTATCTTGATCGCTAATTTGCAAAAGCTTGGGATGATATCCGAGTTCAACGCCTTAATGTCGAGAACTATCGAATTGAGGGGAAAGAAAATGAAAATCACCAAACTACACCGAAAGTCAATTAGCAGAAATGGGATAGTGTGATTTCAAGGTCTTCAAGTCCGGATGAGTGGGTTTTCAAACAAGAGAAGCATACCTTGTTCATGCCTAGTTTGGTGAAAGTAAACTCAAATAATCAGATTAAACATAGAAAAGAAAAAAGAAAAAATCCATGGCGATCTTTTTGAAGGGCTAGGTTTAGAGAGGAGTAGGCAGAATTTGGGGAGGTAAGGTTTGTTTAGACCCCCAATTAAAAAGGTGAAAGGGAATAGTAGGGTAGCATGGTAATTTTGCGGCAAAGTTGAGGGATGTTTTGGACATTTTACCTTGACTTAATAAATGTCGTCCGTGAAGGATTGGTGAATCATCACACCTCACATTTGGGATGTGTCATCCCAAAATTTTGTTTTTTAGTGTAGGAGTGAAATTACTACTGGGCCCTCAACCTACAGGGTAAATATGCGATTAGCTAGGATGTGGGGTTGTATCCCACCTAAGCAACCAAAGTAAACACAGCCTCACTGATCTTACTGGAATTCAAATCCAAAATGTTTACTAATTATGGAGTTTTATGTCCTCAACACTGGATCAAACTTTTTGAAATCAATCTATCATAACCAAATTAGCCTACTCACATTTCAAATTAGCCTATCCAAATAATTATTAAAAGGGTAAATATTCCTAGACACCTAAAAGAATCATTTAGAAATTAGTCACGTTATAATTCTCTAAAATTATTGAGAACAAATAAAATTGTGAAATAAAAAAAAATGCAAGAGTGTCACAATGTATGACTACGTACCGTTTTACTGTTGCATATTTCATTATTATGAAAGGAATTAAAAATTATAAGAGAATCTATACTATCTATATCTATACTATCTAGTGTGAATGATTGAAAAGGTTTTTTGAAATACCTAATATAATCTTAATAAATAAGTATTAAATAGTAAAAAGAAGGGTATAATTAAATTTTAATTTTTTTAATAATAGAATTTGAACACAATTTCATGTGTCCTTTTGTATTCTATTTTTTTTTTTCAAAAACTAGAAGTCAATTTTTTTTATCATAACTCTTTGAATATTTTAAATTTTTAAATAAATAAAATATCATATTAAACTAGATTACAAAAGCTTTTCAACCATATATCATAAGCATATATAGAGAAATCATATAAGAAAATTATGTATAGTTGAATTTTATGCACGAATGTGTATTAAATTTATGATATTTTCTCTACAAGTGATAAATTTTTATTATAATTCTAGAGAAAAAAGATGAATTTATAGTATAAATTAAATTAAAAATAAAAAAAATAATTCTAGGAGTTTTGATGTTAAATAAAAAGTAATTGGTATAAGATTTTTCTGTTATTCATACTCATTTCTTTTGGTACATAAGTTTTTCCATTAATCTTTATATAATTTTTTTTGTAATGATGGATATATTCTTTAACCTTTTAAATCTTAATTTAGATTCAATAATTAATTTAATAATTTTTTTATGATACATTGTTTCTATTAAATAAATTCAATAATTATGACAATATAAAATTAAGATTGAAATAAAAACAAAGATATTTAAAAAATTAAATGCTTATACTCAAATAAAAAATTAAAAATTAAACAGATCTAGATGATAGCTATAATTTTTTAATTAAGGAGATGAGATTAGAAAATTAATTTTTAATATGAAAGTTTAAGAAAAAGAGTAGAGAGGACAAGAAAAATATTTACTATATTTTTATTGTATTTTCTTTGATACATTTTGTTTTACTTAGGCCATATCAATAGGGACTAATTTAATAGAATATAATATTTTTAATTTTTTATTAATCATTTGCCATACATTAAAGGATTGAAAATATTTTAGGCGCAATTAGAGATTCACTTTCTAATAAAAGTGTAATCTCTCTTTGTGGTTATCAAGTTTTAATTTTTATTTTTTAAAAGCAAGTTAATTTTGCACATTTGATTCAAATTTAAAAATTTGAATCAGCGCAGACCACGCATTCTCTTTGTTAGCAAAGAGTCAAATTCTTCACTGATTGTGCATAGAAAGTGCAACTCTAGGTTACACTTTCTTTCCATTGTCTCTTTGTTAGTGAAGGAATTAATTCCTTAGCTGACAGAGGCGCAAAAAGCACAACCCTAGGTTGTGCTTAATTTTTTTTTTAAAAAAATGAATTTAGGTCAGAATAGTCAAATGACCATTCTGACCGAGGAGGGAGAGGGGCAGACTCCCATTTCCCCACTTCCTCTCTCATATTCGGCTACTCCTCTTCCCATCTGTCACTCTCTCCTCTCTTCTCCTTCTCACACAGGCTCTCCTCTTCCCCCTTCTCACACATGCTCCTTTTTCTCCCTTTCTTCGGCATTCTCTATCTTTGAAGAAAATTTGTTTGGCATTCCCTCTTTCAAAATTTCCCCAGTGTTCTTGTTCTACAATTCTCTTCCATTTTATTTGCATTCTTTGAATCCATAAGTTTTTTTGTTTTTATCATTTTTATTTGACAAAGATAAATAGAATAATTCATATTTTTGTATTTTCGTTTAGGTAAATATCATTTGTGCGAGGGATTAAAGTACGACGAAGATCATATTTTGAATGTGACACTAACTCAAAGGCACCATTAATATTTTACTTACAATATGTGTATTTTATTGTAATAATTGTGAACTAGATATATTTTTATATTGAAAAAAATAAATTATTATGCAATGTTAAATTTAAATTTCTCAATGACATATGAAATTTCATATTTAAGAGCATGTTGTATATGTGGAGAAGCCAACCTTTACGTGCGTATTTTTTTATATTTTATATTTGTCATTTGACTTGAAAATTTCAAGTTTAATATCATATATTATCTGATTTGAATATCTACTTGTATTCTAGTCACAACTATCGATTCTTCATTTAGATGTTAAAATATATAGAAATCTAAGTAAATATTACAACTTGTAAAAATTGTTGAAGTATTTAGGCAATCTTCCCCATGACTATATTAATCCTTTCACTAGAATATGGTTCCCTGCAACAAAGAAGAATTGGGTTATTCAGAACTTAAATTTCAATATATTTATGTGGTTTATAATATTACTAATTTTTACTATATAATAAAAATATATATTAACAAATAATTACTTAAATAATTACTTATATAAAATTAAAATGTTAATAACAAAAAATTAATTAATAAATTTATATTAATAATAATAATTAATTAATTACCTCTAACTAGTTAACAAATTCATTTATGTAGTTTATTATTAATTTACTATTTTTTATATATATTAATAATTTGTTAAGAAATTATTTAACTATTAATAATTAATTAACTATTAATTTAATATTTATAATTTTAATAATAACATTACTTATATATATTCATGTTAACACTTTACTAATGTTGAAAGCATTACATGTTAATAATAATAATTATTATAATATAATATTTTTATATATAATAATTAAATATAATTATATAATAATTATTAATTGTATATTAATTAATTATAATTCAATTTATAATAATAACATATTAAATAATAATACTTAATAAATAATTAATTATCTCTAATGAGTTAACCAATTCATTTATGTAGTTTATTATTAATTTACTATTTTTTATATACTATTTTTAAAGAAATTATTAACTATTAATAATAATTAACTATTAATTTTATATTTATAATTTTAATAATAACATTACTTATATATATTTATGTTAACACTTTACTAATGTTGAAAGTATTATATGTTAACAACAATAATTATTATAATATAATATTTTTATATATAATAGTTAAAATATAATTCTATAATAATTATTAATTATATAATAATTAATTATTATTCAATTTATATAATAACATATTAAATAATAATACTTAATAAATAATTAATTATCTCTAACGAGTTAACAAATTCATTTATGTAGTTTATTATTAATTTACTATTTTTTATATACTATTTTTTTAAGAAATTATTTAACTATTAATAATTAATTAACTATTAATTTTATATTTATAATTTTAATAATAACATTACTTATATATATTTATGTTAACACTTTACTAATGTTGAAAGCATTATATGTTAACAACAATAATTATTATAATATAATATTTTTATATATATAATAGTTAAAATATAATTATATAATAATTAATTATTATTCAATAAAATAATAATACTCAATAAATAATTAATTTATTTATGAAATATTTACTAATATAATTTACTAATAACTCTAAATATTAATATAATAATTAAATAATAATACTCAATAAAATCGTTATTCTAGTCCACTTTGGAGGTTAAATTATACAAGATGCTTATTCAGTGACATATGATCATTCTACAATTGGAGTTAGGAGAATATCTTGTAGGACAAAAATTTTCGAATTACTATTGAAAGTGTATTAAATAACGGGTATTGACGATAATCAATTCTTAATGAAATTATTTGATAAGTACTGTTGGAACAATATGTCACAACTAAGATCAATAGCCGATGATGAAGGTTTGGAGTTTTTCTTAGATCCGGGGAGGGATAATCAATTTGTAGATATTTATGTTGAGACAGAGCAAAGAGTGCATAATATTGTGCCTGAAATACCGACAATCAATGAGCATTACCAATATGCATCATTTTTAAAAGATAATACTGTGTTTGACATGCCTATAATCATGCAAGGGATGACAAATGTTGGCATCAATGACCTTAATACAGGTGCTTCAAGCTCCGATCAAGAGCATTTTGAAGTTTCACATTGGAATGTTGAATGTGATGGTACTAATGCAAAGTCGTATAATGCATATACTAATAAATTGCCTAAGCCATTTGTCGATAGTTTTGGTGCTGAAGAACATGTTGATTCCGAACCCGATAAAATTGATGATGATGATGATGATGATGGGGTTAATGTTGATCACCTGTAGGAGATGTATGAGCAACATGATGAGGTACCTCGTCCCAACATTAAGTGCCAGTGTATATCTCAATGCCCTCTACGACAAATGAATATGTCTTTTATTCTACATGCCGTTCTTCACAAACATACCCAAAAATACTTGTGGACGCTACTGATATTTCAAATAGGGGGAAATTTTATGACTTCTGTAAAAGAGAGCTTGAAAAGGGTATGGTATTCAAAGATGAGAAAAAATTACAAACTTCAGTCAAAGATTACTCCCTATGGGTTATGATATGTGAGTATCGGGTGGTTGAGAGTACACCAAAACTGTCAAAAGTAGAGTACAAACATAGTACATCAACTACGTGGTGTAGTTGGGGGCTTCGAACATCATTAAAAGCGAAGCTCGATTTATGAAAAATCACCAAATTATGAGGTCCTCATACTTATCTTATGAATTCAGTATCGGCAGATCATCACAACTTGTGCAAAAACATGATCGTTGGTTACTAATAGGCATAGTTTAGTGTGACCTGACCTATGAGATTAAGTATGTCACTATAGGAAAAAGATGAAATAGCGATGAAATATAGTGACGACAACTGATTTTTGTCACTAAGATAACTATTAGCGATGAATTGGTCAAAAACCATCACTAAGTATGATCAACGTGTTAGCAACAACATGAAGCATTTCATCGCTAACTTTAAATTTATATTTATTCTATTTTTCACAAATGTTTGCGATGAAATTTTTTAGATATCATCGCTAAAATTGTATGTTAGTGGCGATTTTGTGAAAGTATCGTTGCTAACTTTAAAAAACATATAAATTTATATTTGTTTTTCTATTTTAGCGATGACGATAGTAAGTTTTATTGCTAAAGTTAAAAAAAAATAATTTTTTTTAGTTTTTGTAGCATTTTGCGAAGAGTTTTACATTCTGTCGCTAAGTTTTTTGAAACTTAGCGATGCCATTCCTATTAATGTTGCTAAGAGTGATTTAATTTTTATTTTTTTGAATTTTTCTTGTCTTAGCGATGACTTTTTGAAGTTGTCGTAACTAAGTGTCAACGTTAGCGATGACGTTTTGCACGTCGTCACTAAGTGTTATTTAATTTTTATTTTTAACAAATATATTAGCAACGACTTATGAAAGATTCATCGCTAACATACATGTTAGGGACGACGTGCCTTTGATTCATTGCTAACATTTCGGATTTTATCTTTTTCCTTTTTTCTTTCTTCCCTGATTGAAAACCCTCATCTTTCTCTCTTCTCTCTCGTGCGCCACCGCCTCCATGATCTTCCATTGCCACAGCCACCACCCCGCGCAGCAGCTACCTGGTACAACACTTTCGTCGGTTGCCACTGTCGTTCCCATAGCCACAACTCCTTGACCCCTGCTCCGCCGCCTTTATGCTCTTCCACTGCCACCGCCACTACCATTGCCCGCGCAGTAGTGGCTTGGTACATCACCTTCCTATGGTGCCACCGACACTCCATAGCCATCATCACTCCGCAGCCACAACTCCTACTCCGCCACATCTATCCTCTTCCACAGCCACTGCACCACTGTGAGTAGACGACGTCTGGTACGCCACCTTCCTTGCTTCCATCGTCTGGTATAATAATAAATTTTATTATTTATTTATTTTTCTGCTAATTATTTATTTGCTTTTTTTTGAGTGCTTCAAAGGATAAGCATCTTGATTTATTTCAAAATTACAATAAAAACTTATAATATTAATATTTATTAGAAAAAAAACAGCAATTTTTCGTAGTCCAACTAAAAATTAAAATTCGGGTGCTATTTAATTGAAGTGTTCAAGCTATGATTATTTGAAAATTAAAATCCTTAATTGCATTGAAGTAAAATTTGTCAAAAATGCTTAAGTTGTTTGTGTTTTCAATTGGAGCCATTTTATACTGTAATGAAAAATATCTATGCTAGTGCATCATAAATTTTAAACTATAACCATTGCTTGAGGATGAATTTAAAACTAATTCTACTGGAGTTGATGATGACTTCAATTAAATGGCTAAAATCTTTCACATTTAAAGAAAAATATTGGTTTTCAGTTTAGGGAAACTACAATGGTATAGAAGATGAGGAGATTGTTATTTCAATATCAGTTCAAAGTTAATTTATTATCTTTGCATGCTTATATATATTGCTGCTAATTTTGTTGCAATTGCTATAGTTCTTCATGCAATGATTAAGCAATATGTACCTTTTTTCATT
This sequence comes from Paulownia fortunei, assembly GCA_019321725.1. NCBI lineage: Eukaryota > Viridiplantae > Streptophyta > Magnoliopsida > Lamiales > Paulowniaceae > Paulownia > Paulownia fortunei. The sequence goes on along the minus strand of CM033109.1, from coordinate 10,571,389 downwards.
ACAACATATATAAATATTAAGGTAGTAAGACACTTTTAATTTGAAGCTGCCACGGGTAGTAAGACTCCTTTGTTGGATTTATTTGCACCTATAATCTTATATCATTTTAAATATATAGTTATTTATAGTATATTTTTTATTTTTGCACATGCATTCACAAATCTTAGACCCCATTTGGAATTTAGCATCAAAAAATTTTAAAATCTTGAATGATTTTAAAATTTGATGTTAAATTTTGAATTGTCCGGTTTGGACAATTTGAGAAAGTGTCCTTAACTGTGGTTCTATTAGTATGCTATTTGTCTTGTGTACATGTTTAACTATTTTGGTTCGTATATCCCTTTGTTCTTTGGATACACTATAATATGTGTACTTGGAGAACTATGGGGAGATACTATCGAAATTTTTATGTGCATGAAATAAAGTGGTTATACTTATAAAATCACAAATAAGTGCACGTTCTTGAATGGGATAGAGCCCTTACCAAAGAGTGGAAGGAGAAGTGGGAGCAATGCATGCTATTAATGAACATAAATGGTTTAAGTTAATTGTCTAATTACTATCATTAACAGGTTGTATAATTATGGATCGAAATTAGATAATGAATCAAAATTGAGTAGCTTCAGAGTACATAAATGGTTAAATCAATTTTTGGATGTAGCCAAGAATTATATGACAACATTTGGGTTATCGAAGATTCATTATCCTTGTCGAAGATGTAGGAATTTGTATCAATTTAATTTTGATTACATTCGAGTACACCTTTATAGATGGGGGATTTGTAGATTATACAAAATGTGGACTTTTCATAGAGAAGTTACTACACTAATTGCTGATATAGATCCATTAATGAAGTTGAACATGCCAGTAACGATGAAGAAGATGATACTTTTTTGACATATTAAATAATTTAAGGGATGCTGAAGTTGTTGGAAGTAGTGGGTTCGATGGGGGGATAACAACGAGAACATGCTTGCAGGGGAGTTAGGAGAAAGTCATATGTTAATGTTTGAAAAAGCACAACGAGAGTTATATTCAGGTTGTACTAATTTTTCTGCATTTAGCTTCTTAGTTAAATTAATGCATGTGAAGGTGTTGAATGGTTGGAGCAATAAGTCATTTGATACATTGCTTCAATTATTGCGAGAAGTATTTCTAAAACTGAATGCAATTCCTAGATCACATTACGAAGCTAAATAAATGCTAAAAGAGTTAGAGTTGGGATATGAATCTATACATGCTTGTAAAAATAATTGCATTTTATTTTGGAATGACCACGAGAGCAAGGATACATGTCCGGTGTGTAAGGAACCTTGCTATTAGATTAATGAGGCTAACAAGAAGAAAATTCCTCAAAAAGTGCTTCGATATTTTCCATTGACGCCAAGATTCAAGAGAATATTTTTGTCGAAACATACGGTGAAAGATATAAGATTGCATAAGGAAAAAAGGGTTAACATAGATGGGATATTAAGATACCCAGTTGATTCTGAATAGTGGAAGGAGTTTGACAAATTACATGAAATTTTTGCAGATGATCCTAGAAATGTTCATTTGGGGTTAGCAATTGATGGTTTTAATTTATTTGGAAACATGTCAAATGCGTACAGTATATGGCCAATTTTACTTGTGCCGTATAATTTGCCCCCATGGAAAATGACAAAACCATCGTATATAATTATGTCTTTTTTAATTCTCGGGCCCAAGGCACCTGGAAAATAGATAGATGTATACTTGCGTCCCTTAATCAATGAATTGAAGGAGTTATGGGATGAGGGGGTGGAAACATATGATCCATCGACTGAAAGAGTCTTTTGATTACATGCTGCTGTGATGTGGACAATTCATGACTTCCAACATATGGGACAGTGTTTGGATGGAGTACTAAGGGTTATACAGCATGTCCTGTATGTCTTGAAGATACAACGAGTCAAGGTTTGCGCAATAAAATTTATTATACTAGCCACCGTCGGTTCTTACATTTGAAGTACTCGTGGCGTAAAAACAAAAGCTTTAATGGAAAGTTTGAAAATGAAGGCCCACCTCTAACATTTAGTGGTCATGAGATTTTAATAAAGTTAGATGCATTGCCTAAAGTGACATTTAGTAAACATCCTAGATTGACCAGAGAATGAAAACGTTCATTTGGTGATATGAATTATGTAAAGAAGTCAATTTTCTTTTAGTTAGAGTACTGGTCAGATTTGAAGTTGAGATATAATTTGGATGTCAAGCACATTGAGAAAAATATTTATGATTCTCTGGTCGGTACGTTGTTGAGTTTAGAAAGAAAATTAAAGGATATAGTCAAAACTTGATTAGACATACAAGATATAGGTATAAGGAGTGAATTGCACCTGAAGCAGAGTGGGGATAGAAGCACTAAGCCATATACGGGTTATACCTTTACTTTGGAAGAAAGACATGAATTTTGTCATTTTCTAAAATCCATGAAGTTCCCCGATGGTTATGCAGCAAATATTTTAAGGAATGTGAATGTGAATGATGGGAAGTTATATGGGTTAAAGACGCGTGATTGTCATGTTTTTTTGTAAAGATTACTTTGAGTTGCCATACGAAAGTTTTTACCTAAGGATATGTGTGATACAATTGTTGAGTTATGTGACTTCTACAAAAAACTCATTGCAAGAACTTTACATGTTGCTGACTTGAATAAAATAGGGGAGGTTATAGTATTCATTTTATGCAAGATGGAATGAATATTTTCTCCATCATTTTTGACATTATGGTTCACGTAGCAGTTCATTTACCGTACGAGGCCATATTAGCTAGATCATTTTCATCACGGTGGATGTATCATTTTGAACGGTATATGGGAACACTTACGAAGTATGTCAATAAGGCAAGACCAGAGGGCTCTATTATAGAGTGATATATTGTGAATGAAGCGTTAACTTTCACATCTTTATATATGGGTCAAATTGAAACAAGATTTACTATATCGGAACGAATCAAAGATGTTAGTCAATCTATTTCATTAACCTTAAGTATTTTCAATCAACAAATAAGAGTGATGGGCAGCCAACAAAATCATAAATTACCTTCTACTTTACGTAAGAAAGCACACTGGTATGTTCTCAACAATTGCAAAGAAGTTCACTGATATAGAAAGTAAGTTTTTAAATCAGTTTCTATTTTTTTTCCTTGTAATTTTGATTATATGTTGTAATACTTGTATATATATTGTGCAGTGAACATTTGCAAATTCTTTCGGCCAAATTTTCTTCAAACTGCATTCTACAATGTCATGAGGTGGAATTTCCACAGTGGTTTAGGGACAAAATGATTTGGCTAAGAACTTTAAAAGATCCTGAGGCCACAAATGAACTATATTCTCTTGCATTGGGACCTAATGCTGAAGTTAGACTATATGATGCTTGTATTGTTAATGGTGTTCGATACCATATAATTTCTCGTAATAGTCATCGGACTACTCAAAATAGTGGGGTTAGTGTACCATCATCCGATGATGGAGAAAATTTGGATTTTTTTGGAGTTTTGAAGGATGTTGTAATATAGTTTTATGCATCAGGATATAAGATATACTTATTCTGTTGTGATTGGTTTTAGTGTAACCTTAAAAAAAATCAGTCATGCAAGAGTTTGGTCTTACATGTATTGATACATCTAAGATATGATACAAGGATGACCCCTTCATTTTGGCAACTCAAGCTAGGCAAGTTTATTACTTGGATGATATAAAACGTAGAGGATCTTGGAAAGTTGTGCAAAAGGTGCAATATCGATAAATATATGAAGTGATCGAAAAGGAAGATGATAATAGCGAGGAACTTGAACCTGAAAGCAGTTCTAACAATGAGCTTAATCAGGAAATTTTATCAGATGAGATAAGCTTAATGGTTCGTGATGATTTAGAAATTCCAAATCTTTGCAGAGTAGACATTCAGCCTCAACATGTAGAATTATTTGATACACAATCAAGGTTCTCTGAGGACATGCATAATTTCATTAATGATGAATACGAGGACACTCAATTAGAGAGTAATGGAGAAGAGCAAATATTTCTATCTGATGATGATACTGACTAATTTGATGGTATCAACTATTAACTTTTATTTTACTTCATTTTGTTAAGTATTTTTACTTATTTATCTCTATTGAACAATATGTTAGTTATTAAATATTCTCAACCCAATTATGATTTCACATATCATTTGCTACAACTTTAAGGTTGCAAAACCAGGTGCAGGTTATAGTAAGTAATAAATTTCTCATGAGTTCAAGGTTGATTTACAGGGAAGTTATTTGAAGAATTGAAGTTTATATTTCTAAAGAGATGGAGTTTATGTGATTCAAAATATATGAAAAATTTAATGTATGGTGTAACTAAAGAAAAACTAAAGTAATAAAAGTACTAAGGATTATGGATCCACTCTTGAGTTTTGGATAGAAAAATAATTATTTATTCTTCTTACCTCTGTTAATTGCCATAATTGGAATCTATACATAATGAAGGTCCCAATGAGAAGATATTATCAAATAACTCATGCAATAGGGTAATCATGATATTATCTTACTATTGCAATTTATCTCTTAATACCAACACTTATTTATGGGATCAAATATTTATGTACACCTTTATCAACAACAAATTAAGGTTTCACATTAGCAGTCGGTGGGGTAAACCATACAATAAGCTAAATGAACCCAAGTATTTGTTAGCCATTGAAGATACATAAGTCAAGAATCACCACAAACAAGCAGGGTTTAGATAGGAAAGTAGAGTTTGAAAGATATCACCTGAAGTGTGGCTAGAAAAATAAAGGTGAAACAAAAAAAAAACACATACTATTAGATAAAACCATTAACAATAAGTATCACAAACTGAGAGTCAAGTGCAATTTGTGTTTTCGACCATTGTTCCTGTTGGACCAATCCATATTGGCCAAGACTGGATTAGGCTCTGACACATATGCTAGAAGTTGATCAATCAACTAGTCAGTTGTTGGGGCATAAATGAGGATTCTTCTCCCATATGGTGAAATAAAATTTTTTTTCACAGCATGATCTACAAAAGATAGCAAACCATCATAAAAATCATTAATATTAAGAATACTTATAGGTTTTTGGTGAATGTTGAGTTGTGCCTAAGAGACAACTTGGAATAATTCCTCCAGTGTAGCAAAACCGCTAGATAGAATGATGAATGCATCCATATTGTTTAATATGTTAGGCATTCTGTCCTGAATATGTGATACTTTTAGCTCATCTCCAATTGTCATACCTGTGATATTCTGTACTGTTAAAGATTTTGGGATAACTCCCAGAACTTTGACATCTTCTACATAAGTAGGAATAACAACATTCCCCATTAACCCCAAACTGCCTCCCTTATACACTAAATGAATTTTTTTTTACTAAAGTTTTACTAAAGTTATTAGCTGCCCCTATAAACTCACCATTTTTTCCTAGGTTGGATCCACAAAAAATACAAATGCAATTGAATTTATGAGTTGAAGAAACTTTCATTTTTTTTATTTTTTTTATTTTAGAAAATAAGTTGTGCAAAAATAGAGTGAGTACGATGATATTTATTGAGGTATGAACATGAATACATTTATTGCATGTCTTTTTCTTTTGTCAAAAGGTTGAAAATAAGGACACACACAAAATTTAAAAATTACCTACTTACACGTGAATACACATGTAGTTGCGATTGTGGCTCATATCTTCCTCTGATTTTATACCTAGTAACGACTTAAACGCCTTCTATGGGTCGAGGATATGCTTCACATCCAGTTTTCTTATAAACTGACAAACAAAGTCTTTTAATGTCAGATTCCCAAGACTATAAAACTCATATTTATTTAAAAAATGATCCCATAAATCAAGAATTACACGTTGTACCAATCCACATGAATGCATCTTAAGAGTCAATATAATGTGATCTAAAGACTCCTGACTCAGTCCATCCATAATGAATTTAAGTTTACTTTCTCAATTTTTAAAGACCATTCCTAAAGAGCGACACTTTGTGTTGCAAGTCCATCTAACACAATTGTGACAAACTTTTTTTTTTTGCCCTTTGTTTTTTTGAACATGTGCTTTTACCAAAATCAGACATATATCTAGTAAGTAAATCTGGAAACTCATGTGAAAACTCACCTGCTCTTAGCTTTGCTTCAATTATCCATTGTATGTTCTCCGAGATGCCTTTGTGCATAAGTATTCTCAATCTTTTAATCTTGATTTTATAAATTTTCAAAATTGCATTTTTAGGAAGAAAAGAAAATCGCTTCTTGAGAGTTAGAAAAATATCACCCATTTTGAAAAGAATAAGAAAAGAGAATGAGAAAATCAAAGAAAATTTGTATAAAGATTTCAGTTGTTTGGAAAACTCATAAGTCGACTTTAATAACGATGGAGTACCGTTATTCGCCACTTAATCGGGAAAAGAAAAAAATAAAATAAAAAAATATTCGAAACAAATAAAGTTAGAGAAAATGAGTATATACAACACTAATGATAATAAGGGTTAGAAAAAAAAAGAATTTTCTTTTGTGAAAATTGATTTTCTAGAAATGGTTTAACTCTTTGTCCATTAACTTTGAATATGTTACAATTTCTAGGATACTCAATGTCAATCGCCCCATAAGGATATACTTTTTTTTACAACAAAAGGACCACTCCAATTTGATCTCAATTTTCTAGGAAACAAATGCAATCGAGAATTGTATAACAAAACCTTTTGACCAACCTCAAATATTTTTCTTGAAATTTTTTTATCATGAAAATCTTTGATTCTTACTTTATAAATTTTAGAATTCTCATATACATCATTTCTCAGTTCTTGAATTTCTTTAATTTACAATTTGTACAATTTTGAAGTTTCATAAAGGTTGAAGTTAAATATTTGGATTGCCTAATAAGCTTTATGTTCAAGTTCAATAGATAAATGACAAGATTTTTCAAAAACTATCGTATAAGGAGACATGCCTAATAATATTTTGAAAGCAGTTCTATATGCCCAAAGTGTATCGGTAAATCTAAAAAACCAATCTTTGTGGTTTGGGTTAACTATTTTTTTCAAAATTTATTTTATCTTCCTATTTGCAAGTTTAACTTGTCTATTTGTCTGAGGGTGATAAGGAGTTGCAATTTTATGTATGATTCTATATTTCCTCATTAAAGTTCCAAAAACTTTGTTACAAAAATATTTTTCTCCATCACTGATAATAGATCTAGGAATTGTAAATCGATTTAAAATATTTTCTTTCAAAAATTTTATCACTATTTTGTGATCATTATTTCGATAAGGAATTGCCTCGATCTATTTTGAAACGTAATCTATGACAACCAATATGTAAAGAAAATCAAATAATAATGGAAATGACCCCATAAAATCAATACCCCAACAATCAAAGATTTCAATCACTAGAATAGGGTGTAGGGACATCATATTTCTCTTTGAAAGGGGCTCTAACTTTTGACAGTTTTCACAACTTTTGTAGAAAGAGTGTCTTTGAAAAGAGTTGGCCAATAAAATCCACATTACAAGATTTTTACAGTAGTTTTCTTTACTGATAAATGACCACTACATGCTTCTGAATGACAAAATTTGACAGTATTACCTATCTCATTATTAGGCACACATCTTCGACAGATTTGATCCGAACAGTATTTGAATAGGTATGGATCATACCAATAAAATTTTTTAACCTTAGTCAAAAACTTCTTTTTATCTTGAGAGTTCCAATGTGATGGCATCCTTCCTGTCACAAGAAAATTAGCAATGTCAGCAAACCAAGGTAAAATAGAAATATTAAATAGTTGTTCATGAGAAAAAATGTCATTAATAGGTGTGGTTTGAAACGAGTCATCACAAACAAGTCTCGACAAATAATCAACCACCACATTCTCTACTCCTTTCTTATCTCGAATCGTAATATTAAATTCCTAGAGTAAAAGAATCTACTTAATCAGTCTTGGTTTGATATCTTTTTTTGACAAAAAGATATTTCAAAGTTGTATGATCACTGAAAATAACTAGTGAGGCAACAAGATAAGACTGAAATTTATCTAATGCAAAAACTACAACAAGTAATTCTTTTTCAGTTGTTGTATAATCCAATTGAGCATTATTTAAAGTTTTACTTGCATAGTAAATAACATATGGTTTCTTATCTTTTTCTAGACAGCTCCAACAACATAATCACTAGCATCACACATTATTTCAAAAAGTAAATTCCAACATGGAGGCTGCATGATTGTAGCAGATGTAAGTATGCTTTTAAACTTAACAAAAGCATTTTCATAATTTTCAGTCCATTCAAAAATAGTATCTTTTGTTAAAAGATTACATAAAGGTTTAGATATTATACTAAAATCTTTGATAAATTTTGTATAAAAATCAATATATCCTAAAAATGATCTAACCTCCTTCACAGTCTTTCGTGTTGGCAATTTGATAATTAACTAAATTTTAGATTTGTCAACCTTAATACCTTTTGATGAAATAATGTGTCCAAGAACAATACAAGTTGTTACCATGAAATAACATTTCTCCCAAATGAGCACAAGATTCTTTTCTTCACACCTGATCAAAATCTTTTTTAAATTAGACAAGCAATCACCAAATGAATTACCAAAAATAGAAAAATCATCCATGAAGACTTCAAGAAAATGTTTAACCATGTCACTAAAAATACTAAGCATGCATCGTTGGAATATAGCTGGTACATTACATAATCCAAAAGGCATCATTCGATATGCAAAAGTACCAAAATGACATGTAAAAGTTATTTTTTCTTGATCTTCAAGTGCAATTGTAATTTGATTAGACCCAGAATATTCATCTAAAAAGCAATAAAATTCATGTCCCGCAACTCTTTCTAAAATTTGATCCATGAAAGGTAATGGAAAATGATATTTTCTAGTAACTCAATTGAGTTTTCTATAGTCAATGCACATTCGCTATCCAGTAACAGCACTAGTTGGAATTAATTCATCATTCTCATTCTTGACTACAGTAACTCCAGATTTTTTAGGTACGAGTAGGACTTACCCATTTTCTATCAGAAATAGGATAAATGATTCCATTATTTAAGAGTTTAATGACTTTATTTCTCACTACTTCTTTCATATTAGGATTTAGCCTTCATTGTATTTCTCTAAAAGGTTTAGCATTTTTCTCTAGATAGATGTTATGTGTGCAAATGAAAGGATTAATATCTTCAATATCAGCAATGCTCCATGTTAAAGCATTCTTACGCATTTTCAGAGTTTCGATCAACTTACCTTCTTGAGATGCATTGAGTTTAGAAAAATTATTACTGGAAAAGTCTCATTTTCACCCAAGAAAGAGTATTTTAAATCAACTGGAAAATATTTCAAATCAACCATGGGAGCTTTAATACTTGATAAAATAAATTTTACTATTGATGATGAAAGTTCTTTAAACCTTGGCTTCCAAAAATATTTTTCTTGTACTTGCAAAAATTCAGAGATAGTATTAGTGTGTGCCTTTTTACAAATACTTTCACTTTTAAAACAAATCTCCAAAAGAATCTGAAGAGTTAGTGGTAGTAAAATATTCATGAATAAGTTCCTCAATTGAATCAACTTCATGTACTTCGACATTTTCTGCAGGTTGTTTACAAACATTAAACACATTTAGTTCTAAAGTCATATTTCCAAATGATAACTTCAAAATACCATTCCTATAATTGATCACAGCATTGAAGCTGCAAGAAAAGGACGACCCAAAATGATAGGAATTTGTGTCCAAAATAATGAAATCAACTGGAAAGTAAAACTTATTAATTTGTACTAGCACATCTTCTACTACTCCTTTAGAACTTTAATCGAATGGTCAATTAGTTGGAGTATAACAAAAGTTGTTTTAAGTTCTCCCAAACCTAACTGTTCATAAACTGAGAAAGGTAGAAGATTTATACTAGCACCAAGATCAAGCAAAACACGCTCTATTATAGTGTTTCCTATGATACATGAAATGGTTGGGCAACCTGGATCTTTGTACTTAGGTGGAATGAATTATTGAATGATTGAACTAACACTTTTAGTTAAAAATGCTTTTTTTTTTAAATTTCAAAAATTTCAGCATTTGAGTTCAATTTTTGAGTTGCTTGCAATCTTTGAGGAAAGGGTGCTGGAGGTAAATATTTTTTTTCTTCATGATTTTCACACTTACCTTTTTTAAATTTACCTTCATTGTCAAGACTATTTCTATTCTTCATTTCTAGAGGTGGATTAAAAACTTTCTCCTTAGGATGAATAGTCTTATCAATAACTTTTCCATTCCGAAGAGTTGCGACTGAATTAACCTCCTTGACTGAATTTTCACCTAAAGAAAAAACATGACACTGAGTGGAAGGATTAGGTTGAGATTGAGCAGGAAATTTACCTTTTTCATGAATACGCAAAGAAGCTGTTAATGTTGAAAGTGTGCTTTTGATCTCATTGATATCTTGTGAAGTCTGATTATTGATTTTTGTTTGTTCATGCATAAATGCTTGCAAAGTCTCCTTAAGGGATTTTATATATGGAGCTGGATAAGAGTGAAAGTTTGGTGGTTTTTGTGAATGCAACGGCTGGGCACGCTTAACATCTCGCCAACTGAAATTAGAATGATTTCTCCATTGTGGATTGTAAGTTTTAGAATATGGAGAATGGAAATTTTTTTTGAATGTGTTCATGAAATTTGCTTGTACTAGAATGTTTGGACATTCATTGGTAGAGTGCCCCAATAGTTCACAATTGCTACAAACTTCTTCTCTTGTACATATTTGATTTTTTTTTACTTTTTTAAGTTCCATGGCTTCAACTTTTCTTGTTAAACTAGCAAGCCTAGCATTTAGGTCATCTTCTTGGCTAAGGTAATATTTTCTTTATTACTAGTAGCCAGATTAGATATAATAGAACATTCGGAAGAATTAACACTATGCCATGATTGAAAGTTTTCTACCAAAATGATCTAAATATTCAAGGGTTTCATCAAGTTCTTTATCAAGAAACTTACCTTTACACATTATTTCAATAAATTATTTTGTTTCACGAGTTAAACCTTCATAAAAGAAACTAATTAAGTGCCATTTTTTAAAACCATGATGTGGGTATGAATTCAAAATTTTTTTAAATCTTCCTAACATTGAAAGAATGTTTTATTAGAATTTTGAGAAAAATTTTGAATTTGTCTTTTCAAAGCATTAGTTTTATGAGTTGGAAAGAATTTTTTAAAAAATTCAGCTTGTATTTCTTGCCAAGTGCTAATTGACTTAGGTTTTAAAAAATTAAGCCAATTTTTTATTTTATCTTTTAAAGAAAAAGGAAATAATCTGAGATTAACGATCTCATTTGTGCAAGTTTGATCATCAAAAGTGGCACATACTTCTTCAAATTATTTCAAATGTAAGTAAGGGCTTTTAGAGTATAAACCATGGAAATTAGGAAGTAAAGGGATCATACTTGACTTGAATCAAAAGTTATTTGCATTGAGAGAAAAAATGAAACAAGAAGGAGAAGAATTTCGAGGAGGTTGCAAGTAATAACGCATAGTATGCACTTGTTGATTCTCATTGTCATCCTGGATACTTTTATTTTCAACCATAGTGGAAGTATGTGGAGATGATTCGAATAAATTTCCAAATAAAGTTTTAGAATTATTTCTAACTAAACGCCGAGAATTATGACTACGATACCATGTAACCATATATCCATAAAGAAAATAAACAAACTATATTTACAAAGAAAAAATATTAACAAACCTGAATACTTACCTTGCCTTCCCTGGTAACGACGCCAAAAACTTGCTACAACTTTAAGGTTGAAAACCAAGTGCAGGTTATATTAAGTAATAAATTTCTCGTGAGTCCAAGGTCGATCCACAAGGAAGTTGTTTGGAGAATTCAAGTTTATATTTCTAAAAAGATGGAGTTTATGTAAATCAAAATATATGAAAAATTTAATGTATGGTGTAACTAAGAAAAACCAAAGTAATAAAAGTATAGAGAATTAAGGATCCACTTTTGAGTTTTGGATAGAGAAACAATTATTTATTCTTTTATCTCTGTTAATTGCCATAATTGAAATTCATACATAATGAAGGTTCCAATGGGTAGATATTATCAAATAACTCATGCAATAAGGTAATCATGATATTGTCTTATTATTGTAAATTATCTCTTAACGCCAACACTTATTTATGGGATCAAATATTTATGCACACCTTTGTCAACAACAAATCAAGGTTTCATATTAGTAGTCGGTGGAGCAAAATTGTACAATAAGCTAAATGAGCCAAAGTATTTGTTGTGCCAATGAAAATACATAAATTAAGAATCATCACAAAACAAACAAGGTTTAGATCAAAACTTAAAATAATAATACAACATACTTAAATATTTTCTTCTCTTATAATCATTCCTCTTCCTCCATCAAGAGGTTCACTCTTTTTGCTCAACAAAATGAAATTTAGAAAGACATAATAAACATAGCAAAGACTAAAAATATAAGAGAAACTAGAGAATGTATTTCTATTAGTACTAGAAAACTTACATTACTAGAAAACATATAAACTAGAAAACTTAGCCTTAAAAAACCATCTACCCCCCTCTCTTACAAATTTAATACATGACCTATTTATAGTACTTGGAGTAAGCTAGAGGCCAAATAAATAATGGAGGGTTTAATCAAGTGGTATGCTAGTTGTCAAGAGTTGGTAAGTTGTTACACCAAGTCCTCACCTACCGAATTGAATTACATTTTTCGGTCATATACAACCAGATTTCAAAGATGTGTAAAGAACCAAAATTGTAGATCTTTCGAGTTGATATATTTTCATATATCATTTGTCAAATTTGGCGGTCGGATGAAGGAGATATGGTTATTCAAAAGTTATCCTTTAACAGTAGCAGCAACTTGCAACCTATGTTTTTCCATTTGACATATTTTTTTACCATTCTATCTTCAACAAACTTTTTTATTACCTCTTTTGTATAACATATCTAAATTTCAACCCAAAATAAATTTGGGTTTAAGAGATATGACCCAATTGGTCAAATAAGTTAATAATGGGCTGAACTCTGATCCAAATTTTGGTGATTCATTTTGTGCAACCATTTGGACAAATTTTATGCTATAATCAAGACTGAATTAAGCTGAGTTTTCAAAAAAAAAGTTGTACTTCTATCTCTTGACTTTCAAATGAAATAAGCTTCAGGTCCATAGGGCTTTTGATCGTGAAGTTATGCTCAAAATACAAAAACTACACAAGTCTTGAAACATGCTTTCATTGATTCCCTAACATAAAATATTAATAAAACAATAATATTGACAAGAATAAAGCAAGAAAAGTATAAAGGATTTGATATAAAAATATGTCAAAATATGCACTTGTCATCATTGTTGAAGAGTTATACTAAGTTTGAATATTACTTAGTTGTTGTTGTAACTACCTTAGTTGTTGTAATCTGCTGATCATTTTAAACAAAATGCTAGATATATGAAGTTTGTTGCATGGTCTCATTAAATGTCTGGTATTTATATCTTTTTATTAAGTTTAATAAATGAATTTTCTTTTTTTCAGTCACTCGCTAGCAGTTGCTATACCATCTGATTCGCCTTTTACTATAGCCAGACTGTAAGTTTTTTAAATAGCTTAAATAAAAATTGTATTAATTGTTATGTATCTAACCAGATATTTGTCTTTTGTACATATGCCTCCTAAATGGATTAAGGATCAACACGTTATTGATCCAGCTTCCACAGACATGCATATGGAGTGTACATCTAATGGTTTGTTTCACTTTATAAATCTTTTTTATTATTTTTGTTATATAATAATATATTAAACAATAGATTTGTTAATGTTTTGCAGCTCCTACACAAAAGAAATGTAGAGAGACATAAGCAACACACGAAGATAGGCTCAGATGCCAATTAGAATCTAGGGGAAAGATCTCTCTCACATTTCACAAGTGTCATGGTCATCCTATAGGGATAAATATGAAATCTTTTATGACTGAGCTCGGTGATGCCGTGAAGAAGTTTGCACCGCTCCAAGTGACTGATTAGAGAAAGATTACAGAAAAGTAGAAATAACCTATTTTTGATTGATTATCAATTAGTATAAGTATTCAAATTGTATTTATCGGTTTAAGTTCTATTTTATACGTTAAATGTTGAAAAATATTTTGTTTTTCTTTATAGGATATATTTATTGTAAACTTTGGTACATGATAGAGTCGGTTAGGAATGAGGCCGATAAACTGATGAGTGCTCGATACTGCCACCACAACCAGAAGATACACAAATATTATAAGAGTCTTACGTGCCTATCTTGGGATGATCGATTAAAGCAAATGCCCAATGATTTATGTGAGACTTCGGTGGATTGGGAGTATTTGTGCAGATTGTTCGAATATGATGAATTTAAGGTAATAGTATTTGACCTTATTTTAGCTAAAATGGTAACTAAATGAGGTACTATATATTACACTTGGTCACTTATCTACTATCACCATCTTATTCATATTTACTATTTTTTATTTCTTTGCTTAGATTTATTTAAGTCTCTTAAATATTTTAGTAATTTGATGAAAATATGAAGAACTCATATAGTTATATAACTTAATCAAATATTATATTTAGTATTAATTAACTTTTTTTATTATAAATTAACTTCTTCTTTTTTTGCAGAAATGTTCAGAAATCAACTCCACAAATCGTGCTAAGTTGCCATACAATCATCATGGAGGTTTAAAGTCTTTTCTGTAATATAGTTATGGCGGTGTAAGTGTAAACTATTTAGTTTCAATGAAATTATTATTTAATTTGACTTTAATATAATGAAATGTTATTTGTAGGTCGATGGATCTACCAAAAATGACCGGATCACCATCTTTAATGAAACACACTATAGCTCTACGAAAGGCTGGATATGAGAGAGAGCTGAGAGTGCATATGTAAGTATTGAATACATTTAGTTATTTTGGTTCTTAAAGATTTTGAACTATATATTTAAGTTTTTAAACATATTTATTAATTTTAGGATGAGATGGTGTGACTTCGAGAGGAGTATCGACAGACACAGACTCAGATTCAGACAGATACCGAAGATGACGCTCATAATCTGGATGATATACAGATTGCAGATAGAGTATTTGATTAGGTCCTCGGTATATGTTCAGGGTACATAGGCTTGGAAATGGGCCTAAACTTCTCAGGTCTACTTCTTTTGATGCATCATCATCCAGACCGACCAATGCACAACTTAGGGAGCAGCTGGAGTCCATACAGAATGAGTTGCATAGCATTAGGGCTAAATTACAAGCGATGAAGATCGACCATTATGCAATGATCTAGCCATTTTAGAGGATAGCTCCAGGTTTACTACAATTGCTCATCCAGCAGCCCCCATCCTCCTCAGCTCCACCACCATCTCCACAGTTATAGTGTAGTTTAAGTATATAAGATTGTATTTTATTGAATTTTTTTAATATGTATATTAGACATTTTATTGTATATATGTTTAATTTGTTGAATTTTAATGGTTGTTGGAAGTTTAATGGTTATGGTTGTGGTTGTGATTATTGTGATTGGAGTTGTGACTGTTATGGGTTGGATAACAGGTTGAAAAAATAGGTTGCAAAAATACATGAAAATGATTGAAATAACATAAAATATTAAAAAAATACTAAAAATTAACGATGAAATTAATATCTTTCATCTTTAAAAGGTAATCATATTCGCGACGAAATAAAAAATTCACCGCCAAAGTATTTTTTTTATTTTTTTTGAATAATTTTGCGACGAAGATGTTACAAATTTCATCACCATATTTTTTTATTTTAGCGATGAAGAATCTAATTCATCGCTAATGTTAAATTATTTTTTTATTTAACGATGAAATATTTTCTAATAGTTCATTGCTAACAATATTGTTAGCGACGAAAATTATTATCTTAGCTGCAACAAAAAATCGTTGCTAACTTTATGACGAAACGGCCAATTTCATCGCTAAGTGTTGGTGCGACACTCTTTTAACGATGTCATTAGCGACGAAAAATATTCATCGCAAGTATAACTTGGCGATGAATTTTGTCAGGTTAGCGACTAGCGACGAAATATTTCATCGCTAAAAACTGTATTTGTTGTAGTGTGTCTAACAAAATGTGAAATATAAATATCAGTATGAAATTTTATATCATAAGGCCTGACATAGTTTGAAACACGTAAGGGGAAATAGTTATTGCACTTGGGAGAACTCAATAAAAAAGTTGTCTAAGTATCTGGGAGGTCTACAAAAATGGAATCCAGACACAATTGTGGAGTGGTACTAATCGGCACTGAGCTACTAGAAAATATGATATTGAAATATGTTTTCTGAGCATTCAAGCCATGAATTGATATATTTCAAATTTGCCACAAAGTAATAAGT
The DNA here is from genome assembly GCA_019321725.1 of Paulownia fortunei. NCBI lineage: Eukaryota > Viridiplantae > Streptophyta > Magnoliopsida > Lamiales > Paulowniaceae > Paulownia > Paulownia fortunei. Next base: position 10,554,951 of record CM033109.1, on the reverse strand, counting down.
ATGGAGGGAATCTATCTTTACACAAAGTACAAACAGAAGATGTTGATCGCTGTGGGAATGGATGCAATAGATTCTGCCTGTGGCTTTTGCAGTTGTTGATAAAGAAATATTTATATCTTGGAGATGGTTTCTTCATATGTTGTCTAGGCTTCTTATCAGAGGGGTTGAATGTGTGTGTCTTACTTCTAATCGTCATAGTAGCTTAATTGGAGCTATTGAACACATACCAGATTTCACGCCAGCTAGTAGAGTGCATTATTTTTACTTAAGGCACATGTCCTTGAACTTCAACAAGCGGTTCAAGAGTATTGCATTAAGGATTTGTGTTGGACAGTTGATTCACAATTGACAATCAGACAATTTGACAAGGTCATAGAACAAATCAATAGTATTAACAAGGATGCGCATGCATACTTGGAGAATATAGATAAGTCTCAATGGACTTTTCTTCACGATGGAGGATGGCGGTGTGGCATAATGACAACAAATATGTCAGAATGCATTAACGGAATGCTAAAAGGTACTCGATAGCTCCCAATAACTGTTATTGTACATATACATTCCATTATGTTGTCAAACATTTTCTTGATCAGCTATCAAAGGGTTATCAAATGATGGAGGATAATAAATCATGGCCTGATAAGATATTATAAAAGTACAAGAGTTGGTAGAACCAATCCATAGAGCATATGGTACACATTACACAGATCAATCTACATCTGTCACAACACGTCGACCAGGATCATCCAGGAGTTTTACACACATCGTGAAACTGAGGTCAATGGAGTGTTCATGTGGTAATTGGAGTTAGTTTGGAATTCGTTGCTCGCATGCTATGCATACTTGCCGTTATTTTGGAGTTAACCCAACAACATTCATGAAATCGTACTATAGCACCGCTTCTTATGTTGATACTTATAGAGGAAAGTTTGAGCCACTGTCGATGAAGTTTATTGAGATACTCCTCCTTTTGAGTTATGCCACAATCCATGGGACAAAAAATAGAAAGAAAGCCTACAAAATAAATAAAGTTACAGAAAATAAGTATCACATACTAATCATAACAAGGGTTGGAAAGAAAAAGAATTTCCTCTTGTGGAAATTGATTTTTTAGAAATGGTTTGAGTCTTTTTCCATTTACTTTGAATACGTTACCATTTCTAGGATTCTCAATATCATTCTCCCCATAAGGATATACATTTTTTACAATAAAAAGACCACTCTACCTTGATCTCAATTTTCTAGAAAATAAATGCAATCGAGAATTATAAAGCAAAACCTTTTGACCAACCTCAAATATTTTTCTTGAAATTTTATTATTATGAAAATCTTTGATTCTTACTTTATGAATTTTAGAATTCTCATATGCATCATTTCTCAATTTTTGAAGTTCATTGATTTGCAATTTGCGCAAATTTAAAGCTTCATCAAGGTTGAAGTTAAACATTTTGATTGGTCAATAAGTTTTATGTTCAAGTTCAATAGGTAAATGACAAGGTTTACTATAAACTATCCTATAATGAGACATACCTAATGATGCTTTGAAAATAGTTTCATATGCCCAAAGTGTATCAATAAGTCTATGAGACCAATCTTTACGATTTGGATTAACTGTCTTTTTCAAAATTTATTTTATCTCCCTATTTAGAAGTTCAACTTGTCCATTTGTATGAGGGTGATAAGGGGTTGCAACTTTATGTATGATTTCATATTTTCTCATTAAAGTACCAAAAACTTTGTTACAAAAATATTTTCCACCATCACTGATAATGAATCGAGGAATTCTAAATCAACTTAAAATATTTTCTTTCAAAAATTTTATCACTATTTTGTGATTATTATTTTGACAAGGAATTGCCTCGATCCATTTTGAGATATAATCTATGGGACTAATCTATAAAGAAAATCAAATGATAATGAAAATAGTTCAATGAAGTCAATATCCCAACAATCAAAGATTTCAATCACTAGGATAGGATGTAGGGGCATTATGTTTCGACCCTAACTTTTGACAATTTTCACAACTTTTGCAGAATTTTTAAGTGTCATTGAAAAGAGTTGGCCAATAAAATCTATATTACAAGATCTTTGCAATAGTTTTCTTTGCCAAAAAGTAACCACCACATGTTTTTGAATGACAAAATTTAATAATATTACCTATCTCATTTTCAGGTACGCATCTTCGAAATATTTGATTAGGATAATATTTGAATAGGTATGGATCGTCCCAATAAAAGTTTTTCACCTCAGTTAAAAACTTTTTTTTGTCTTGGGATTTCCAATGTGATAACATCTTTCCTGTCACAAGAAAATCAACAATGTCAGCAAACTAAGGTAAAATATAAACATTAAATAGTTGTTCATCAGGAAAAATGTCATTAATAGGTTTGATATGAATTGAGTCATCATAAACAAGTCTCGACAAATGATCAACCACCACATTCTCAACTCCTTTCTTATCTCGAATCGTAATGTTGAATTCTTTGAATAAGAAAATCCAACTAATCAATCTAGGTTTGGCATTTTTTTTGACAAAAGATATTTCAAAGCTGCATGATCACTGAAAACAACAACTAGTGAGTCAAGAAGATAAAATCTAAATTTGTTTAATGCAAAAGCTATAGTAAAGAATTATTTTTCAGTTGTTGAATAATTCAATTGAGCACTATTTAGAGTTTTACTTTCATAGTAAATAATATATGATTTTTTTATCTTTTCTTTATCCTAAGACAGCTCCAACAGCTTAGTCATTAGCACTACACATTATTTCAAAAGGTAAAGTCCAATCTGGAGGCTGCATGATTAGAGCAGATATAAGCATGCTTTTAAGTTTAACAAAAGTATTTTTACAATTTTCAGTCCATTCAAATATAGTGTCTTTTTTTAGAAGATTACTCAAAGGTTTAGATATTATACTAAAATCTTTGATAAATCTTTTGTAAACACCTGCATGCCCTAAAAATAATCTTACCTCTTCCACAGACTTTGGTATTAACAAATTGGTAATTAATTTAATTTTAGATTTGTCTACATCAATACCTTTTGACAAAATAATATGTCCAAAAACAATACCAGTTGTTACAATGAAATGACATTTCTCCCAATTGAGTGCAATGTTATTTTCTTCATACCTGATCAATACATTTTCTAAATTAGACAAACAATTATCAAATGAATTACCAAAAATAGAAAAATCATCAGCTCAAGAAAACATTCAATCATGTCACTAAAAATACTAAGCATGCATCATTGGAATGTAGCTGGTGTATTACATAATCGAAAAAACATAATTTGATATACAAAAGTACCAAAAAAAACATGTAAAAGTTATTTTCTCTTGATCTTCAAGTGCAATTGAAATTTGATTATACCCAAAATATCCATATGAGAAGTAGTAATATTCATGTCCCGCAAATCTTTCTAAGATTTGATCCATGAAGGGTAGTGGAAAATGATCTTTTCTAGTAATTGAATTGAGATTTCTTTAGTCAATGCAAATTCACCAATCACTAACAGTTCTAGTTGGAATTAATTAATCATTCTCATTCTTGACTACAGTAACTCCATATTTCTTAGGTACAACTTGAGTAGGGTTTATCCATTTTGCTATCAGAAATATGATAAATGATTCCATTATCTAAGAGTTTAATGGATTCGTTGCATCTCTCTAGAAGGTTTAGAATTTTCCTCTAGATATATGCTATGTGTGCAAATTAAAGTACTAATATCTTTAATGTCAACAATGGTCTATCCTAAAGCATTCTTATGTATTTTCAGAGTTTCGATCAACTTACCTTCTTGGGATGCATCAAGTTTGAAAGAAATTATTACTGAAAAAGTCTCATTCTCACCCAAAAAAGAGTATTTCAAATCAAATGGCAAATATTTCTAATCAATTACAGGAGCTTTAATACATGATAGAAGAGATTATACTGTCGATGATGAGATTTTTCTAAACCTTGGCTTCCAAAAATATTTTTCTTGTACTTGTGAAAATTCAGAGAGAGTATTAGAATGTGTCTTTTTATAAATACTTTCACTTTCAAAATAAGTCTCCAAAGGATCTAAAGAATTAGCTGTAGTAAAATATTCATGAACAAGTTCCTCGATTGAATCCACTTCATGTGCTTTGATATCTTTTGCAGGTTGCTTACAAATATTAAACACATTTAATTCCAAATTAATATTTCCAAACAACAACTTCAAAATATCATTCCTGTAATTGATCAAAGCATTTGAAGTTGTAAGAAAAGGACGACTCAAAATGATAGGAATCTATGTATGTGTGTGTGCAATAGGCTGTATGTCCAAAATAATGAAATTCACTAGAAAGTAAAACTTATCAATTTGTACCAACTCATCATCTACTACTCCTTTGAAACTTTAATTGAACGGCCAGCTAGTTGGAGTACAACAAAAGTTGTTTGAAGTTCTGTCAAACCTAATTGTTTATAAAATGAGAAAGGTAGAAGATTTACACAAGCATCAAGATCAAGCAAAGCATGCTTTATTTTTGTGTTTCCTATAGTACATGAAATGGTTGGACAACCTGGATCTTTGTACTTGGGTAGAGTGAATTATTAAATGATTGAACTAACACTTTTAGTTAAAAATACATTCTTTTATACCAGATGTTTTCTGTTGATTGTACATAAATCTTTCAAAAATTTGGCATAAGAAGGAACTTGTTTGATTGTATCTAACAATGGAATATTAATCTTGAATTGTTGAAAAAGTTCATAGATTTCAGAATTTGAGTTTAATTTCTAAGTTGGTTGCAATTTTTGAAGAAAAGGTGTTGGAGGTGAATATTTTTTTTCATCATTTTCACATTTACCTTCATTAAACTTACTTTCATTGTCAACATTATTTTCATTATTCATTCATGAAGGTGGATAAGAATTTTTTTCCTTGGGATGAATAGTCTTGTCAACAACCTTTCCACTTGAAAGAGTAGTGACCAAATTAGCCTCCTTGGCTAAATTTTCACCTGAAGAAGAAATATAACACTGAGTGGAAGGATTAGGTTGAGGTTGAGCTGAAAGCTTACCTTTTTCCTAAGTGCGCAAAGAGACAGTTAGTGTTGAAAGTGTAATTTTGATCTCATTGATGGCTTGTGAATTTTGATTATTATTGTTTGTTTGTTCATGAAAAAATACTTGCAAAGTCACCTCAAGGGATTTTGTATGTGGAGCTCGATAAGAAGAAAAGTTTGGTGGCTTTTGTGAATGTAGCGGTTGAGCATGATTATCATCTCACCAACTAAAATTGTGATGATTTCTCCATTATGGATTGTAAGTTTCAGAATATGGAGAATAAAAAAGCTTTGAATGTGTTCATGAAATTTGCTTATACTGGAATATTTATACATTCATTGGTGGAGTGCCCCATAAGTTTACAATTACTACAAACTTCTTTCTCTTGCACATTTTATTTCCTTAACTTTTTTAAGTTCCATGGATTCAACTTTTTTTATTAAACTAACAATCCTAGCATTTAGATCATTTTCTTGACTAAGATAATAGTTTTCTTTATTACTATTAGTAAGTTTAGATCTAATAGAACCTTCGAAAGAATTAACACTATGCTATAATTGAGAGTTTTCTACCAAATGGTCTAGATATTCTAGGTCTTTATTAGGTTTTTTTATCAAGAAACTCACTATTACACATTGTTTCAACAAATTATTTTGTTTCACGAGTTAAACCTTTATAAAATAAACTAATTATGCATCATTTTTCAAACCATGATGTGGGCATGAATTCAACAAATTTTTAAATCATTCCTAATATTGAAAGAAAGTTTCATTAGAATTTTGAGAGAAGTTTTGGATTTGTCTTTTCAAAACATTAGTTTTATTAGTTGGAAAGAATTTTTTCTAAAATTCAGCTTGCATTTCTTGCCAAGTGCCAATTGACCTAGATTTTAAAGTATTAAGGTAAGTTTTTGCCTTATCTTTTAAATAAAAAGAAAATAATTTGAACTTAATAATCTTATTTGTATAGGTTTGATCATAAAAAAGTAGCACATACCTCATCAAATTCTTTTAAATGCAAGTAAGAGATTTCAGAGTTTAAACCATGGAAATTAGGGGTTCGAAGAACTTTCATCTTCAATAGTAAAATCTATTCCATCAAGTATTAAAGCTCTCGTGGTAGATTTGAAATATTTGCCAGTTAATTTGAAATACTCTTTCTTGGGTGAAAATGAGACTTTTTCAGTAATAATTTCTTCTAAACTCGATGCATCTTAAGAAGGTAAGTTGATCGAAACTCTGAAAATGCATAAGAATGCTTTAGGATGGATCATTGCTGATATTAAAGGTATTAATCCTTTCATTTGCACACATAACATCTATCTAGAGGAAAATGCTAAACCTTCTAGAGAAATGCAATGAATGCTATATCCTAATATGAAAGAAGTAGTGAGAAATGAAGTCATTAAACTCTTAGATAATAGAATCATTTATTCTATTTCTAATAGCGAATGGGTAAGTCCTACTCAAGTTGTACCTAAGAAATCTAGAGTTAATATAGTCAAGAATGAGAATAATGAATTAATTCTAACTAGGACTGTTACTGGTTGGCGAATGTGCATCGACTATAGGAAACTTAACTCAGTTACTAAAAAAAATCATTTTTCATTACCTTTCATGGATCAAATTTTAGAAAGAGTTATGGGATACGAATTTTATTATTTTTTAGATAGATATTCTGGGTATAATCAAATTGTAATTGCACTTGAAGATTAAGAGAAAACAACTTTTACATGTCCTTTTGGTACTTTTGTATATCAAATGATACCTTTTAGATTATGTAATGCACCAGCTACATTCCAACGATACATGCTTAGTATTTTTAGTGACATGGTTGAATATTTTCTTGAAGTCTTCATGGATGATTTTTCCATTTTTGGTAATTCATTTGATGATTGCTTATCTAATTTAGAAAAGATTTTGATCAGGTGTGAAGAAAAGAATCTTGTGCTCAATTGGGAGAAATGTCACTTCATGGTAACAACTAGTATTGTTCTTGGACACATTATTTCATCAGAAGGTATTGAGGTTGACAAATCTAAAATTGAGTTAATTGCCAATTTAACAACACCAAAGACTGTGAAGGAGGTTAGATCATTTTTAGGACATGCTGTTTTTTATAGAAGATTTATCAAAGATTTTAGTATAATATCTAAACCTTTGTGTAATTTTATAACAAAAAACACTATTTTTGAATAGACTGAAAACTGTGAAAATACTTTTGTTAAGCTGAAAAGCATGCTTACGTGTGCTCCAATCATGCAGCCTCTAGATTGGACTTTATCTTTTGAAATAATATGTGATGCTAGTGATTATGCTGTTGGAGCTGTCTTGGGACAAAGAAAAGATAAGAAAGCATATGTTATTTACTATGCAAGTAAAATTTTAAATAGTGCTCAATTGAATTATGCAACAACTGAAAAAGAATTACTTGATGTAGTTTTTGCATTGGACAAATTTCGATCTTATCTTCTTGGCTCACCAATTGTTGTTTTCAGTGATCATGCAACTTTAAAATATCTTTTGTCAAAAAAAGATACTAAACTAAGATTGATTAGGTGGATTCTCTTACTTTAGGAATTTAATATTACTATTCGAGATAAAAAGAGAGTAGAGAATGTAGTGGCTAATCATTTGTCGAGACTTGTTTGTGATGACTCATTTCAAACCCCATATATTAATGACACTTTCTTTGATGAACAACTATTTAATATTTCTATTTTACTTTAGTTTGCTGACATTGTTAATTTTCTTGTGACAGAAAAGATGTCATCGCATTGAAACTCTCAAGACAAAAAGAAGTTTTTGACTGAGGTTAAAATTTTTTATTGGGATGATGCATACCTTTTCAAATATTGTCCGGATCAAATCTTTCGAAGATGTGTGCTTGACAATGAGATATGTAATATTGTCAAATTTTGTCATTCAGAAGCATGACAAATAGACGAGTTGAACTTGCAAATAGGGAGATAAAACAAAATTTGGAGAAAATAATTAACCCAAATCGTAAAGATTGATCTCTTAGGCTTACCGATACACTTTGGGCATATAGAACTGCTTTCAAAACATCATCAGACATGTCTCCTTATAGGATAGTTTATAAAAAACCTTGTTATTTACCTGTTAAACTTGAACATAAAGCTTATTGGACAATCAAAATGTTTAACTTCAACATTGATGAAGATTCAAAATTACGCAAATTGCAAATCAATAAATTTCAAGAACTGAGAAATGATGCATATGAGAATTCTAAAATTTATAAAGCAAGTCAAAGATTTTCATGATAATAAAATTTCAAGAAAAATATTTGAGGTTGGTCAAAAGGTTTTTCTTTATAATTCTTGATTGCATTTGTTTCCTGAATAATTGAGATCAAGGTGGAGTGGTCCTTTTATTATAAAAAAAGTATATCCTTATGGGGCGATTGACATTAAAAATCCTAGAAATGGTAACATATTCAAAGTAAATGGACAAAGAGTTAAACCATTTCTAGAAAATCAATTTTCACAAGAAGAAATTCCTTTTCTTTCTAACCCTTATTATGATTAGTGTTGTATATACTTAGTACTCCGTTGCTATAAAAGTCGGACTTGTGAGTTTTTCAAACAACTGAAATCTTTGTATAATTTTTCTATGCTTTTCTCATTCTCTTTTTTTGTTCTTTTCAAAATAGGTGATATTTTTTTAACTCTCAAGAAGCGATTTCTTTTTCTTCCTAAAAATACAATTTTGAAAATTTATAAAATCAGGATTGAAAGATTGAGGATCCTTATGCACAAGGCATCCCGGGACATACAATGGATAATTAAAGTAAATGTAAGAGCAAGTGAGTTTTCACATGAGTTTTCAGATTTGCTTACTAGATACATGCCTGGTTTTGGTAAAAGTACATATTCAAAAAAATAAAGGGCGAAAAAAATAAAAGTTTGTCACAATTGTGCTAGATGGATTGCAACAAAAAATATCGTTCTTTAGGAATGGTTTCTAAAAATCAAGAAGATAAACTTAAATTCATTATGAATGGACAGAGTAAGGAGTTTTTAGATCACATTATATTGACTCTTGAGACGCATTCATATGGATTGGTACAATGTGCAATTCTTAATTTATGGGATCATTTTTGAAATGAATATGAGCTTTATAGTCTTGGGAATCTGACATTAAAAGACCTTGTTTGCCAGTTTATAAGAAAACTGGATGGGAAGCACGTTTAAGCCGTTACTGAATGTAAAACTAGAGGAAGATATGAGTCACAATCACAACTACATGTACATTCATGTGTAAATAGGTAATTTTTAAATTTTGTAAGTGTCCTTATTTTCAACCTTTTTGACAAAAGAAAAAGACATGCAATAAATGCATTCCCTATTCACACCTCAATAAATATCACTGTACTCACTTTATTTTTGCACAACTTATTTTCAAAAGAAAAAAAATTAAAAAAAATGGAAGTTTCTTCAACTCGCAAATTCAATTGCATTTGTGTTTTTTGTGGATCCAATCTTGAAAAAAATGGTGAGTTTATAGGGGCAGCTAATAACCTTGGTAGAACTTTAATAGTGAGAAAAATTCATTTAGTATATGGGGGAGACAGTTTGGGGTTAATGGGGAGTGTTGCTATTTCTGCTTATGTAGGAAGTATCAAAGTTTTGGGAGTTATCCCAAAATCTTTAACAGTGCAGAATATCACAGGTATGACCATTGAAGATGAGCTAAAAGTGTCACATATTCAGGATAGAATGCCTAACATGTTAAACAATGCGGATGCATTTATCATTCTACCTGGTTGTTTTGGTACACTAGAGGAATTATTCCAAGTTGTCTCTTGGGCACAACTCAACATTCACCAAAAATCTATAGGTGTTCTTAATGTTAATAGTTTTTATAATAGTTTGCTATCTTTTGTAGATCATGCTGTGAAAAAAAATTTTATTTCACCATCTGCGAGAAGAATCTTTATTTCTGCTCCAATATCTAACCAGCTGATTGATCAACTTCTAGCATATATGCCAGAACCTGATCCAACCTTAGCCAATGTGGATTGGTCCAACAGGAACAATGGTCAAAAATGCAAATTGAATTTGACTCTCAGTCTGTGATACTTATTGTTAATGATTTTATCTAATAGTATGTATTTTTTTTTTGTTTCAGCTTTATTAGCTACATTTCAGGTGATATCTTTCAAACTCTATTTTTCTATCTATTTTTGACATTGAAGACAATGTCTCGATTAGGTTGGGGGGAGAGATAGTTGATATCATTATTTGTGTGTTCAATGTGTGTTTTTCTAGTATTTTAAAAAATAAAATAAAATAAAAAAATCAAGCGTGTTTTGTTGATGCGTCCGTTGAAAGCATGAAAAATGATAGTTGAGTAAAGGGTAATTGTAATACTCTTGAGACGCATCCTTAATTTTTGCATAACATGCCATGTTTGTGAATTACCAATTTTTTTTTTAGTCGTAGAGTTTCTTCCAACTTCAATGATTAAAATTAAGCATGAATAATATGGTTTGATTGATGATGGGTGTTGTTTTGGACTTTGATATTGTTATTTGGTTAATATATTTTTGCGATAATTATACTCAAATTTTGTTTTGCATAAACAGTTATGTTATTCAGTATGAAGTCAATCATGTCAAAATAGATAGTTCTTATGCCCTTGCTCTAATTATCACTTGAATTTTCAACATGTAGGTGTTGAGTATTAGAACTTTTACTTTTGGTGTGTCGAGACGAACGACTGATAGTGCACTACTAGAAAAATGATTAAGGCATTAGGCTTTCTAGCACCATTGCCAAATCAGTTTGTTCCCTATATGATGTTTCAAGAAACCACCCCCCTAGTAAACCACTTTCAGTCTTTCAATAAATATTTTTTTTTTGTAACCATATTTTTTTACTTAGTCTAAATACACTATTATCTAACATTTGTTCTAAAAATGATTGGAGTTTAAGAGACATTCAATTAACAGCTTGAACTTACAAAAGAAATTCAGGTTGGAATAGAAGATAAGTGTAGAGGAGTTTTTCTTTAAAAAAAAGAAAAAAAATAATAAGAAAAAAAAATAGAAAGAAAAAAAAATTACAAAGTGCTATAAGTTGCAACTAAAATTAACATGTTGCAAGATGAATAAGAGGGGTCCAATTCAATAACAATAGACTCTAGTGTGAAATTTGTGGACTTTGAGAATTCTTCGTCAATAAATTCTATATCTCTAATTCCATGAAGTTTTTAGAATTTTTGTTGCATCTTATCCTTTTATTTCTTAGATACATTACCACCCTTTGTCCCCATTACAACCTTTGTTAAAGACCTTTTATGTTCAGTGTAATGGAGATTTGCACCAAAGGAAGAGCCTATGATGTTTAACTTTTCTGTTAGAGATTGGGTGATAGTTTTTGTAAGGTTTTATGAGAATTCCTTATTTGAAGCATGCATAGTTTCATCACTATTGACATTAACTGTCCACACACACACTTGAGTATGCTTATTGTGGAAATGTATTGATTTTTGAATGACTAAGAGTTAAACTCTAACACTTATTTGATTTTATTTTCATATTATTTTGTTGCTTCATGAGAATAAAAGTTGGAAGATAGTTATTATAGGTGTTTGTGGGTATCACTGTTGGAAACCTTCACGAGACTATAACTTGTCCTCTATGGGCCCCTAGGGGTTTAAAGGCTTGTTGCATATGCTAAATGCAATTGTGATTTCCTACAAAAGAGGATTAGTTTATGTTTGTTTTAGGCTTGCTCGAGGACAAGCAAGGGTTAAGTGTGGGGCATATTTTGATATATTTTTGTATCAAATCCTTTATACCTTTCTTGCTTTATTCTTCTTAATATTATTATTTTATTAATATTTTGTGTTAGGGAATAAATGGAAGTATGTTTCCATACTTGTGCAGTGTTTGTAATTTGAGCATAACTTCATGATCAAAAGCCCTATGGACTTGAAGCTTATTTCATTTGAAAAACAAGAGATAGAGGTACAATTTGTCTATTGGAAGCTCAACCTAATTAGGTCTTGATGATAACAGAAAATTCATCTACATAGTTGCACAAAATGAATCACTAAAATTCGGATCAGAGTTCAGCCCCGCCACAATGTGTGACTACATCTTATTTTGTCACTACATATTTCATTATAATGAAAGGAGATTAAAAGTTACTAGAGAATTCTCTCAAATATCTCAACCAATCCTATTTATATAAGGATTTCCCCAAAAAAAGGCCCCAACACATTAAAAACTCGCCTCAATAGTGCCTAGCCTATATAGTCTTCGAGGTGCAATGCAGCCCCTAGGTGCCTATGTGCTACAACTTTTTATTCTGTGGCATCCTATTAGGCTAGACCTTGCCTTTGCTGGCCATCACCTTTTTCTTTTCTATTTTTTTTGCTTTTTTGCTTTTTTCTACTTATTTCTTGGTTGATTGGCACCATATTTGATAGTTTATTTAATCAAAATAAATATGCTACAAATGGAGCTGACACTCTTAGTTATATTTTTAGCTAAATCCTTGACCGATTAATTTTGCAAAAACAATGGCCAAACATTAAAATTATTGTATGCCCTAAGGTTTGATGCTTGAAGCTTGGCCAACATAATTGGGGGGACTATTTTCTATCAAAACAATATATCAAAAATATAGAATCAACCTAACAACAAGATTTGTAATATCTAGATTTTTTGCGAATAAAAGCCCTTCAGTATAAGCCCATAATTCAACTTCATAATTGGTTCTATAACTATTCTTTTTTTTTTTTGGGGGTGGGGGGGTGGGGGGGGGAGGTTCACAAACTTCTAAATCCATACCGAACTATACCACTTATTTTGGTCATACCAGGTTCTTAGTCAAGGCTGAACCATCAATATTAAGTTTAAAGCTTGAGTAAGGGGGGTTCTCAATTAAAATCATATTTACTTAGGACTTTTAATAAACATAACAATTACAAAGTTTATCAATGGTGAATAACATTTCATTTGGATTGATTGGTTTATTACTAACAGTTGCATTGTTTCTATATTTCCAAATTACACACAATATGTATACAAGGAGTTTAGAAACTTCACAATTACTAAAAACATGTTGCATAACTTCTTCACTTTCTTTGCAAGGGTACGTGAGGGTACAAGTTAATTTAGGAAGTTGTTCTTAATCAAAAAGTAGTTTAGTCATAGGTAACTTATGATGGGCAAATAACCATAGAGAAAACCTTATTGAAAGTCTAATTTTCAATTTCCATATTTTTTTCCAAGAGAAAATAGAGTTTTTATAAATTTTTATAATGAGAACAACAAGTGATATGCACTTTTCAGAGTAAAATATTCTTCTCTCCATAGTGTTATGTATTTAGTAGAAAATATGGGAATGGGAATCACTTTAATCCAACTAATAACAAAAGGTTGGTTCATAAGAAGTGACCTCAAACAAATTCCAAGTCTTAGAATTCTTATCAATTAAATTTGAAACAAGCAAAGCACAGAAAGAAGGAAATTTTCGTATTCTAGATCCATCTATCTTACCTAAAATTTCTTTGAGAACCATTGCAAAGACTCCAAAAAATTGAATCCTTAATGTGGGGTATAGTGACTTTTGTAGTTTACTAATTCCAATGGGCTTTTCCAAGCACAATTTTTTGTATTCCCAACTCTGTTGGTGGAAGTTATTGAATTCCATAAAATTTTACCCTAATCATGATTTATTTGATCAATTTTGAACACGGAATTTAATAGACATTAAAAGCTATAGGGGCATAGCATTAGCAACGTGATTAATAGAGTTAATCTTCAAGCATAAGAGATAAATCTATTGTACCAAGTGATGGGACATGGCTAAAAAATAAAAGGCCCATAGGCCTCCAATAGGCCTGATAGGATGGCTTGAGCCTATGGCTTATTAAGTATAAGTGGTCCATGTGCACGTGACAATTCTTCATTAGAAAACTATAAATACCCTATTTTCCCATGATATTAAGGTATACAATTTATTCAGCTCTTTACAAAAATTAGCTCTCTACTTTATTCCTACTTGCTTCGGTTTCCGACGCCCCAACAATTATTTGTGACACAGGCAATGATCCATGTTGCAGTTGACATCCAACTTGAAGTTTGAAGAATTGAAGTGATACCACATCACTATGTATTAATCTATTAAGTCCATGAATTATTTTTTGGCATTGTTTTGTGTAAAACACAAGTTGATTTTTATTAGTTCCTCTAAATATGATAAGTTGAGTTTTTCATAGTTTTAAAATGAGTTTTAATCCAAGACTAACCATAATGGATGAATCTATTAAAGATAAGCTTAAGAAATTTATGAAAATAAATTCTCAAGATATCTCCAAATAAATCCATATCCAACAAGAGGAAAGACTTGATCTTTCTATTGGAAATTTTTTCAAGAATAAAGCTTTATAAAAGTTTCCATAGGCAAGGCAGATTTCGAACCAAAGATTGAACATTTGATTCTTGTGATTTATACCCAAACCTCGTTAAAATTATTGTGTCAATTTTTATTTTTTATGTTATGCACTTGGTTTCATGTTGTAACTAGTGTTATAACATTAATTGCAACATAACGAATTTGATAAACTGGTTAACTGTTAAATAACATCAACAGAAGATTCTAACAAGTAGTATCTAGAGTTGGTCACTAGATATATTTAGTGAGATTTTGGACTAATTATTTATCCTTTTAAGTGCAAATTTGAATATTTTAAGAAAACGAGGCTCGGTTACACATCCACCATTGTTGGATGGGTCTAATTATTCGTATTGGAATGATAGTATGTGAGTCTTCATCATATATCATGATGAGAAGGCATGGCAACTGTTATTACTGGATAGAAGCACCTAGTCATGGAGAATGGGAAAAACAAAGTCGTTCCAGAACCTTTATGGACCACTATTGAAATGAACTTGCAAATAACAATTCCAAAGCCTTAAGCTCCATCTTTAGTGAACATACTTCAAGTAGCCTATGAAGGGACTGCTTCGGTCCAAACTTTATGATATTGCAAATGAGGCTCATGGCTTGGGAAAAAAATATTATGACACTAACTTGGTAAGAAAGACATTGAGATCCTTGCCTAAAAGTTTTGCTCACAAAGTTACTGCCATTGATAAGGCCAATGACGTCACTCAAATGCATCTAGATGACTTGATGGGCTTACTTCAGACTTTTGAGATGAATCTCAAGTAAAATAAAAGGCTGAAAGATAAAGGAAGTATATTACAAGCTGAAGTCCAACAATTAGATAATAATATTCCATCTTATGTTCCTGACATGACTAATGCACTAGTTCTACTTACCAAAAATATGAATAAGAAGAACTAAAAATCCAAAGCAGGTAAAAGTTCCAATTTTTCTAAAAATAAAAGTGCTCATAATCCGTTTGTTTATTCTAATAACATGAATGATAAGCGTATTTATTGTGGAGAGTATGAAGGGTTGGACATAAAAAATTCAAATGTGTAAACACTCTCAAAAGAAGGGAAGATCACTCAACATTGCATGGGGTGATGCGTAGTTTGAGGATTCCTAAGAAGAAGAAGATAAAGTTGTGAGCAATCATCTGGCTTTATGTTTTTTCCCAAAGTAGGACATAATTGTCCCCTCTAGGAAATGCTATGTTACTATTCATGTTGGAACACAAGTTGGAACATCGAATATTTTTTATGTCACTACTGACACTGCATCAAAAGGTAAGGAAAAAGTTATTCAAAATATTTTAAACAGATGATGATTCTGATTGCAACAATGATAATGATAAACTAAATGTTGAGGACATTAAGGAGGTGTACAACCAGATATACCAAAAATGGCTTGAAGTCTATAAGACCAAGTCATTGGAATGATAGGTTTTTGAGCTTTCAGTCAAAAGGTGGAGTGACAACAAGAGTTGGAACACTGCAATATTAGATTGCTGAGAAGGACAAGATGCTCAATAACATATTTTTTGTGTTGGGAAGGACCAAAGCTTCTTTATCTAAAATGAACATTGGTAAACCAAATTTGATAAAATCCTTTTTACTGGACAAGTTAGAGAAAACAATCAAGGTTTTGGTTATACTGGTGATTACTCATATACAAACAAGGATTCCAAATTAAAAACTGAATTTGTGAAAAGAACTGATACAAAACCCTCTATCTTTAATTCTGGTAAGAAAAAGGTTCGTGCCAATCTGCCATTACTGTCATATTTCTGGTCATATACGTTCTAAGTGTTTTAAATTGAAAAATAACTTATGGAATGGAATGCATGTTATAACATCATTTTCTGGAAAGTTTAAACATGAACCAAAATCTATGCCTAAACATACACCAAAGATTAAGATTGATCTGAAAATAATTTTTCATGCATAATTTGGATTAGGAAATCTTATCTTAGGTGCAATGTTGCATACATGTCCTTGAAAACATCTACTAGTAATTCTTGGTAATTTGATAGTGGTTGTTCTAGGCATATGACTAGAAATAAAAACAATTTATTAAACTTTTAATGTACTGGAAAAGGCTACGTGACTTTTGGGGATGGTGTGCATGGATGGATTCTCAATAAAGGAACTTTAGATGTTAAAAGCTTACCCGATTGAAAATATATTGTTGATTGAAGGACTTAAGGCAAACTTGATTAGTAATAGTTAATTACGAGATCAAAATTTGTTTGTTCATTTTATAAAATATTTGTGTCAAGTTTTTGATGATAAAGACAATTGTATTTTGATAGGTTTTGATGGGTAAAAGTTCATCTGATAAATGCTACATAACATCAGATTTCATGTTTGAACATCACATAAGATGAAACTGAAATTTGGCACCAGAAACTTGGGCACTTAAATTTTAAGAGTTTGACAAAACTTGTGAATGGAAATGCAGTTTTGGAAGTACCAAAATTGAGTAGGAAAAAAGGATGGTATTTGTGGCCCTTGCCAATTTAATAAATAGAAATGGGTATCCCATCCTATGTTCCAACATATTGGTATACCACATAACTTGTCATATAGATCTAATAGGTCTTATACAGGTTGAAAGCCTTGGAAGTAAGAAGAACATGTTTGTATGCGTAGATGAATTCTCTAGATACATTTAGGTTGACTTTCAGAGAGAGAATTTGATACTTTTCATATCTTTAAGAAACTCTGTGCTAGGTGAACAATGAGAAAAATAGTGAAATATGTCATATTGTTAGAAATAGAAATGACCATGGGAAAGAATTTGAAAACATTAATTTTACTAATTATTATGATAAGCATGAAACTACTCATGAGTTTTTAGCCCCCAAGACACCTCAACAAAATGGTGTGGTTGAAAGGAAGAATATGACATTACAAGAAATGACATAAGTCATGTTCAATTCTAAGAAATTGGCTCAAAGGTTGTGGTCTGAAGCCACCAGTACAGCTTGTTACATCTCTAATAGAGTTCACTTGAGATATGGTATTAGTAAGACCCTTATAAACTTTGGAAAGGTAAGAAATCAAATCTCAACTATTTTCACATTTTTTGTGCATGCTTTGTACTTAATGATCATGATTAGTTGGGAAAATTTGATGCGAAGAGTGATGAGGGAGTCTTTTTAGGATATTCCACAAATAATAGAGCCTATTATGTGTTAAACATGGGGACTCAAATTGTTATAGAATCATCTAATGTGCTTATTGATGATTTTTCTAATTTTGCATAATTCTCCAAAGAGGAGGAGATTATCAGCTTTACTAAGAAAGTTGGTAAAATATTGGGTTCTGCAAAGATAGAGAAAATTGAAAAACACAATGTTTATTTTGATGTTCCATCCCTTGTTGGATTACAAGGAATAAAGTTGGATTAGTTGCACAATATTACACATAAATTTAGGGAATTGATTTTGATGAAACTTTTACCCCTATAGCTAGGTTAGAGTCTGTTAGGTTACTTTTGGTCATTGCATGCTTGTAAATTTCAAACTTTACCAAATGGATGTTAAAAATGCCTTCTTGAATGGTTTTTTGAATGAAGAGGCCTATGTAGAACAACATAAGGGTTTTGAGGATCTAATGGATTGAAACAAACTCTTAGAGCTTGGTATGAACATTAACAAACTTTTTAGTCAATAAAGGTTAAAAGAGATGAAGAGTTGATAAAAAAGAGGAGCACAAATTTATATGGATGACATAGTTTTTAGGTCAACATCTAAGCATAAAATTGATGAGTTAGTTGAACAAATGTTTAGGGAGTTTGAGATGAGTATGGTTGGTGAGTTAAATTACTTTCTAGGTTTACAAATCAAACAACTTGATGATGACATCTTTTTTTTTTATAGTAAATATGCACGTAACCTAGTAAGGAAGTTTAGCTTAGATAACACCAAATACAAAAACTCCTATGAGCACAAATGACAGGATATCCAAAGATGATGTTGGAACATCAATTGAAACATCACTTTATAGAAACATGATTGGCAACCTTTTATATCTTACTGCTTTAAGGCCTGATATTTACTTTAGTGTTGGTATCTGTGGTAGGTACCAACTGAATCCAAAAGAGTCACATTCAATAGCCATCAAATGGATTATTAGATATGTTAATGGCACACCAGATATGGTATTTGGTACTCAAAGATATTAATGCAAAAATTGCATATTATAGTGATGGAGATTGGACAGGAGTTGTGGATGATCTTAAGAGCACATCAGGTGGTTGTTTCTTTCTTGGTAATAATTTCATATCATGGTTTAGTAAGAAACAAAACTGTATGCCTTTATCAACTGATGTGGTTGAGTATATTGCTTGTGGAAATTATAGTTCACAACTCCTATGGATGAAGCAAATGCTTGCAGGCTATGGAATTGTGCAAGAGTCTGTGAATGTATTTTGTGATAACATGAATGCGATAAATATTTTCAAAAATCCAGTTCAACACTTTAGGACAAAACACATTGACATATGATATCATTTTATCAGAGAGTTGATTGAAAGTGGAACTGAGATAATAGAACATGTTATAATTGAGAACCAACTAACTGGCATATTTAGCAAGGATATTGATGCACAAAGGTTCATTGCATTGAGAAAGTCCTCGGGTGTTTGTGTTCTGTAATATATGTTCAGTCTAATGTTAGAACATCATGAACTATAGAGTATCATCAATTTATATTTCAACAGTTTGTTGACATGATAGAATTTAGGTTAAGTTTTTTTTTAATTTCATACATCTTGTTAGGAATTATTTTAGGCATATTGCATTGTGAGTCTAAAAATAATTAGATTTTCAAAAATTTAGTTTCGGAATCTCAATTTAGAAATAACAACTTTTCTGTTTTGATATTGAACTAGAATATATGACATATATGTTTCATGTTAAATTTGAACTTTACATTGAACATGAGAAGTAGGAGGCTTTTGATAGAAAAAACTACTTAACTCTATGGAGTGAAAACTAATCATAAGTAATCTGGGCCTAGCTATCACAAATATCTAAGGATGATCTACCATGAGAAAAAGCTACTCTAGAGCTGGAGTCAAAGCTATTAACTGGTTAAATCCATATTCTCACATCATGTGCGAACACTGAACATAACATTAATTTTGGAGTTGAATGAAAAAGAGCTATTTATAGGCATGAAATTTATGGACTATCTATCTTAATTTATTTTAGAGTTCAATAGCAAAACGTATTTAAGCTTGAATTTCCTTATTGATTTTTTAGAATTGGGATTTTTGAAATCTCAAAATGACTTGTTCAGAATTTGTTTGATTCATATCGTGTGTGATTTGCATTCCAACATTATAAGCATGATTTTAGGGATTTTTATTTTCCTTTTAAACATTAATTTTCTTGTACAATATGAAAGATCAGATACGAGATCATGTTGAAACATGTTTCTATTATCACAATTTTCAAAAACTCCTAACAAATAAAAAATATGTGTGAGTGGATGCATGAATACCAAATATTATTATAATGGATTGGAGGGAATTTTATTAGCACATGACTGTTGGGCGAGAATAATTAGGGTTTGGGTATAAATAGGCCTTTTACCCTTAGTGGTAGATCTTGAAATGCTAGTTTTTATAGCAATCAAAAAAATTCTTTATCTTCCACACTTTTCTACTAAAGTTTTCTTATGTTTTTGATGCAAAATTTCTTCCAGATTTTATGATGTCTGATTCCCATAATGAGACTCTTGCTTAAATGAAGAAGAAAAAGTGAAAGGAGAAAGGGAACAGTATGGTGCGCAGGCTGAAAAGAAAGGGCGTACTAAACCAGATCAAGTTCTAATGGAGGAACCAGATTTAGAACTTGATCTTTTAGACATCATTTATCCACCTCTTGAACTGGAGTCGTCTGCCTAAAATGAAGATCAACCCATTGAAGAAAACCCAGAATAGGTTCCCACAGTTCTTATTGAGAAGACGAACCTAGTTAGTTAGTCTATCGTCTTATCTATCGAAAGCCTGCGATGATTCTTCCTTCCATACCCCTAGTACGTTATTGGCAGACACCACTGATGCTGTTGCAACTTTGGTGAACATTCAATAAGGTCCAGTGCTTGAACCTGAGTAAAATTTTGGCAGCCATACTGCTTTCTAGTCTACTCTATTGTTCCTAAGCTAATCGTACCAATTTCTACTTTGTTTGAGTCTATTGAAGCTCCTGTTCAACAAGAAAGTACTTCTGAGGTCATGTTGGAATTAATGTTCCAACACCACATAGAACACGATACGCCAGAAGCAACTAAGATCTCGATTATGAGCTTGGGCATTCTATTGCTGGAAAATCAATTGTCAACTTGTCTGATATTAACTCTGGGGACTCTGCTCTTAGACCATCCATGGGTGATAAGCCTATAGAGATAATTTTTGCTTACTTTCATAAATTCTATATTGATCTTGCAGAAGAGCATATGGAAATATGTGTCTAAGAGAGAGTTGTTGTTTGAGATGTTAATTAAACTAAAAAAGTTTGAAGAAAGAGGGCTTGACAAGTTGTTGAGTGAACGTAGGTTGATGAAGACTATCATGAACATCAAACCTTTTATCCCTACTATTGTGCATGAATTTTACATAAATTTACACACCACATTTGATAAATTTGAGTCTACTAAGTTTGGACAAATGTTTATGCGTAATAGGATTTATTTCTTTGCCTCCAGTTTGATCAATGATTTTTTTATTACACCTAATGTTAGTGATGTTGAACCCCCTAATGATCTAGATTTATTGTGTTAGAACATCATTGGGAAGAAAGTTATCTCTTCGCCTATTAAGGATACTAATGTCTCTATTGCTTTACTTACTCTTAGGTATGCCATCCTCCAGAAAGTTGCCACCACAAACTGGAGCCCTACCACAAACCACACAGTCATTGTTAAGGATCAAGCCACTTTTTTATATTGTGTAAGCATAGTCCATCCATTTGATTTTAGGAGGCATGTCCTCAAAACAATTATGAAGCATGCAGAAGTTCAGACTACACATAGCAATCTACATTTCCTATCTTTGATCTATAATCTTCTTATCTCTCAAGGGTTTAATAAGAAAATGAGAGAGAATCTGATTTCTCCCAACCGTGCTTTTAGTATTTCAAAAAAAAAATATTGTTAATTTTTTAAAGGCGTTTGAAAATGATCTTGATGCAGCTATCCCAACTAATGTTCCTAGTCATGTTGGAACATCACCCTTTATTGCTTATGTTTCCACTTAATCTATGGACTATTACAGTTATCTTAAAAAATAATTGCATGAGGATCGTGAATAGATCAAGTAGTCCCTAGACAAGGAGAAGGAGATTCTGAGTTTACTTGCTCAAATAAAGGGAAAGTAGTCTACAGTTGTTCCTGATCCTGCTGCTATAAGTTTTGAGGCTGACTCTAATACATCTTCTAGTTCTTCTGGTTCCCCTTCAACCATTTTTGCCAAAAAAGTAGGAGTCTATTGCTGCTTACACTTTATTTCATAGCCGAGATGAGTAAATGTTTGAGGGGGAGTTGCTTTGCAAAGTATGGAGTTCATTTGGAAGTTCATTTTGTGTACATTTTTGGTGGTTGATACTTAAACAATTTGATTTTGTTTGTTTTGTTATGTTTTGATTTTTAATTATTTTTATTTGGCCTGTAATGATGTTAATATTTTCTGCTTTTGCAAATTGGAATATTTTACTTGTAGTGCAGTGCAGGTCATGTTTTGCTAAGCATGTTCTATTTGATG
The DNA here is from genome assembly GCA_019321725.1 of Paulownia fortunei. Taxonomy (NCBI): domain Eukaryota; kingdom Viridiplantae; phylum Streptophyta; class Magnoliopsida; order Lamiales; family Paulowniaceae; genus Paulownia; species Paulownia fortunei. Next base: position 10,532,718 of record CM033109.1, on the reverse strand, counting down.
TTCAAATTTATGTGCTCAAATTTTATATAGGTTTGGAATTGATGTTAAATTTTATGTCGGAACATACATTTTGAACATGTTTTGACAGATTAAAGCAAGCAAGTTTGGTTTTAATAAAAATTCTGGAGGAGGAGATTGTTAAGTCCGTGACTTATTTCTTGGCATTATTTGTGTAAAACACAAATTGATTTTTATTGGTTCCTCTAAATATAGGTAAGTTGAGTTTTTTATGATTTTAATATGAGTTTTAATACAAGACTAACTCTTGAATATTTATTTCTTTGAAAGAATCACACTCTATTTACCATATTGGATGGATTTACTAAAAATAAGCTTGATGAATTTATAAAAATAAATCCTTAAGATATCTCCAAATAAATCCATGTTTAATAGGACGAAAGATTTGATCTTGCTATTAGAAGATTTTTCAAGAATCAAGCTTTATGGATGTTTTCATATACAAGACAAATATCCTACCAAAGATTGAACATCCGATTCTTGTGAGTTATTGTTGGAATTGAGTTGTATTGGATTCCATATTTTTAGTTGAAAACATAGAAAAATTGCGTTAGGGAAGTCTTTGACTTAAACTAGGAAACTTTCTATGTAATTAAATTAGGAATCTACCTAATTAGAGTTGTGTATTTATACACAATCTTTCATTAGTTTAGTAGCGGTTTTTGAGAGAAAATATCAAGCAAAAGAGGGTTGCAAATTTCTTCTCCATTGCTCATCAATCAATGATCAAAGTTCTACAATTCAAGCTACTTGGATATTCATGTGTGTTCCAAACGAAATTGGAACATCATATTGAACATCATTTGGGAAAAGGATGTGAGTTCTCGAGAGAGAACATTCCATTATTTGATGACGGTCAACACAGAAGGGAGTTCAATGAGGTGGATCCAAAATTGAGGGGATATTTCAAACAAGTCCACCATTAGAACAATTCAAGAACGACATCAAAACAGGAGGAAGTCTTTTTGTCTTGTAACTCAATATTATATTGAGTAAAACCTTTACTAATATTAAATTGTTTTCTCTATGGGCCTGGCCTCAATAAATAGGATATTTATATATGAACCTCATTAAATTATTGTAAATTCTTATTTTTCTGATGTGCACTTCGTTTCATATTCTACTCTGTAATATAACATTAATTGAAACATAACGAATTTAATAAATTGGTTAACTTGTTAAATAACAATGACAACAAATTCTATCATAATCCTTTTTTGAATATGAGAAAGGTTATCAAAAACATTTTCATTCTTTTTTCCATAAGGACAATTGAGTTTGTCCTGAGTGTTTAGTTATTGAAATACAGTAGAAGTATTCTTGAAGAGAAATTTTTTTTATTTCTGTCAACATATAGTTTGGCCTGCTGCCCTTGCAAATTCATCAAAATGTTTTCAAATACATCTCAGAATTCTCATTATCTTTTGGAAAAAGAAAACAATCATCAGCAAAGCAAAGAATGGGAATTGAAGATGCATTCAAACTAGCTTTCCCAATTCATTTGACTGAATAAAATATTGGGTAAAATGTATAAAACCTCTTTATATTTCTGTGAAAATGCAAAAAAACTCTCTTGTTTTAAAAAATAGTTTAAAATTTTATTTAAAAATTTGAATAAATCCCTCATTTCGTCAACACTTTACGAAGGGGGTCATACACACGCAAAAAATATGAAGCTCATTGTGTGATGGCATCTTTTGACATAATATTTTGCCTAAATTGACTAATATACCCCTTCACTTGATATATATATATATAGCATTAGGAATTAAAAATATAATATAATATGAAAATTTCACAAAAAAACCTATATTTTAAATTAAAAATAAATCTACATGATCTCTAAAATTGCTTTTAGATAAATATTAGTTTTAGTTACAAAAGTTTTTGACCCATTTGTTTACTAAAACCTTTTTTTATTTTCAATTAGTTTTCAATTATAATATTAAATATTAAAGTATTAACTTATAAAAATTAAAAATAATTATATACTAAATTATTTATTTTTAAATATAATTCAAAAGTTATATTTAGATATATTTATTCACTTATTTAAATCGAAAATAACAATATATTATGTCTTCTATTTTTAAATTTGCTTCAACAAGTTCTATTTTAAATATAAAAAAAATTCTCAATTAATACAAAAATTGAGAACAACTATATACTACAACATCTATTCTCAAATTTACTTCAATAATTAACATTTTTAACTATAAAATTATTGTTCATTTGTAAAAATTGGAAGCAATTATATATTATATCTTCAATTTTTTAATCTATTCCTATAAATAATTTTGATAACTATAAAGCTTTTCTCCATTGGTAAAAAAACAAAAAAACTACATATTAGCTCTATTATTATTTTTAATTCTTCGAGTAAGTTAAATTTTCAATTATAAAATTTTTTCTCCATTTCTAAGAATAAAATTAAACTATATCTTTTTTTTTTTACTTTTTTCTTTCTTCTCCCTTGATTTTGAATTTTTATTTTCTCTTTCTATAATTTTTTTCTTCTCCATTTTTCTTTTCTTTTTCTTTCTTCTTCTTCTTCTTCCTTTTTCCAATCACCCCCACCACCCATCCACCACAAGCCAGCACCACAAGCCACATGCACCCCTGTTAGTGTCCCGACAAGCCAATTACATCGGTCATCTTTGTACTCTTATAAAAATATTCATATTCAATTAATATCAATAAAATGACAATTTTTCATCTTTATTTGTACATAAATTATTTAGATTAAGTCTCTAATTCATATATAGCTACAAGGGTTGCACATAGGATGACAATCTCAGAATATTCCTTTAAGGATTTGATTTTTAAACATTTCAAGTGGATAATCATTAAGACGGGACATCAATAAATCCAATAAGACTTGCACATACTGTGTAGTTCGTAAGGAGGATGCATTGTTCCACGGGCATCAGTGTTGTGATATTATTGTATTTATATAGGTGCTTGTTAGGGAATAAATACACATATTAACCCAATCCAAAAATTCCCATTTGAAAATATCGAGTGATCAATTTTTTTTTGTTATGATAGTGTATGAATTAGTTCTTAAACTTTTGAGGAACTATTATAAACAATGAGATTTTTTTACGTGTAATATCTTCATGTACGGACATTATTGAATAGCTAACAAATGATACATCACCTATCTAGATGTCTACAAGAATGTTCTATGTTTTTCACAATACTTGATTCTGGAAATTTTTGGCCATGGTTAGAAGAAAATTAAGAAAAAAAAATTCTAATATCATCATTGATTCGAGTTATTTAGAATGGATACATAAACATTGAGCTAATATAATTTTGATTGTTAATATATGCCTTAGTCTCAATCAGGAGATTAGAAGACAAAAGACCATACTTGCACGATATTTGTAATTAGAAACGTTCCCTCTTTTATCTATATCTAAGTTTTTATGGCGTATTGCTAGACGCTACCCATGATTTATAAGGAGCTTAGAATTAATTAACTAATTAAAATAATTAGTTATTCAATTAAATCATAAAAGTTGTGAGTTTAATATTAGTTTTTTTGATGAACCTAAGGGGTCACTTACAAACTTGAACAAATTAATTTCTTTCCTAGGAATTAATCCAAGTGTTGGATTTAATGTGATTTATTAATGAGGCTTAAATTAATTCAAATATTGAATTAAATTAATTAATTAATGAAATAAATAAATTAAACCTAGTTGGATTAGGAATCCCAGTTGAAATATTTAATCTAATGAATTCATAGGATGAATTAATTTAATTAAATTAGACTTAATTACTTAATGAGGCAGCCCAGGTCTATCAAATGTGGGCTTGACGGAGATCAAGACCTATTAGAAATTAGATTCAAAATCCAACTCTCTAGAGGTAATAGGATTAAAGCATGTTTACATAGATGAATAAGATGTTGGAAACATGGATTTTTTATTGCTCAAATGTGAATGAGAAAAATAGTGCACGGGTGAATGAGAAATTATTGCTCAATTGCACATCATGGGTGACTAACACTTTTGAATGTGTAACGGATAGAAACAGATATATTAAATGTGTAACTATTAGTAACATTCACATTAAATGTGCAACTATCGATAATGTTCAATAACATTCAGAAATGTTCATTAATGTTTAGTAACGTTCGATCATAATAAATGTGTAACTGATCCATAACATTTACATTAAATATGTTACTATTAGTAATGTTTGGCAACGTTCAGAAATGTTTGGTAACATTCACTTCGAATTGAATGAAATTTTTTCATTTTACCCCTACATTTCACTATATAAGAAGAGTTTTTCCTCCTCATACAACAACAACAACACACAATTCAACATTTTGTATTCTCTTCTATTTTTTCTTAATCCTAAATCCTTTGGTGAGATAGTTCAGACATATTTGCTCAATTCGCTAGAAAGTAGCTGCTTTGTGCTAAGTTTGCTACTAGTTTCACCGTTGTATCCTGAGAGACAGTCGCTCAAAGTTCCTCAAGCATATGTGGTGAGGGGGCAAATTTATTTTAAGAAAACTATGTCTACACAAGCCTCAGTTTGCTATTTTTTCTTTAAAGTCAGAGGCTCAAAGAAACTTTCTAAATCAGTTTATTATTCTTACTTCTACTTTTGTTTTGCAATTTAATAATTGCAGTATATTTTATATATCTCTATAATAATCTTAAAACAGATTCGATAAAACAGGTTTTTCTAGTGACTAAACTGTTTGAAAGTATTAAAATTTTTATGTGTTTCAGAAATGGATACTGATCTAATTAATGGAGTTGAGGCTACTGAAGTTGTGCCAAGTTCTATTGTACCTCAGGCTTTGACTCAAGTAGCTAGCCTGACTATGACTATTTCAGTTAATCATGGGAAGAAACCAGTGAAATTCAATGGCTTGAATTTCAAAAGGTGGCAGCAGAAGATACTTTTCTACCTTACCACATTAAACCTTGTGAGGTTCTTGACTGAGGATGCTCCCAAACTCAAAGAAAGTAAGAGAGACATTCAAGTTGTTAGTGTTGTTAATGCATGGAAACTTTTAGATTTTCTTTGCCAAAATTATATCATGAATAGCTTGGCAGATTCACTATATAACGTGTATAGCTCAATGAAAACAACTAAGGAGTTATGGGAGTCTTTGGACTAAAAATATAAGACCGAGGATGTGAGGGCTAAAACGTTTGTTGTTGGCCATTTCTTAGATTATAAAATGGTGGATTCTAAAATAATGATCAGTCAAGTACAAGAACTCTTAAGTGATCTTGCATGAGATTCATGCCGAGGGGATGGTCTTGAGTGAAATATTCCAAGTGGCAGCAATCATTGAAAGATGCCACTGACCCATAAAGATTTCAAGAATTACTTAAAGTACAAGAAAAAGAAAATGAACATTGAGTAACTTGTTGTTAGAATTCAAATTGAAGAAGACAACAGAGGTTTTAAGAAGAAACTATTCAATCCAATGGTGGCTAAAGCTAAAGTTGTTGAGCATGGTCAAAGCTCGATGAACAACAAGAAAAAGTTTAGGTTGTTTAGCAAAGGGGCCAAGTTGGGACCAAAAGGGGGTATTTCTAAGAAGAAGTTTTCTAGAAAATGCTACAACTATGACATAGTAGGTCATAAGACCTCAGAGTGCAGAAAGCCAAAGAGGAACAAAGAGGCAAACATCGTTAAGGACATCTCAGAAGAGGTTTCTAAAATGAACCTCCTTACAGTGATCTCTGAGTTGAATCTGGTGGGTTCATACCCAAAGGAATTGTGGACTGACACTGGTGCTACCCGACATGTGTTCTAATTCTTGAAAATTATGCAAACTACAAGTGTACGATGTCAAGTTTTAATATAATGATGAGTTGAGTATTGTATCCATAAAGATTATAATAAAAAATTACATTAAGTACCGTAGTTCAAATAATTCTAATTTTATCTAGAAAATCGAGTGATGATTGGTAAATAAAGTAAAGGAAGATAAAAGTGCATGACAAGAATGGAGTTTTTAGAAGTAATTCAACAAACACCTTATGAGTAAGAAATTCTAGAGAAATGACTCACCTAATTATCACCTATGTTCTTCCTTCCAAAATATACCAATTCAAATTAACAACACATGTAAGTTAAGAATTTCTAAGCTCATCAATTCTCTCTCTCGAGTGCCGAATTGACTATAAGTTCTAACATGAATTTCGACATCTCTATAAAAATTTAAGAGTAAAACTCTATAAAAGTTTATTGAATTCTTCTTCAAAACTTCAAAACTTTCAAAAGCTTCTTAACTTTATGATTTCTAGGTTGTGTTATCCCTATGATCATGTATAATCTTTCTTCTCTCGAGTGTCGAATCTCATACGTCAAACAATCTCAATTAGTGGCCAATTAATCAAGATGAAATACTAAACAAGATAATGCAAACAAGATGAATAACTTGAACTAATATTATTTGGAATTCAAAATATAGGTTCAAATAAAGTTACATCATCCTCTAGAAAGAAAAAAATAGTTTCTCATGTATGAATATAACTTCAAGAAATACATAAAAAAGAACATAGAAATTGTTCACCAATTTGTGAAATAGAAGTAATGGTTGAAGCTCTCCTTGTCTCCAAGTATGGCTTGTCTCTAAGAATGGCCTTCTTCTCTCCAAGTCTTCTTGTTTTCATTTGCTTCTTGGCTTCTCCTCTCTATTCTCTTTCTCAAAAACTGATTTGGAGGCTTTTGAAATCCCTCAAAATAGATGGGAATTGCCCTAAAAAGGGCAAAATGCCCATTTTGACCTTACTTGTCTGCCCGTTAGCACCTAGGCGCTGCCTTGTCTATCCAAAATAGTGTGTACAGTGTGCACTTGCTGTCCAAAATTAGTTTCTGCAATGCTTGTAGCCCCGTTCGACTGATTTTTACCCACTTTAGAGGTCAAAATAGCTTTGGTGTCTTCATAAGAATTGTAGCTCAATGTGTTTTCCATTGGAACTTGATTCAACTAAATATGTCTTCTATGGAGAGAGTTATTCTGGAAATACCAAGATGTGTCATTCTAGAAAATTTCAGCCCAGTACTGACTCTTAAACTCGATTTCTCACATTAATATCGATAAAATTGGATTTTGTGGTAAATATAAAAGTTGTAGATATATCTCTTGGATTTCCAATGGATTAAGAATAAAGTTGATATGAAATTTTGGCTAAGAGTTATGTTTGAAATACAAAAACTGTCATCAGTGGCGCCACAACTCGAATTCTTTAACATTTCAACTAAGTGTTTGATTTCTTTTCATTTTCTTGTTTTATTGTTATTACCTACAAAGTTTCACACTAAATGCATAAAAAGTAACACAAATACTTGAAAACAAACCAAATATTAATCAAAAGGTATATGAATTGTTGGTATAAAACTAACTTATCAAATACCCCAAAACTTGAAAATTTGCTTGTCCTCAAGCATCAAACAAAGAATCTCCTTATGAATCAGGTTACCAAAGTCAAGAAAAATTCTTCTAAGCTCTCATCTCAAAATATTAGAAAAAATATACCAAGTTTATATGTTAACATGCATATTGGTTTCTCTTAACTTCATGGTCTTGTGTGTGTGTGAAAGTAGTAGTTTATCAATTTTCATTTATCATCCGGATAAGTTTATAAAGTCAATTATTCATATTTGATCCACTTTTGAAGTGCATACCAAACTCCATAGGCTTATTTTTCATACTAGTCTTTACTAATGTAGGTAGATCATAACATCAAAGATCAAAAGAACTTTCAAAACTTGTATTGTGAGGCTTGGGTAATTGTCACAACCTCCCAATAATATGTATAATATATATATATAAACAACCTATACAACACAATTTGTGCATATATGCACGTGTATAACTTTTTTTTTCTACTCAGTTCAACAAAACATTGATAAAAGTAAAGTGCTTTCATATTATGTCATACTGTATATATATATGTAGTTATTAAACATTAACCAAGTTTATCAAAACTATCACAAATCCAAACTCACTATCACAAACGAGTTTTGAAAGTGATATACAGGATAAAGTCACTAATATAATACAATAACTGTAAAATTAAAAACACAGCCCACAAAATAGCCCAACAGGTCGGCATCCAAGTACATTAATCTTTGAAAGCCTATAGGAGCTCTATTGCCAGCTAGTAAACCAGAGATCTCAAGTTTCACCATGATCACCTACAATACATGAACTATATAAGCTAACGCTCAATAAGTAAAAATCATGCATAATAAGAGTATGGTTTAAAATCTCATGCAACTCAACTCTAAGATATGATGCTATAAATGTATCAAATTAAGTACTCATAAATCAAAGAGTTTTTATAAAAATCACTTAATTTATTGGGTCCTTGGCCTACCTACTATGCACCGGATAGAGCTCTGAATAACCTCAATAATCACATAGCCATAAATAAATTGACTCAATCCAAGGGCCATCTCCTGAAATCACCAGAGGTCCACTCCCTGTCTTCCTCTGTGATCCTCCAAAAGTCTTCCCACTGGCGGAGTCAATAATGGCACAGTCAAGTGGTTCACCTTCTCATGACCACCAGAGGCACACCCCTTATCAACCCTTGTGATCCTCTGAGAAGTAACACTAATGGTGCCCCAAAATATCATATAAGCACGCCTCGCATGCCTCGGTACATTAGTAGTGGCTAACCAAAATATTTTCTTTCTAAAAACTATGTCTCAAATCATATCGTACATGCAAGAACATCCACTATACTCATATACCATGCATGCACATGTAAATGCTGATGAAAGACATGTTCAATATGAAATGCAAGTCATCTTGCTCTCAACATGTTTCAAGAATCATAAGACTCTCAATCAAATTTAATATCATTAACACATTAGGTATACATGCTTCAAGACATACTATGTTCTTGCATTGTAGTTGCAAATGGATCTTTACTTATCTTTCATTTGGTTGGTGGCTTAGTCTAGATTTGTTTATTGTTTTCCTCCAATCTTAGATGTAAAATAGCCTGTAATATTACCCAACATCAAGCACAATTCCCAATTTGACAAGTTGAAAGCATAAAATATCATACTAAGACCTTAAACACCAAGCTATCTAGGTTTTACAAACTAGAACCTAATCTAGTCCCTCCAATACCTTAATTTCTCATCTTAGATACATGTAAATATCATATAATTGAAGTATTATAACTGTAATATCATGTACCTACTTGTTAACACTCAATAACAACATGTCTAGATTGAAATATGCTAAGTTATCAAATGGGACAGATTCATATTTTCATATTTTCTTGTTATCCAATTTAGTTGAATGATAATTTTGACATCCCTAAGTATATCTAATCACTCCCAAATTTTTACCATATTTATATAACATGTATATAAATGTAACCATATCATATAATTGCTAAAACTCATGGATATAGCTTCCCAAGTTCAGCTCTCTTCACAACTCACTGAAGTCTAGATTTGTTTATTGTTTCCCTCCAATCTTAGATGTAAAATAGCCTGTAATATTACCCAACATCAAGTACAATTCCCAATTTAACAAGTTGAAAGCATAAAATATCATACTAAGACCTTAAACACCAAGCTATCTAGGTTTTACAAACTAGAACCTAATCTAGCCCCTCCAATACCTTAATTTCTCATCTTAGATACATGTAAACATCATATAATTGAAGTATTATAACTCTAATATCATGTACCTACTTGTTAACACTCAATAACAATATGTCTAGGTTGAAATATGCTAAGTTATCAAATGGGATAGATTCACATTTTCATATTTTCTTGTTGTCCAATTTAGTTGCATGATAATTTTGACATCCCTAAGTATATCTAATCACTCCCAAATTTTTACCACATTTATATAACATGTATATAAATGTAACCATTTCATATAATTGCTAAAACTCATGGATGTAACTTCCCAAGTTCAGCTCTCTTCACAACTCACTGAAATAGATTGTTTTCCTACTGTACAGTTTTGCACACTTCATGACATTAATGGTTTTGGCACCCTTAAGTACATTCAATCACTCCCAAATTTTCACCATACTTAGATAACACATATAAAGAGACAACCAAGTCAAATTACTACCAAAACAAATGGATTTATTGATGTAAAACCAGCACCATTCACATAGGACAGAATCTGAATTTCAAAGAAGATAGTTTTGAGCACCTCTTTAATTATTACACTATATTACAATTTATAACCTCTCTAAACTTACATACATCACCTAGACTCGTATATAAACACATATATAGTGAAATACACAGGTTTTAATCAAGTTATTATACATATATAAAGCATAAAATATCAAAATCAACAAGTATACAGTTTCTGTCCCTAGTAATTTTCATTGTGATTTTGCAACTAAAAATCCTTCTTTTGTGAACTAAAAGACCACAAATAACATCCTAACATGATTATAATCAATAATAGAAGTTTTAAAAATCATAAATCCTCAAACAACTCAAGAACTTAAATCAAAACATGAATTAAAGCTCACCTATGCACATATTTTTTATTCAACTTGCTCCTCCTTACTTCCCTTTGCTTCCTTCACTTTTTTTATTTACTTGGAATTACTTGAGAGCAATTTCTAACATTCAATATGAAGGTTTTGGAAGTGAAATATCTCAGAAAATAGTTTTTGGTCGTGGCTCAAGGGTAGAAATGAAGAAAGGTTGAGGTGGAAGCTTGAGGTGGCAAGGTTGAGGTATCAAGTTGTGGTTCAAATATGATATTTTTCACACCTTATACAGCCCTAATATAGTGTTTCTCATTATTTTTTTATCTATGTACAACCTACTTTAATCTCCATATGATCGGATAATACATTATGCCTTAATTTCTTAACCGTTCATTTGATCTCCAAACTGATCGACATTCGATTCTTAAATGATCGTCTAGTTTTCATTTTATAAAATCACATGCACATATGAACCTTGTATTATGATACTTAAATTACATTATATCATGTTCGATATCCCAAGTATGTTAATCTATAGGTGTATACATTTAAAACACCTCGATCAAATTGAATCGACTCATATAAGCTTACTAGTGACACCTTTAACACTTCTAAAATTATAACATACAACCTATGAATATCCATTATATTGATCAATCTATTGTTTATCTTATCTAAATATAGAATCGCTTAATTAGGTTGTAGGATCTCAACCACTAATATCAAGTAATGATTAAGAATGCTATAAAAGATGTGATGTAGATGTTAATGCAAATTAGCATATAAGTAGCATGTAGTACATGAATCATATTAGCCAAGTGAGTAGTGTGAGGCTTGGTTATTATAGTAATGGTGGGAAAATATGGAAAATTGTAGCTAAAAATTGCCCATTTTACACAATCATGCTAAAACCTTTTTGAATAAGCACCGACTTCTTCATCAGTCCCTTCATTTTTCTTTATCGAACATCCCATTTTTCTTCTTTTTGATCTTAGATTACCCCCAAACTTATTTTTTTTTATGTATGTAATGGGGGTTTATTTATTTTAGAGAGTTCAAATCATACACCTCGATTCATAATCTCTTCTTTTTCATCATTTTTCAATCTTTTCTTCTTTTTATTTGTGCTTCTTCTTCTTCTTCTTTTTTTTTGTTTTTGAATACAACAATTCATTCAAAAATATTTGTGTAAATGAGATGAAAAAGGGTAGAATAATGGATTTTTTTTAAAAAATCTCGATAATGTGTATAGGTTATCTAAAGAATTGTTTCAATAGGCTCAAGAGGGGATACTAAGGAATAATTCAAGTATAGGTTGGTTTCAAAGGCTCAAACAGTCCAAAAATTACCTAAATCATTTCCCTAATGTTATGCCACCTAGGATTTCACTTCGACTAGTGATCAAACAAGTTCTAGAGATTGGTGGGATCATTTAGGAAATAATTAGACCTTATAAAATATCTCTAAACAATTAAATGTAACTCAACAAACTACTTAGTGCATAAAGATTCACAAGACCTCATAAAGTAACTAAAATCAAATTTTGATGTTTAAACACGTAAACAAACGTACAAATTCTAATATTTTTTTTTTCAAGTATGCACATAGTTTATTAGTAAAATTTTCAAGCAACAAGCAATAACCCTAAACTCTTGAACTCCCTCCAAACTTAATATAAGCATTGTCTTTAATGATTGAAAGAATTGTAAAACAAGGGGACTTTTCTGAAAATGGGTAGTGTTTAGCCTTTAACCTGCTAAAATGAGTAAAATATCAAGGAGCAATCATCATGATATGAAACAACACAAGAATAACAACATCACAAAGCAAGAAAAAAAGAGCTTGGGTTGCCTTCCAAGAAGCGCTTTATTTAAAGTTTTTATCTAGACCTAAACTGAATACCTAGATTGCTTCTCTAAGTGGAAAATTAGACATTTTCCAAATTTTATTGCCATAATAATGTTTCAACCTCTGTCCATTGACACAAAATAGTATGTCATCCTTACCTTTGAGCTCAACCACCCCAAATGAAAATGTCTTGTTGACAATAAAGGAACCGGACCATCTAGATTTCAATTTTCTTGGAAAAAGTTTTAATCTTGAATTAAAAAGCAACACAAGTTGTCCGGATTTAAATTCCCTTCTTAAGATCATTTTGTCATGCCATTGTTTAGTTTTTTCTTTATAGATTTTAACATTTTCATAAGCATCAAGCCTAAATTCCTCTATTTCATTGAGTTGCAACAACTTTTTTTCTCCTATTGCCTTTGTATCAAAATTTAATTATTGCACAGCCCAATATGCTCTATGTTCTAGTTCAATGGGGAGGTGACAAGTTTTTCCATAAACTAATCGATAAAGAGACATACCTATAGGAGTTTTATATGCTGTGCGGTATGCCCATAATGCATCATCAAGTTTATGTGCTCAATCCTTTCGATTAATGCTTACCATTTTCTTAAGGATTTGCTTCATTTCCAGATTTGAGATTTTGACTTGTCCATTTGATTGAGGATGATATCCAAGAGCTTTCGTGTGTCTTACACCATACTTAGCCAAAAGGTTATTAAATATTTTATTACAAAAATGAGAACCTTTTAAAGTCAAATGGCTTATCTTTTTCCAAAATGTTGCACAAAAGTTTTACAATTTTTGAAAAATCTTTAATAAATCTTCTATAAAACCAGGCATGTCCCAAAAGACTATGAATAGCTTTCACATTGATTGGTGGTGGAAGTTTTTCAAATAGCAATAATTTTTGCTCTCAAGTCCTTTGGAGGACACTCGGTGACCTAAAACAATACCTTCTTTTACCATAAAATAACATTTTTTCTAATTTAAATCAAGGTTAGTCTCCTCACATCTCTGCAAAATAAGAGAACGATTATATAGACATAAATCAAATAAGGAGCTAAATACTGAAAAATCATCCATAAAAATTTTCATTATGTTCTCCACCATATCATAAAAAATTATCATCATTCATCTTTGAAATATGGCTAGGGCATTACATAATCCGAATGACATTCTTCGAAAAGCAAAAGTACCATATGGGCATATGAATGTTGTTTTCTCTTTATCTTCGGGTGCTATGATAATTTGATTGTACCCTAAATAACCATCGAGAAAACAAGAATATTGATAACAAGTCGGTCTAACATTTGATCGATAAATGGGAAGGGAAAATAGTCTTTACAAGTAGCATTGTTGAGCTTTTTATAATCAATACACACTCGCCAACCTGTGATCGTCCTTGTTGGTATTAATTCATTATTATCATTTTGAATTATGGTCATGCCACCCTTTTTTTAAACTACATAAACTGGACTTACCCAAGAACTATCAGAAATTGCATAAATAATTCCAGCATTGAACCATTTCAAGACTTCATTTCTTACAACCTCTTTCATTACAGGATTTAGTATATGTTGATATTCAATAGATAGTTTGTAAGATTTGTCCATTAAGATTTTATACATGACAATTAAAGGACTAATACCTTTTAAATCAGAAATTGACCAACCATAGCAGATTTATGCTTTCTTAAAATACGAAGCAATTCTCAACCTCTAAAGGAGATAGGGATGCAGAAACAATTATCGGATACGTGCTGTTAGCACCTAGAAATTCATATCGCAAATGCTCGGGAAGTGTTTTCAAATTCAATAATATTGTTTGTTCCTTGATTGTGGCATCTCCTATTGCTTCCTTGCATTTATCCTTTTTCAACTCCACCTCTCCTGATTCAAGAAAGAGCAAGTAATGCATTAAATCATCATTATCAATATCATGGTCATTACCTTGCATTATGGAATGAACAATGCATCGCTCTAAAGGTTCGATAGGAATTTGTTTGAGGAAATGATCATACAAGCAAGTTTCTAATTTCAATCCTATTACAAGTATGTGGTTCCTCTGGAAACTTCAATGCACAATAAATGTTAAACATCACTTCATCCTCATTAACTCTTAGAGTTAATTCACCACGTTGCACATCAATCAAAGCATGCCCCGTAGCAAGGAATGGTCGACCAAGAATTAAAGAAATTTCTTGGTCTTTCTCCATATCTAACACCACAAAATCTACAAGAAATATGAATTTATCCACTTTTACAAATACATCTTCAACAACTTCTCTTGAATAAGTGAGAGACCTATCCGCCAATTGCAAAGTGATAGTGGAGGGTTTGACTTCTCCAATTCCTAATTTCCTGAAAACAGAAAGTGGCATCAAATTAATACTTGTTCCAAGATCACATAATGCTTTATCAAAGAAAGATCCTCCCATGGTACAAGGAATAGTAAAACTCCCTGAATCCTTCAATTTTTGAGGAAGTTTTTTCTGTAAAATGGCACTACACTTCTTTGTGAGATTCATGATTTCAAACTCCACCAATCGCCTTTTTCTTGACATCACATCTTTCATGAACTTAGCGTAGTTGGGCATTTGCTCAAGAGCATCTGCAAAAAGAATATTAATATGAATTTTCTTGAAGATTTTCAGAAATTTTGCAAATTGTGAATCAATCTTTTTCTTTTGAAATCTTTGTGGAAAAGGAATGGGAACATTAAATTTAGAAGTTTCAAAGTTAGGAGTAGATTTTAGCTTCTCAGCCCCAGTTTGTTCATTTGATTACATTTTTTCTTCATTTGGTTGTTCCTCCATTGGACTTTCAGTTGAGGTGCTTGCCATTGGCTCATCAACTTTAGAACTTTGCATTTCTAGCCCGTTGATTTTGGTTCCACTTCAAAGTTGGATAGCTTTGCAATGCTCTCTTGGATTCATTTTTGTATCACTTGAAAAGTTTCCTTTATGTTTTTGAGCATTAATTTAAGTAGCAAGTTGTCCAATTTGAGCGTCCATTGATTTTATTTGAACTCCTAAACTTGAAGCTAGATGCCCTAATTGAGTCTTAATGTTTTCTATCTTCGATTCATCTTTATTCAATTAGCCTCTTGTCTTACCAATGAAAGTGCTAATCAAATCCTCCAAAGATACCTTTTTCTCACCTACTTAAAGGTTGGGATGTGGTGGATTATTGTAACCCGGTGAGGGTTGAAGCATATTTCAATTATTGGTATAGAAAAAATTCTCATGATTTCTAAGCCCCAGATGGTAATGAGTAGGTAGTTGATTTCCCCTGAAATTAAAATTATGATTATTAACAAAGTTTACCTACTCATTACCTTTGGTTTCTATAATTGAAGTGCTGGAGGATGCCATGGAGTCCATTCCTTGATAAGCTCCATTAGAAGTCCAAACTGCAATTTGGTTAGAAAGAGCAAAAACTTATGCAGCTAATTATGTAAGTAAATCTACCTCAAGAACACCGGAAACCTTTTTTATGGAAGTCCTCTCGAAAGGCCATTGATAGCTATTAGTAGCCATCTCCTCCAGCAAAATATGGGCTTCATTTGCAGTCTTAGACATCAAAGTCCCACATGTGGCAGCATCTATTATGGTTCGAGTTTGCCCGTTCAAACCATTATAGAAGTATTGTACCTGCTGCCAATCCTCATAATCATGTTGAGGACACCTTCTTAGAAAATATTTAAACCTCTCCCAAGCTTTATATAGTGGCTCAAAATCTTGTTGACGGAATTGAGTTATCTCACTCTTGAGTTGAAGTGTCTTGCTTGGTGGAAAGTACTTAGCAAGGAATTTTTATGTCAAGTTATTTCAACTCGGTATGCTACATGATGCAAAAGATTGTAACCATAGCCTAGCTTTGTCTCAGAGTGAGAATGGAAATAAGCAAAGTCTAATGGTATCATCGGGTACTCTATTCATTTTCATAGTGTCACAAATCTCCAAAAGCATAGCTAAGTGCGCATTTGGATCCTCCACAGCACTTCCTCAAAATTGATTTTGTTGCACCATGCTAATGAGAGCTGGTTTAAGTTCAAAATTATTGGCATTGATCAGTTGTCGAGCTATCCCGAAGTAGTTTTGGTTCATGGTTGGTTGAAAATAGTCCGAATAGCTCGTTGTGGTGGTGGTTGTTGCCATGGAAGATTGACGTTCACATTAGTATTGTTGATGTTATTTGCCATGGTTTGATTGTCAACTCTTTTCGCTGCTCTAATAGCTCGAAGAATCTGCTTAATTTCTGGATTAAAATAACTCAAGTCAAGACTCTTAGTCTTACGCATACAAATATATATAATCCAATGTAAGGCAAAACAACATCAAAATATGGGAAGAAACTAAACACAATTTAAACTAAAATCAAGATTAAGTCATAACAATATTAATGCAATTATGATAAAACAATCCCCAGTAACGGCGCCAAAAACTTATTCGTAAAAATTATCTAAACCGCAAGTGCACGGTGTCAAGTTTTAATATAATGATGAGTTGAGTATCATATCCATAAGGATTGTAATAAAAATTTGCATTAAGTACCGTAGTTCAAATAATCCTAATTTTATCTAGAAAATCGAGTGATGATTGGTAAACAAAGTAAAGTAAGATAAAAATGCATAAACAAGAATGGAGTTTTTAGAAGTAATTCAACAAACACCTTTTATGAACAAGAAATTATAGAGGAATGACTCACCTAATTATCACCTATGTTCTTCCTTCCAAAATATACCAATTTAAATTAACAACACATGTAAGTTAAGAATTCCTAAGCTCATCAATTCTCTCTCTCGAGTGCCGAATTGACTATAAGTTCTAACATGAATTTCGATATCTCTATAAAAATTTAATAGTAAAACTCTACAGAAGTTCAATGAATTCTTCTTTAAAACTTCAAAGATTTTATAAGCTTCTCAACTCTATGATTCCTAGGTTGTGTTATCCCTATGATCATGTATAATCTTCCCTCTCTCGAGTGTCGAATCTCATACGTCAAACAATCTCAATTAGTGGCCAATTAATCAAAATGAAATATTAAACAAAATAACACAAACAAGATGAATAACTTGAACTAATATTATTTGGAATTCAAAACATAGGTTCAAATAAGGTTACAATATCCTCTAGAAAGAAAAGTTTAGTTCCTCATGTATGAGTATAACTTCAAGAAATACATAAGAAAGAACATAGAAATTGTTCATTAATTTGTGAAGTGGAAGTAATGGTTGAAGCTCTCATTGTCTCCAAGAATGGCTTGTCTCTAAGAATGGCCTTTTTCTCTCCATGTCTTCTTGTTCTCCTTTGCTTCTTGGCTTCTCCTCCATATTCTCCTCATCAAAACTGATTTGGAGGCTTTTGGAATCCCTCAAAATAGATGGAAATTGCCCTAAAGAGGGCAAAATGCCCATCTTGACCTTACTTGTCTACCCAATAGCACCTAGACACTAATTAGCAGTGCCTAGGCACTGTCTTGTCTATCCAACACAGTGTGTACAACACCTAGGCACTAGAAGGCAACGCCTAGGCGCTGCACTTGCTGTCCAGAATTGGTTTCTGCAATAGTTATAGCCTCATTCAACTAATTTTTAACCACTTTAGAAGCCAAAATAGCTTTTGGTATCTTCATATGAATTGTAGATCTATATGTTGGCTTTCCATTGGAACTTAAATAAACTAAATATGACTTTTGTAGAGAGAGTTATTCTAGAAATACCGAGATATATCATCTTAGAAAATTTCAACCCAGTGCTTACTCTTAAACTCTATTTCTTGCATTGATATTGATAGAATTAGATTTTGTGGTAAACATAGAAGTTGTAGATATATTTCTGTAATTTTCAATGGATTAAGAATAAAATTGATATGAAATCTGGGCTGATATTTATGACTGAAATACAAACACTACCATCAGTAGCACCACAACTAGAATTATTCAACATTTCAACCAAGTTTTTTATTTCTTTCCATTTTCTTCTCTTATTGTCATTACCTACAAGATTTCACACTAAATGCATAAAAAGTAACACAAATACTTGAAAAGAAACCAAATGTTAATCAAAAGATATATAAATTGTTGGTATAAAACTAACTTATCAGTTCTCCAATAAGGAGTTATTTAGTTGCTTTGAAGCAATAGAAAATAGGAAAAAGCTATTTATGGGAAATTTAGCTACATCTGATATCAAAGGTCAGGGGAAGGTAGTTCTGAAGATGACTTCAGGAAAAGATCTGACTCTTAATAATATACTATATGTACCAGATATCTAGAAGAATTTGGTGTCTGGGTTGCTTCTGAATAAGCTTGGTTTTCGCATTGTGTTTGAGTCAGACAAAGAAATTTTGATTAAGAATGGAATATTTGTAGAAAAGGGTTGTGTCTGATGGGTTGTTTAAGCATAATGTAATGACTATCATACCAAAGATGAATAAAATGAATAACTCTTCCGCTTACTTGCTTGAGTCTTCCAACTTGTGACATGATAGACTAGGACATGTTAGTTATGATACTTTGCATAGATTAATTAACTTAAATTGCATACCTACATTCCACATTGATTCTAAACATAAGTGTAAAACTTGTGTTGAGGCAAAATTGACAAGGTCATCTTTCCAATCCATTGAAAGAAATACTAAACCACTTGATTTAATTCACATGGATATATGTGATTTAAAAGTTATACAAACCCATGGTGGCAATAAGTATTTCATTACTTTTGTTGATAATAGCACAAAATATTGTTATGTTTATCTTCTCAAAAGTAAAAACGAAGTTATAGAGAAATTTTTTCTCTATAAAAATAGAGTTGAGAATCAACTCAACATAAAAATTAAGGTGCTAAGAAGTGATAGATGAGGTGAGTATGAATCACTATTTGTTGAATTCTATGCACAACACAGAATCACACACGAAACAACGACACCTTATTCACCTCAACAAAATGGTAATGCAGAACGAAAAAATCGTACATTGATAGAATGAATACAATGTTATCAAGTTTTGGGTTACCTCAAAATATATGGGGAGAAGTTGTGTTACCAGTTAATTACCTTTTAAATAAGGTACCTCAAAAGAAAGAGGACAAAAGCCCCTATGAGTTTGTGGAAAAGAATGAAGCCTTTCTGCAAATACTTACGAGTGTGGAGGTATCTTGCCAAAGTGGTTATACCTACACTAAAGAAGGTGGAAATAGGTCCAAAAACTATTGATTGCAATTTCATTGGATATGCACGTAACAGTAGTGCTTATCGATTTCTTTTGCATGAGTCTAAAATTTCAGATATCCACAAGAACATTATAATAGAGTCAAGAAATGCCTCGTTCTTTGAACATGTATTTCCATACAGATTCAAAAAGGATGCAAGTTTCTCTAAACGGACATATGAAATAATGGAACAAGAACAAAATAAGGAAGATGAGGTAGAACCTAGATATAGTAAAAGAGCTAGGACAAAAAAATCCTTTGGTCCTGATTTTCTGACCTACATGTTAGAAAGTGAACCGCAAAGATTTAAAGAAGCTGTGAATTCTTCTGAAGGACCTCAATGAAAATAGGCAATTAATTATGAAATAGATTCCATCATGTAAAACCATACATAGAAACTGGTGGATCTCCCTCCGGGAAGCAAACCACTAGGATACAAATAGATTTTCAAGAGGAAAATAAAAGCAGATGGAACAATTGATAAGTATAAGGTTAGATTAGTGATTAAAGGTTACAGACAATGAGAAGGCCTTGATCATTTTGACACATATTCTCTGGTAACGAGAATAACCTCCATTAGGATGATACTTGTAATTGTCGCCTTGCAAAATCTAGAAATACATCAAATGGATGTGAAAATTTATTTTCTAAATGGAGATTTGGAAGAAGAAATTTACATGGAACAACTTGAGGGGTTTTCTACTCCAGGGCAGGAAAATATGGTTTGTAAATTGGTGAAGTCATTATATGGCTTGAAACAAGCACCAAAACAATGACATGTAAAATTTGATAGTGTCATGATGGAATATAGATTTAACATCAACGAATATGACAAATGTGTTTATGTTAAAGACACTAAAAATAGCTGTCATTTTATGTCTTTATGTAGATGACATGCTTATCACTGGTAGTAATGATAAGATGATTAAATCCACTAAAGATATATTAAACTCAAGATTCGACATGATTTTTGAGGACTAAAATCTATAGAACATCAGAAGGACTTGTTTTGAGCCAGTTTCACTATGTGGACAATATTTTTTAGAGATTTAACAAGAATGATTCTGCATTGGATAAAACTCCAATAAATTTAAGTCAACATCTATCGAAAAATAGAAAAGAGAGTGTCTCTCAAGTAGAGTACTCTAGAATCATTGAAAGTTTGGTGAACTTGATGAGTAGTACAAGACCAAAGATAACCCATGCAGTTAGTAAAATAAGTAGATATATGAGTAAGGAGGGGCTGACTATTGGAAAATAATAGTGAGAGTACTAAGGTACTTAAGATACACTCGTGGTTATGGGCTACATTATACTAGATATCCCGTCGTTATTGAAGGATACAATGATGCCAACTGTATATCTGATATCAAAGACTTAAAGTCTACAAGTGGATTTGTATTCACACTGGGAAGTATAACTATTTCATAGAAATCTTCTAAGCAGACAGTTATAGCCAGATCCACTATGGAATCTTAATTATAGACCTACACAAGTATGGTAAAGAGGCTGAATGACTATGCCAATTCTTAGAGGATATTTCGAGATGACTAAAGCTTGTGCTAGCAATTTGCATACATTATGATAGCCAATCTGCGATTGGAAGGGCACAGAGCAACATGTATAATGGTAAGTCTAGACATATACATTGTAGACACAATACCATAAGATAACTACTCTCAATTCATTATCTCTATTGACAACATAAAGTTAAAGGATAACCTGGCGGATCCACTAACCAAAGGGTTAAGTAGAGAGTTAGTTGTAAACTCATCAAGAGGAATGGGACTTAAACCTTTGAAAGAATGAGTTGTTACAATGGAAACCCAACATATTGGATTGGAGATCCCAAGATATAGGTTCAAAGGGACAACCTAATTGTAAAGACTTAGTTGGATCACTATGGGGGTTATTACCCTTATGACCATTCCTGGGATGAAAAACAACGATGCCTATTAGGAATAGGTTAAGCAAAAACTTTCAATGATTCTTATGCATCGGGAATCCGAGCGGAGTAATGTGGGTTACTCTTAATTAGGAATCACCTATATGAGAATGAAGTGAGGCCACTTCAAAGAGAATTGTATGAGGCTCAATTCTTAAAAACTCTCACAAAACCAGGTGTATGTTTATGGCCTCTAACGAACATAACAATAAGAACTGAGTTGTGTTAGGAAGAATCTTATGTGCGGTATATCATCGTTTACATAAAAGGCAAAATAGTTCAAGGACATTGCGTCTACTGGTCAACTAGTAAAGTAAATATACTTTCATAAGGGAAGGTTCAAATGGTAATACCTACCTATCCTATGACCGTGGAACTTTATCACCAAGTCTTTCATATTTTTACAATTTCCATTCATGTGGGAGATTGTTGGAAAAATAGATTTTTTATTGCTTAAATGTGAATGAGAAAAATGGTGCTTGGGTGAATCAGAAATTGTTGCTCAATCGCACGTCGTGGGTGACAACACTTTTAAATGTGTAATAGATAGAAACGGACATATTAAGTGTGTAATCGTAAATAACGTTCATATTAAATGTGTAACTGTAGGTAATGTTAAGTAATATTCAGAAACGTTTAGTAACATTTAGTAACATTCGATCATATTAAATGTATAACCGTCCGTAACATTCACATTAAATGTGTAACTGTAAGTAACATTTGATAACGTTCACTTTGAATTGAATAAATTTTTTCAATATTTCCCCTACACTTCACTATATAAGAAGAGTTTTTCCTCTTCATTTGAGACAACAACTACAACATACAATTCAACATTCTGTCTTCTCTTCTGGTTCCTCTTAATCCTAAATCCTTTAGTGAGATAGTTCAGATACATTAGCTCAGTTCGCCGGAGAATAAATACTTTGTGCTAAGTTTTCTACTAGTTTCACCGTTGTATCCTGAAAGATAGACAATTAAAGTTCCTCAAGCATCTACGATGAGGGGACAAATCTGTTTTAAGGAAACTTTGTCTGCACAGGTCTCAGTTTGCTATTTTGTTCTTTGAAGTCGGATACTCAACGTAACCTTTTTGATGAGTTTATTGTTCTTACTTTTATTTCTATTTTGCAATTTAATTATTGCAGTATATTTTATATATTTCTGTAACATAAGAGTGTTCACACCAGATATGAACACAAGAGAGAGTTAGGAGTTCCATAGTGATGGAAAATAAAGGGGTATTTAAGCCCCTTATACAGAACAATGAAGGATGATTCTCCAGCCTTCATTCATGTTTTGTCAACATATATTTGAGAGGAAAATTGTTTTCCTAGAGCAAGAGAAAAACCATCCACTCCTCTCCTCAAAATCGTCCAACTATGTTAGTTAATCCTACATCTATTTGATTCTTCTTTAACCAATTGAATTGATAATCAAATCAAGCACCGAATCTTCTTCTTTAATCGATGAAATGAGAATCAATAAAGTACCTAACCAAATATAACCATTATATTTCTTGTTAATATTCCAGGATCGAATTATTGGGTCAATTCCTAGTAGTATAGGTTTGACCGCAAGTAGGTATCTAATTTGTGGATACACTCTATATTTGGAACTAATTTTCGCTGCATAGCATATCTCGGATGCGTAGACCCAACACCCTTCACTTAGAACTGACCACCAGCACCTATGCACGCCATAACAAACCCCCCACCCCAGCAACCCTCCTCACCCCAGTGTCTGCCACAAGCAACCCTAGGCCTAACTCAGCAGCACCAACCTAGCCACACCCCAGCATCTCCCCACCTGAGACCCGTAACCCAACATCTCCCACCCTAGCAGCTCCCAACTTCAGCCCCCCACGCAACAACACCCCTACACTCCAGCCCCTACAATATAAGCAAACCCATACTCAACCCCAACCCATTTTCAATTATTTGACCTTTTCTTGCTCCAAATTCCGACATCAATGCGGTGGTTGTAGTGATAGGTTGATGAAGTAAATTACATATAGATATATATAAATACATATATTTAAATGTATATATTTATGATAAAATGTACACATATATTTGATTAAAATATACACCGTGAATCTCTAGCAAGCACAATCTAGTGGTTGCTAACTTTTAAAATTTAAACCTATGGTTCGTAAATCAATTAGCATGATCTAGTGGTTCATAAATTTAAAGTTAGTAAAATATGTGTATATACATATATATATATATTAGTTTACATGAAAAGGTATAACTTCCAATTCAACATTAAAATTAACATTGTTAGTCAGTGCTTGTAGAGAAGCTCGTGTTCAAAGTTTTGAATAACATGAGTGTTTATGCTATTACTTTAAAATAGGATTTTATTTTTATTTTTTTGCATTTTCACAAAAAGCACAAAAAGATTTTAGCATTCTACCCTAAATTTTTGTAGTAAAATTTTTAAGGATACGATAAAAAAAAAAAAAAAAAAGGAGATAATGGGTCTCCTCGCCAATTCTCTTTTCAGGAATCCAGTTTTTGAAAATTTTATCCCACTACCACGTTATGAAGAGGAAGAAGTCATATGCATGTCATAATCTCAGTGAGAATGGGAGGAAAATTGAATTTTTTAGGAGCAAAAGAAGATTCCAATTTGTCAAATGCTTTTTCATGGTCCAATTTCATTGCCATGAAATTCTGCTTGGACTTTTTTAATTTCAGAGTTTGAAAAAGCTCATGTACCATAAATTAAAATAATTGCGGTTTGGTACAAATACATTCTGAAATGGTGAAATCAATTTATTCATCCAAAATTGAATTCTATTAACCATAAATAAAATTAATTTTGTAAACTAATTGAAGTAGGATTAACTCCCTTAATTTTAAGAATGATCCTAAAAACAAACGCTTCATTATTTCATCGAAAAAAATGTTCAATAATGACTTTATTTTTATTCTTTCCTAAACTGACCAATTAAAGCACATTCTTCCAAAAATGACAATAAAAAACCCATTCTTTCGAAAAATAAAGATAAGAGCCGAAGAGGCCCATTTTAGGGGTCCAATACACCACCCTCATCCAACACTGTTGAAAAAAAAAAAAAAAAAACCCATAGAGAGCAAACTTCTGGAAAAAACATGTACCATATTTTTCACTCATAAAAAATAAAAGCAAAATTTTGATTTTGTCTTTGTGGCTCAAGCATTACTTACTTCTCAAATAATGATGCTTTAAGTAATTAATTCTTTCAGACAATTTTATATTTATAACCATCAAATCCAAAGTCTAATTAAATTATTTTCGGAAAAAAATTGATCAAAAGACAATGTGGATCAAACAAGTAATTTTAGACTCTAAAAAAAGAAAGAAAACTGAACAATGGAAGTCAATGAGCTCAACATCCAACTTCCAACTTCCAACTTCCGAGATATCATCTAAATTTCCTTAAATCAATCTTCCTTCAATCTTCTTCCCAAGTCTTTTGCCCTCTCTTTATCAATTAAGCTTACTTTTCCTTTATTTATTTTTCCGCTTTTACCAGTCCTCTCTCACACTCACAGAAACCGCGTTTCCCCATGACTTTTCTCTGGGCCCATTTCCTTCTTTCTCAGCTTCTGCAGCTGCGCCAAACCCCGTCAAATTTCCATGCCCATTGAGTACCCTTTTTGAGTTTTGAGTTGAGTTTAGTTGAAAAGCAGAATTTCGAAAAACCCATCTCGTAAAATTACGAAAGCTTAGCTCCAATGGCGGAAAATGGCGAGGAGAAGCTCGTAGCTGTAGCCCGCCACATAGCCAAAACTCTTGGCCACACCGACTCCATGACCGACGATATTCTCAAGATCTTTTCCAACTTCGACGGAAGACTACGCGAAAAGCTCTCCTATGATGGCGTGGAACAGACCCTCAACTCTCTTCGCCGGCGGATCTCCCGTTACATCTCCGCCGATGCACCCATTTGGTCAAACTCCTCGGATTCCTCCTCCTTTCTCGATTCCGTTGACCAATTAATCGCCGCTGTCCGCGAATGGACCCCTTTAGCCGAGCACAAGAAGATCTCTTCTTGCCTCGACCGCGCCGAAGATTTGCTCCAGCAGTCCATGTTTCGTTTGGAAGATGAGTTCAGAGCCCTCATTGAACGCGGCGCCGAGTCCTTTGACTTGACTGGCGGTGGGTCAACTCATCATTCCGACTACTCCGACGAGGACGACGATGTTTCAGTCGAGGATGACGAGGATTTCATCCCTGTGGCGCACCCAATAACGGACTACGATGTCGTGGTCGACGTGCTTCCGGAGGGGATTATCGGAGACTTGAACGAGATAGCGAAGCGTATGGTGGCAGCCGGGTAAGTGAAAGAGTGCTCGCAGGCGTACAGCGCGTGTAGGAGGGAGTTCTTGGAGCAGAGCTTGTCCAGATTGGGGCTGCAGACGCTCAGCATAGATGAGGTCCAGAGAATGCCGTGGACGCAGCTGGAAGATGAGATTGAGAAATGGATCAAAACAATTAATGTCGCCCTTCGGATTCTTTTTCCGAGCGAGCGACGCCTATGTGATCGCGTTTTCTTTGGGTTCTCCTCGGCTATGGACCTTTCTTTCATGGAAGTATGCAGGGGTTCGACGATTCAGCTCTTGAATTTTGCGGATGCAGTGGCTATAGGTAGCCGGGCGCCAGAGCGATTGTTTAAGGTGCTGGATGTTTATGAAACGGTAAGGGACTTGATGCCTGAATTTGAGTTGATTTTTTCGGATGATTACTGTTTGTCTTTAAGGAATGAAGCCATAACTATTTGGAAAAGACTAGGGGAGGTTATTAGGGGCATATTTATGGAGTTAGAGAATTTGATCCGTTGGGACCCGGCCAAGTCTGTGGTTCCTGGTGGTGGATTACATCCCATCACTCGATATGTGATGAATTATCTCCGTGCTGCATGTCGATCGCAACAGACCTTGGAACAGGTTTATGAGGAGAGTGTTGCTCGGCCGCTGGGGAGCAATGTTGATTATAGAAAAGGAGATGAAAGGTCTTTGTCCTCATCATCCTCATTAGCTGTCCAAATGGCATGGACTATGGAGTTGTTGGAGAGTAATTTGGAGGCTAAGTCGAAGGTTTATAGGGACAGTGCATTGTGCTCTGTATTTATGATGAATAACGGGAGGTATATCGTGCAGAAGGTGAAAGATAACGAGTTGGGAACACTGTTGGGCGATGATTGGATTAGGAAACACACTGCTAAAGTAAGGCAGTATCATGTGAATTATCAAAGGAGTTCGTGGAGTAAAGTTTTGGGTGTTCTCAAGGTTGATAATAATTCTCTATCGCCTGACGGAGCGTCCAAGAGTTTGAGAGAAAAGCTGAAGTTTTTTAATTCTTACTTTGAGGACATATGCAAGAGTTAATCCTCATGGGTGATCTTCGATGAGCAGTTGAGAGAGGAGCTGAGGATTTCAGTGTCAGGGACTTTATCCCCAGCATATCGTAACTTCATTGGTAGACTGCAGGGTTTTCCAGATCTTGCAAAGCATGAAGATAGGCATATCAGGTATAGCGTGGAGGATCTTGAGGCTCGGGTCAGTGTGTTGTTTCAAGGGACCTGCAGTGGAAGAAGGTGAGACCATACCAAGTAAGCTAGTGAGCTGGTGTGTTATATGGCACACAGTAGTGTGTAGCTTCTGAAAGATTTGTTGTTCGTGTGTATTATGGACTTTGATCTGCTGTGACCGTTGCCTTCTTTGCACGACTTCTATGTTATAAATGAAATCATGGCAATGGTTGAGATGTATAATTTTATATGTCAACATGCTCCATTTGCTGAGTTGCTTCCCCGATGTGAGTACAGAAGCATGTGATTCTTGAAATTCAAGGCATCCCAGGCAGTATCCTAATTGTTAATTCCATTAACTTGAATTTCCTTTAAATGCAAAAATTGATGTTGAAGTGATATCGACCAATGTTTTTATAATCGAATCGATAATCAAATCGATTTTATTAAAATTAGAGATTCAATCAGTCGGACCGCCTCAATCGGCGGTCGGACCGATTTAATGAAAATTAATTATATTTTATTATATAAAATAATAATATAATAAATTAATTGTTATGTAATACATTTTAAATATAAAAATAAATAAATAACTATATAAAAACATATATAACAAAATACAAAATTTAAATAATCACATAAATATAACAAAATATTAAATTTAAATTTTTATAAAAAAAAAAAATATTAAAATCAGTCAAATCGATTTTGATCGATTTTGAACGGTTTTAACCGGTTTGACTGATTGTTGACCGGTCAAATCAATTTTTAGGTCTAATCGGATCGGACTAAACTTCGATTTTTAGTTGAACAGGTCGGTCCGATCTGATTTTGACAACATTGATATGGAGAGCAAATTTGTAATTTATTAAATAAATTAAAAATATTTATGCTTGAGAAGAGAAAATATGGCTGAATACATTTTTGTTGTGGAATTCTGCAAATTTCTGGCACAACCAGAAATTATGTGCGAACAAATTTTTGGATTTGAGTGCAAATATTTCAGGTATGATGAACATCGACTGGAAATTGTCACCGGTGGCTCGATTTGCACAGTGACTATGTTTTTATACACTATGAATATAATGGTAATGAAGGATTTGACAGACTTGTTAAGTGGAAAATTTGGCGAGCCTTCTCTAAATATGCACCTGAAAAGTGGTTATTTTGTTTCAACCTACAAGGATATGAGATCTGAACGAACTATCAATTGTTTTCGAAGTGTGACAACTTGGGAAGAAGTAACTCGGCTAATTTCTCAGAAAGAAATCTGTAGGTTGATTCACTAGGATGAATGCTATCCCAGAATAAGTATTGTGAGGGATTTGCACATACGGGAGTTAACCGAGTGCAAAGAGGTCCAGCTTCCACTAATCCAGTCCCGCAGCACCCTCTTCTAGTTTCCACAAATTCTGCAACAGGACGAACATTTTAGGGTTATCAGTGATAGTGTAGTGTGCCTGGAGCAGGGTGGTCCTAGATGATACTTCACACCCACAGATCCTCTTGGGTCAGTCCCAAAACTAAGCAAGAATTACACTGTTATGAGCATAGAGTATAAACAAATTTATGCAGATTTTGAAACTTACCATATTTTTGTGGGTGGTTGATCATGTCCATGAGAGGATTGAATGCGTCCACGTAAAGGATTTTGCTTTCCGGAAGCTCTGCCCCTATTTGTGGCAGCAGCTTTTCAAGCTTGTCATTGTAAGATTGAGCATCTGCATTCTCCTTGTGACTGCAAGTTCTCGGAATTGAAGATTTGGCTGTCATTTGTATTGGCAGACAACCTATTGGAGGGAGTCCTGATACCACCATTTTACGGCATCCAAGATAATACAGCTCCTGTAAATTTATTATAACATGAAAACATGAAAACATTTTATCCATAATGATCCAAAGTGCAAGCTATATATGCATAATACAGTGCTGCATGCAAGAGAGTGCATTTGATTTCTTTTTTTCATGTTATATAAAGAGATAATGGGCAAAGCAGTTGAAGTGATGTCTCATACAGAAGGTTGACAGCCTGAAGCT
The DNA here is from genome assembly GCA_019321725.1 of Paulownia fortunei. Taxonomy (NCBI): domain Eukaryota; kingdom Viridiplantae; phylum Streptophyta; class Magnoliopsida; order Lamiales; family Paulowniaceae; genus Paulownia; species Paulownia fortunei. Next base: position 10,503,653 of record CM033109.1, on the reverse strand, counting down.
GAGGTTTTGCAGTTGGAAGCAAAAATAAAAAAAAAATTGATATGAAAGTTTTCTAGTTCCAGTTACTCGTGACCAAGCAGCATCAACATTCAACCATTCTTTTTCGAAGCAGGTTCAGATCTTGAAGGATTTCAGGAAAGCAATTTAATGCCCAGAAAGTATGGGATGAAATCTTGTTCAGAAACTCGTAATTGACAGAGAGTTTGAACAATATAGCAGCAGTACATTAAAGAGACAGAGATAAAGGAAGAGCCAGAGTCTTGACCTTAACCAAGTTTTGCAGCTTGTTTTGCAGGAAGTCTTGGTACTTGTCGATGCTGAACTGAATCCTCCTCGTTGGTATATCAAAAAAATTAAAGATGAAGTCATTGGTTCCAGCACTAATAATAACTAAAGCATTACTCAGAACTCTTGGAACCTCTTCTTCACCAACAATACACTCAAGTCTCTGAATGTAGTCCTTGAAGTATCCTGACTGCTTTGACATCGGGATTACATGTGAGAAAGATGTCGTTAACTCATCATATCCTGATCCAGCCGATGCAAAGCTAACTCCTGTAAGTATTTCTTTTTCTGATAGATTTGGCTCCAAGAATGGAGGAATAGTTTCCTTGAGGCCCATCAAGGATGCCAATATATCAGGTACGAGTTTTCCATTTGAAAATCTCCCCGTTGGAACACGGCCTGGAAAGTCTAGTCCATATGGCGGATGATCGCCTTTGAATGGTGTAATTATGTAGTTGTTGTTGCCAGTATCAACTGTTGAATCACCAAATACAAGAATCGCAGGAAATTTTGGTATTGTTTTGCCATTGCATTTGTATGTTATGGTTATGCAAACTTGTGCCGTTATGAGTACAAACAAGAGGGCACTATGAGACATTGCTTGTAAAACCCTTTTCTTGCCTGAAAACAAGAAAAATCTCAGCATTTATACTTGTATTAAATGCCACCAAATCGCAGAAGAAAAGTATATAGTATAAAAGAGGAAAGATGAATAGGAGGTGTGAAGTTTTGGTGATTTAATGTGTAAAGACTGAAAAAATAAGCCTTCTACGTTTGAATGCACTATTGGCTTTTCTTTGCTTGCTTTGGCAGTGTGCTGTGCTGTGCTGCACTTGTGAAATCTATCAGAACTATTGGGAACTTGAACTATGTCATGAAGCATGTTTTGTTGTAGATTTTCTGGCTTACTGACACCTGGTCAGGATAGAAAGAGCCATTTCTTCCCTTAGATTCCAAGGCCGTCTTTACTTTGAGATATGGATGATGAGTTATTCATGAAATATGTGATTAAAATAAGAATAGTATCAAGTAAGTCTTGGGGCCGTGTTTACTTTGATATACTAAAATATCTCACCTAAATTTGAATACAGAGTTATTCATGTCCTATGATATTTGTTCAGCCTTGTTAAAATTTGAATTTTTTGGACTGAGTCATCCCAAATTTTAGGTGGCATGAGCCAATCTTACCTGCTGGTGTTGATCTCTGTTTGATGGATGGTTCAAAAAGCCCATAATTTTGGCTTGAAATTAAGAATACGAAACATGCCCTCAATCTGATTCCCTTCGCTCCCTTAAATATCTACTTCCCTTTACCAATTCTTCCCAACCTCAGCCCCCTTTTTCACCACGACTTCTCAAACTCTCATGCTCCAATCCTCTTCTAATGATTTCATTATATGTTTTAAGTAAATTTTATGTTTGTGGAGGTTGTGTGCTGTGTGGTGCTGGGGGCTACCAGCTGGGAAGGTGGGCAGCTGTTGGGTGGGTTATGTGGATGGTGCGTGTGTTGTTGTGGGTGGGTGGTGACTGGGTGGGGTGGTGTGGAAGCTATGTATGTTGTGGATATGTGGGTGCTGTGAGTTAGGTGGGTGGGCAGCAGTGAGATGGGTGGTATGGGGTGGTGTAGAGGTTTATGTATGTTGCGGATGTGTGCAGCGGTCGGATGGGCGGCCGTTGGGATGGCGGCTTGTTTCGGTGGGTGGTGCGGTAGTTGGAGGGCTGAAGAAGGAAAGCTGTGAAAAGAGAACTTTGAGTTGTAGGATGCAAAGGGCAGAGTTTTTCAGAGACTATAAATAGGAGATTAAAGGAAACCTTAAAGAGAAGTTTCACGCAAGAATTCTGAAGCATAATCTGAAACACATTCAAGTAATCGTACTAGTCCAAAAACAGTCCACTATCACTCGATAAGAAGTAGCTTTGAGCTTTAGGTATCGTTTGGATGCATTGATTGGCTAGAAAAAATTATATAATCTAATTGGGTCAAACATTTGGGAAGTTGGAGATCAATTCATGATGGACAATGGACTCGATAGATAATTAGTCAATTGGAGGAGTACTAATCGATGATCCGCCTTAAAATTGCTTTGTAAATATTCAATTTAATTCTCCACTAACTTATAATAACATGATTGTACCCCTATAAAATCTCAAATTACTCAAATCTGAAAATTCAAGCCCATAATCAAAATCCGGTAAGCCTTTTCTTCTTAGACACAGAATCGAAAATCGAAAAATTGTATTTTCATTTTTGTAATAATTTCTATGTCAAAATGAGATTATTTTTTTTCCACGAAATGTCATTGATTTCTTCAAATGAATCAAGCACACCCCATCAATGGAGAAAACTTACACACGCAAAATAACTTTTCAAGTAGAATTTATTTAATAAAATTTGGGCTTACAAAGAGAGAAAAAAAGGCTACGGCCTATAAAACTTAAAGGTGAAAATTGAGTTCTTCATTTTGATCAGAATAGTGTTGGAGGAGATAATGGTTCTTCAGCTGCTTCAGCGCCATCACTTTGTTCGATTTTCGAATAAACATTTCAAGAAACATTTTCACAGTTTCTTGCTTTTGTCTCCCTCCTTTCACCTTAATGAGAATATTTTTTGATATAGTAAGGAAATATTAATTTTATTATATTAAAAATGATATAGTAGTAATTGGTGAGGATTATTATTTTCTTTCTATCTCATAGTTCAAACTGTGTTGAATTAAAAAAAATATTATTTATTTTATTATGAACTCAATTATATGTTAAAATTTTATTATTTGATTAATTGGTAATAAATAAAACATTTTTGTTTATTTGTAATTTTTTATGGCAATTAAATGCATTCAATTACAATTAATTAACTCTTAAAAAATAATTATTGTTAGGATTAGGTGTGCACGAAATAAAAAATGAGATACACCATGTAATCCAAACAATAATTATTTTTGCTGGGGCATTTTAGACTTTTTACCTTATCAAACCATGTAATCATACAATACAAATACAAGATTGCTAGTTTAGTTTGCATTTCAAAAGTTTCAATCCTACAATTCAAATATATTTTTAAATTTATTTTATTATCCGTAAATATCTAATCCAACTAAATCTAATTATTCTTAGACCTTAGAGTTTAGATGAGAGAAAATTATTGTTCAATCATTGTCTAGATGAGAGAAAATTATTATTCAATCATTGTCTAGATGAGAGAAAATTATTGTTCAATCATTGTCTAAGTCTTGTCTAGGCTAACCTGCTTCAGTTGAATACTGTGTAGAGTGGCTTGAAAGAATAGTCAAAGCTTTGTGCTGATTTTAGTGGAAACTGGAGAGCACGGGATCGGGGGTGTGATTAAAAAAAAAAGGGGATAACTTTAATAATTTTATATATATAATTAATATTAATTAAAAAATTTATGAAATTGAGGGTTGGCCTCGGCCCCAACCCTAGCTGTGCCTCTGCTTGAAGCTTGTATAGCTTGACTAAGTTGTATTAGAGTACTCTAATAGATTCTGTAAGAGTTGAAAAAGAGTATAGTAGGAGGATTAGAAATACCTTGAAACCAGTATAAATTCAATGTACTTATTGCTTTTATTTCTTTGCAATATAGCTGCCTGCTTAATTGTTGCACAAAACTAAAGCAACCGCATACTCAAACAAAATTGTCTAAGTAGAGAACTGAGCTGTTCAACTTGTACAAAAATTGATTTTTCGCTGTGCAACTCAACTGATTAGAGCAGCTTAGTTATTTTAAGCGATCAGCCGAGTTTGATCATTTACACATACAATTAACTAAAATTTTGTTAAGAATCAACTTTTACAAGCAAACTTAAAAATTTTGAAAGGTTTATTTCATTCATCCTCTCTTTTTAAATCCTTCCATACCATTTGAAATTAATAAAGTGAAAATTAATTTTTCTCACATTTTTCCAACTATTGAGAGAACCACTAATTTTAAATTTATTGTAGTGTCACTGAACATTAAACAAACAACATAAATATATACACTAACAAAAATCTATAACGAAAATTAACTGAATGGTGTTTTCATCAATAAAACTCCAACCTCATGAAAGCCGCAAACACAAGCTGATCTTAGGGACAAAAAGGAATAAACTTAATGTTATGATCATATTACTGACATGTTCATGAACTCTTTCATGCGGCACAACGAAGAAGAAGATATTAGGATCACGTATGAATACCCCTACACCAGTTTGGTAAAGATCTCTCAAGTTTTGTCACTCACACTTAAATTCCCTTATCTCTACTAACAATTACTGACATGACACTCTACTAATATATTATTGACTTGAGTGTCGGATGATAAGTGTATATTTTAGCATATTTTGATATTAAATTATTTATAATTTTCTTACTTTATTTTTATTGATATTATAATTTTATTAATATTTTTTGTTAGGAATTCAATAAACAAGAAGAGATCAAAAAGAGTCAAAATGAAACCAAAGAAAACAACATATTTTGTGAGAAAGTTGGGAGATAATATTTTATTTGATCAAAGAAGCATTACAATTAGAAGAAAAGGGCTATTTTTACCTAAGTCTATCATGTATAAATCAAAATATATATAAGAAATCACTTGAACTTTGTAAGTGATTATTGAGTTTGCATTAAATTCAAAATAAACATGTTTTCAAACTTGTGCAGTTTTTGTATTTTGAATATAACTCCATGTTCAAAAGTCATATAGATGTGAATCTTACTTTATTTGAAAAGCAAGAGATAGGACTACAATTTTATTGTTGGAACCTCAATCCAATTCAGCCTTGATTAAAATAGAAATTTCGTTCAAATATGTATATTGGAAGGAATCTATCTTTGTTGATATATCTCATTAAATCAAAAATAGCTTTCTCTCTAGTGGTTGAAATTAGGTGATTCAAGTTGAAAAATGAAGATAATAGACAAATACATAGCTTTCATGTTGATCATTTTTCCCAAAATCAACTGATTTTATAGAGAAAAATGTGTTATAAAATTTGGATCTGAAAATAATATTTGAATTTAGAGTATATTTAAAGTAAATTTAGAATGCATTTGGAGTGAATTTGAAGATACCAATCCTGGCACTCTTCTACTATAAATATGGGCTCTTGAATGTCATTAAAAAATACAAAAACCCTTAGAGGAGGAAAGAAAGTTTTATCATTATCTTTTTTTAAACTAAGTTTTTAGTAGTAATAAAAATGTATTATCCAGTTTTTCTTCTATTTTTAGTTTTTTTCTACTTTCATTATATCTTTCTAATTTTTAATTAGGTTAGGAAAAGGGTGAACCTCTTGATGAAGGAAGATGAACGATTATAAAGGTGCATAATATTAAGGTGTGTTGTATTATTATTTTAATGATTGATTAAAACCCTCATTGTTTTGTGGTGATTCATGATTTCTGTAGCACCAATGACACAACAAATACTTGAGTTCATTTAACTTATTGTACGGTTCTACTACACTGACTGCTAATGTAAAACTTTGATTTATTGTAAACAAATGTGTGCATAAATTCTTAATTTTATAAATAAGTGTTAGCATTAAAACCCTTCTTGTTTAGTGGCGATTCTTAATTTATGTATCACCAATGGCATAATAAATACTTGGGTTCATTTAGCTTATTGTATGATTTTACTACACCAAATGCTAACGTGAAACTATGATTTGTTATAAACAAAGGTGTGTATAAATAAGTGTTGGCATTAAAACACTTTTTGTTTAGTGGCGATTTTTTATTTATGTATCACCAATAACACAACAAATACTTGGATTCATTTAACTTATTATACGATTTTACTACACCGACTGCTAACATGAAATCTTGATATATTGTAGATAAAGGTGTGCATAACTATTTAATCACATAAATAAGTGTTGGTGTTAAAACCCTTCTTATTTTGTAGTGACTCTTGATTTATGTATCACCAATGACACAACAAATACTTGGGTTTATTTAGCTTATTGTATGGTTCTACTATGCCGACTGCTAATGTGAAATCTTGATTTGTTGTAGACAAATGTATGCATAAATACTTGATCCTATAAATAAGTATTGATGTTAAGAGATAATTTGCAAGCAATGAGACAATATTATGATTACTTTAATGCAGGAGCTATTTAATAACATCTTTCAATTCAAATTTTCATTATGTATGGATTCCAATAGTGACATTTAAAGAGATAAAAAGAATAAATAATCGTTTATCTATCCAATACTCAAAAACAGATCTCTAATCTTCAATATTTTTATTACTTTAATTTTTTAGTTATAGCATAAATTTTTCTTTATATTCTAAACCACATAAAGCCCATCTTTTAAGAAATATAATCTTAAAAACTTTAAACAACTTTCTTATGGATCGACCTTGAACTCCTGATAAATTTTTTACTTGACACAACCTGCACTTGGGTTTGTAACCTCAAAGTTGAAGCAAGTTTTTGGCGCCTTTGCCGGAGAAGATAAGGTAAGTATTCAAGTTAGTAAATATTTCTCCTTTATAAATATTGTGTTCATTTTCTTTATGATATATGGTCATATGGTATCGTAGTCATAATTCTAGGCGTTTAGTTAGAAATAATTCTAAAATTTTATTTGAAAATTTGTTTGAATTACCTCTACACACTTCCGCCATAGCTGAAATGAAAGTGTTTAGGATAAAAATAAGAATCAACAGATGTATACTATACATTATTACTTGCAACCTCCTTGAAATTCTTCTTCTTCTTGTTTGATTTTTTCCTCTCAATGCAAATAATTTTCGATTTAAGTTAGGTATGATCCCTTTACTTACTAATTTCCATGGTTTAGATTCTGAAATCTCTTATTTTCATCTACAAGAATTTAATAAAGTATGTGCCACTTTTAAAGATCAAATTTGTATAAATGAGATTGTTAAACTCAAATTATTATTTTTTCTTTAAAACATAAAGCAACAACTTGATATAACTTTTTAAAAACCTAGGTGAGTTGGCACTTGGCAAGAAATGCAAGCTGAATTTTTGAAAACATTCTTTCCAACTCATAAAATTAATGCTTTGAAAAGATAAATCCAAATTTTTTCTCAAAATTCTAATGAAACTTTCTTTCAATATTGGGATTTTTTTTAAAAATTATTGAATTCATGTCCACATTATGGTTTTGAAAAATGGAGCTTAATTAGTTTCTTTTATTAATGTTTAACTTCTGAAATAAAATAATTTGTTAAAATAATGTGTAATAACGAGTCTCTTGATAAATAATCTAATGAATCCCTAGAATATCTAGACCATTTGGCAAAAAACTCTTAATTATAGCATAGTATTAATACTTTCGAAGGTTCTATTAGATTTAATCTTACTAATAGTAATAAATAAAATTATTACCTTAGTCAAGAAAATGATCTAAATGCCAGGATTGCTAGTTTAACAAGAAAAATTGAGTCCATGGAACGTAAAAATGTAAAAAAAAAAAAACAGATATATGCAAGATGAAGAAGTTTGTAATATTTGTGAACTTATGGGACACTCCACCAATAAATTCCCAAATATTCAAGCACAGGCAAATATCATGAATACATTCAAAAGACATTTTCATTCTCCATATTCTGAAACTTACAATCCACAATGGAGAAATCTGTAATACTCGAGTCTCGTGCTGCTCACCTGACCAATATAATTCATGCATTTCATGCTACGTATGTGCCATTGCATTTTTAATTGATATTTCAAAATACACTATATTTTATGCAGTATTTTTAATAATTAAACTTCTGAAGTTATAATCGATATTAGTTTCCAAATTCTTTAATCTAATTAGTTGAATTGGTACTAAGATACGAAGATTTAGGTGTCAACTATCAGATACTATTACGATACACGTAAGTAAAATGTGACATCGTTGTATTTATCGGTGTAGGATAAACTATGTAAATAAATTAGTTAGGGAGAAAATAGTGATAGTAATAGTAATAATAATAATAAAAGAAAGTAAAGACTCTATCATATTAATTAAGAGGGTGTAAATTCTTATTAAAAAATAAACTTAGGGGTTTATAAATAAATATCAAAATATTATGTATAAATTATATATATAAAAATATAATATATATATATATATGTATATGTATAGATGTACAAAATATATATAGACATAAGTATATGTGTGTAGTATAATAAAATAATACCATAATAATATATATATATATATATATATACATATATGTATAGACGTGTATAGTATATTAGCTTATGTTTTAGATAAGCATATGCTATATATATATATATTATATTAGAATGTTAGCTTCTTAGTCATTAAGTAATAACACACTCGCCACACACACGATTAACACACACACCACAAATCACAAACGCACGGCAGCAAGAAAAGAAGAAAAGGCAAGACAGGAAAGGAAAAGAAAAAAAAATGAAAAAGAAAAAGAAGAAGAGAGAAAGAAAGAACAAATTTTCAATCGTAGAAATTTGAGAAATTTTTAGGTAAGTCTCTTCTTATTTTGTACGGATAAAAATATATATTTATGCCGTTTATTTCTAATTTGAAAGAAAGTTTTTGATCCAAGTTAACTAGTTATTTACCTGTAAGACAATAATTAATATAACACCTTTAATTGGAATTAGTTACAAAAATTTTATTTCATTTTCTTGTATTAATTACATGAAGGAGCTAATTTAATTGAGGGATTCGTTATGGGGATTATAACACATCAATTAGATAATATTGAATGAATTCGAGATGAGAAATTAAGATATTTAAAAGATTATGATTGGATTGAAGTATAAATTTTAAGATTTGATTATTACCTAATTAAATTTAAGATTTAAAATCCCTTATGAGATTTGATAGAGCAACTTATTGATTAAGAATGAAAATTAATGCGTCATACTTTTACAGGCTACCTTATATTTAAGATTACGGATATGAATCTTATTAACCTTCAGTAGGACATCAAAAGTGAAAGGTAAGTAAAAATTCATTTGCAACTACAATGTATGGACATAGTATTTCGTGCATTATTTATATTAAAGGTGATCCTTGTGTCTTGATGTATGTATTGTAAATATTATACATACCTTATATTGCATATGTTGTTTGGATGATGTGATATAAGATCTATTGTATCATTGGACATGCCATTCATCAACATTTACATATCCATACATAACACCTATTCACAGTTGAGGTTTTTGCACGCCTAACATTATTTTCAGAAAGAAAATATTTTGGTTGGCCACTACTAGTATATCGAGGCCTGTGTTTTGGCGCGCCACGAATATTACTTCTTGGAGGATCATAGGGGTTGAGAGGGGGTGTGTCTCTAGTGGTCACGAGAGGATGGACCACTTGACTGTACCCTTATTAATATCGTTGGTGGGAAGACTTCTGGAGGGTAATAGGGGAAGACAGGGGGTGGACCTCTAGTAATCTCAGGAGATGGCCCCGGACTATATCAATGTGTTTATGGCCATGTGATTATTGATATTGTTGAGAGTTCTATCCAGTACATAGTAAGTGGCCCAATGGCCCAGTGATGGAAAATAATTTTGAATGAAATAATTTTGATGCATGAGTTTGCATTCTTATCATAATCTCATAGAAATGCATTACATATATGTTAGATTATCCTTTCAGCATGCATGATTTTTACTTACTGAGCATTAGCTCACATAGTTCACGTATTGTAGGTGGGTTTGGTGATACTTAAAGCCATGGACTTACTGGGCAAGCTACTGGAGTTCCTACAGGTTTTGAGGATCAGTGTATATAGATGACGATCTGTTAGGCTGGTTGTTAGCTTATTTGATTTTGGAGTCTACTGTATTTAATTTTGGAACTTGTATTGTGTGTTACTTTTAAAACTTTTATATATAAGAGTATATAAATATTGTGGTTGTTATGAGTCTTCTGCAGGTATATATATATATATTAGTTTATGAGTAAGAAAAATAGTTTATTATTTATTAAGCTATTATAGGGAGAAAAAAAAATAAAATTCATGCATGCACACAAATTCTATCATGTCAAATTATACTATATATATAGTTGTGTAGTAACGAGAGTGTTATAGAGTGGTATCAGAGTACGATTATTGGTTTTATAGACTGTCCATGTAAATAAACTTGGAATTTGTGGAAGCACAGCCTTGCTCGTAAGTTTTATTTATTATGTGATACATTATTATTTCATGAATTATATTGGCCATGTCTAAAACAGTATTACAATCATGACAAGAACAAGGAGTGAAAGTAGTAGTGGAGTAGAAACCAAGAAGAGGAGGCACCTATGCCAAATGATGATCGGGATACTATTATAAACTGACTTACAAAACTCATTCAGCGATAGTTAGAACAAATTCAACAACTCATCCAGCAGAGGGATGTGGGTAGACGACAGAAAGCTAAAATGAATCAATCACAACCCCAAGCAGAACACATGGAGATAGTTGGGGAAAGACTCAGAAAACTCAATCCACCAATATTTGAAGATGCGGTAGATCCCACGGCCATAGAGGATTGGCTGAGAACCCTAGAGAATATGTTCCAGTATAGCAGAGTTCCAGAGGAAAAGAAGGTGACATGCACCTCTTTTATGCTTCGTGGAAGTGCTGGACATTGGTGAGATTCAATGAGGAGCATAGATGATCGTTTTACTATGACTTAGGAAAGATTTAAAAGTTATTTAGGAACCAATACTTCACCTCGTCTATTCGTTCAATGAAGATGAATGAATTTATACAGCTGCGGTAGGGAGCTATGACAATCAGGGACTATATTTGAAAATTTGAACAATTATCTAGGTTTGCCATGCATATGGTTAGCACTTATGTGCTAAAGGTAGAGAGATTCCTTGAAGGTTTGAGGCCAGAACTATACAAATATGTTAATATGGTGGGAATTCAAGGAGTCACCTATTCATAGATTGCTAAGAGAGTATTAGTCGCTAAGCAAGCTAAACTCAGAATTATTCGTGCGCAGGAAGCTTGTCGCTAATTTAAGGAAGGACAAGGACAAAGATGGGTTGGAAATGAAAAAAAGAGACCATTCCAAGTTCAAGGACAGAAAGCTGAATTTTGATCAAAACAAGGGTAGCAACAGTGGGAGTAAAATAAGGGACCAAAGATAGAGCAGGGGAAAGCGCCAATGCCATAATCTATGTGCCCTAGATGCGGTGGCCAACATATGGGAAATTATCCTACATTTCTAGAAGGTGCTACGTGTGTGGGAAGGTTGGCCATATTGCCATAACATGCTTGGAGAACCCAAACTCTATAAAGTAACAAAATGTACCCGATAGATTTTTTTACCATCACTAGAGCAGACGCAAAAGTGAATCCATCGATAGTAACAAGTAAACTCTTTATCCATGATACTCTCGCATTCATACTATTTAATTCAGGAGCTACATATTTATTTACGTCTACTGAGTATGTGAAGAGGTTGGTAGGACACCTGACGTAATAGAAATTAGTTACAATGTGACGATTCCTTCTGGAGACTCAAAGCAGACCAATCAGATTTTGAAAGCCTGTGTTATTCCTATTGAAGATAGAGAATATGTGATGATTGGATTCTATTGGCCATGAAGGACTATGACATAATTTTAGGTATGGACTGGTTATCAATGTTACCATAGAATACTAGAAAAAGACAGTGATATTTCAACCTCCTAGAGAAGAACTTTTTACTTTCACTGGGATTATAAAGAGCTTCAGATTCCCACTAATATCAGTGCTGAAGGCACAACGTTTACTAGAAGCGGGCTATGAGGGACATTTAGTTAGTGTTATGAGAGTTGAAAAACAACACCATCCTACCCTTAGCAAGGTACCAGTGGTTCAGGAATACCCTGAAGTATTTCCAATTAATCTTCCTAGATTACCACCCGATCGTGAGATAGAGTTCATTATTGACCTGCAGTTGGGAACATCTCCAATCTCAAAATCCCCATACCAAGTGTCTCCACCTGAGTTAAAGGAATTGAAGACACAATTACAGGAGTTGCTAGAAAAAGATTTTATCAGACCTAGGTTTTCACCGTGGGATGAGCCTATTTTGTTTGTACGAAAGAAAGATGGTACGATGAGACTATGTATAGACTACCGAGAATTGAATAAGGTTACAATCAAGAATAAATACCCTTTACCTCAAATTGACGATTTGTTCAATCAGCTCCAAGGTGCAGCAATATTTTCAAAGATTGATTTGGGTACCATCAACTAAAAATAAAAGAAGATGATATTTTGAAGACTACATTTTGCACAAGGTATGGACATTATAAATTTTTGATAATACCATTTGGATTAACTAATGCCCCAACATCTTTCATGGACCTGATGAATCGGGTATTCAAAGATTTTCTAGATAAATTTGTTATTGTGTTTATCGATGATATCCTGATTTACTCCAAAACAAAAGAAAAGCACCTAACACATTTGAGAATAGTGTTAGAGATTTTAAAGGCGAAATAATTATATGCTAAATTCAAGAAATGTGAATTCTGGTTGGACCGAGTGGTATTCTTGGGACATGTCATATCAGGGGTAGGAATATCAGTAGATCCAACTAAAGTAGAAGCTATTAATAGTTGATCACGACCCATAAATTTTGAAAGTACGTAGCTTTCTTGGTTTGGCTAGATACTATCATAGATTGGTAGAAGAATTTTCCAAGATTGTTTCCCCTTTAACATAGTTAACACGAAAGGGTATTACATTTAAATGGACAGAGGTGTACAAGCAAAGTTTCCAAGAATTGAAGAAGAGGTTGACATCAACACCCATTCTTTCAATTCCATCAGGTATTGGAGGCTATGTAGTTTACAGTGATGCCTCAAATAATGGCTTGGGATATATACTGATGTAAAATGGGAAAGTGATTGCATATATATCAAGGCAGCTAAAAAAATATGAAAGAAATTACCCTACACATGAGTTAGAGCTTGTTGTACTAGTATTTATACTGAAGATATGGAGGTACTATCTATATAGGAAGCGGTCTGAAATATATACGAATCACAAGAGTTTAAAATACTTCTTCACATAAAAAGAACTGAATATGCAACAATGAAGGTGGTTGGAGCTAGTGAAGAATTATGACTGTGTTATCAACTACCATCCCGGTAAGGCTAATGTGGTGGCAGATGCAGTGAATAGAAAATTAATACAAGGTACCGCAGCTACTCTTTCTATTCAAAGACTAGAGTTAATTGACTTCCAGAAAATGAATATGGAAATTGTGCAGTTGGGAGAGATGGAAATAAAGTTAGCAGCTTTGACACTCCGACCGACGTTAATTAACAAAATTTAATAGGGACAACAAAGGGATGAATATTTTGCTAAGGTGAAGAAGGATATTACTTCGGAGGTACCATCTTATTTTAAAATATCCATGAATAGAGTGCTGTAATTTAGGGGACGATTGTACATGCCCCATGTGGATAACATTAGAAAACATATTCTTGCAGAGGCACATTCAACACCTTATTCAATACATCCAAGAGCTACTAAACTATATGGAGACTTGAAGATGCATTACTGGTGGCCAGGTATGAAAAAAGATATTGCATAGTACGTGGACCAATATTTGACATGTCAGCAGATAAAAGCAGAACATCAAAAACTAGTGGGAACTTTGCAACCTCTGCTTATTTCATAATGGAAATGAGAAAGAATTACTATGGACTTTGTGGCGGGTTTAACCAAGACCATGAAAGTTCATAATGCTATTTGGGTGATTGTGGACAGATTAACTAAATCTGCTCATTTTCTTCCTATTTGTTCAACCTATTCCATAGACCGATATGCACAGATATACATACAGGAAGTGGTTAGACTCCATGGTGTACCACTGTCCATTACTTCTGACAAAGACTCGAGATTTCTATCTACCTGTTGGAGAAGTCTACAGAGGGCATTGGGAATGCAATTATCTTTCACTATTGCATATCATCCTTAGATCGATGGACAATATGAACGAACAATACAAACCTTAGAAGATATGCTCAGAGCCTGCGTATTGGATTTCCAAGGATAGTGGAGCAAGTATCTATCTCTAGTGGAATTCTCATATAACAATAGTTATCAAACTACAATTGAGATGACTCCTTATGAAACACTGTATAGCAGGAAATACAGATCTCCAGTTCACTGGGATGAGGTAGGTGAAAAGAAATTTTTAGGCCCGGACATGATTTGAGAAATGACAGAGGTTGTGTTATAAATCCGAAAAAGAATGGAAATTGCCTAGAGTCTACAGAAAAGTTATGCAGACCAAAGAAGGAGGAGGCCAGAGTTTGCCATAGGAGATCAAGTGTTTCTCAAAGTAGCTCCAATGAAAGGTATTATGCAGTTTGGAAAGAAAAGAAAGTTGAGTCCCATATATATTGGTCAATTTCCTATTGCCAAGAGAATAGGTGATGTTGCTTACCGACTTGACCTACCTACATCAATGCCTCAAGTACATAATATATTTCACGTATATATATTGAGAAAGTATGTTGCAAATCTATCCGACATTCTACGAAACGAACCAGTAGAGTTGAGATCATATTTGAGTTTTGAGGAAAGACATGTCAAGATTCTACTATAGGAGATAAAACTATAGAGGGACCAGTCAATGGAAGAAGCTACATGCGAAAGGGAAGATGAAATGAAAGCTAAATACCTAGAGTTTTTCGGTAAGCAAAATTTTGGGGACAAAATTTTCATAAGGAGGGAAGGATATAATACCAAGCCTCGCACTACTCACCTGGGCAATATAGTTCATGCATTTCATGCTACGTATGTGCCATTACATTTTTAATTGATATTTCATAATGTACTATATTTTATGCAGTATTTTTAATAATTAAACTTGTGAAGTTGTCATCTGATATTAATTTTCAAATTCTTTAATCTAATTGATTGAGTTGGTACTAAGATACGAGGATTTAGGTGCCAACTATCAGATACTATTACGATACATGTAAGTGAAATGTGACATCATTGTGTTTATCGGTGTAGAATAAACTATGCAAATAAATTAGTTAGGGAGAAAGTAGTGATAGTAATGGTAATAATAATAATAAAAGAAAGTAAGGGCTCTGTCATATTAATTAAGAGGATGTAAATTCTTACTATAAAATAAATTTGGGGTTTATTAATAAATATCAAAATATTATGTATAAATTATATATATAAAAATATAATATATATATATATGTATTGATGTACGAAATATATATAGACATAAGTATATATGTGTAGTATAATAAAATAATACCATAATATATATATATATATACACATATATGTATGCACGTTGATAGTATATTAGCTTATGTTTTAGATAAGCATATGCTATTTAATATATATATATATATATATATTATATGAGAATGTTAGTTTCTTAGTCATTAAGTAATAACACATACCACACACACATGATTAACACACACACCACACATCACACGCGCACGATAGCAAGAAAAGAAGAAAAAGCATGACAGGAAAGAAAAAAAAAAGAAGAAGACAGAAAGAAAGAACAAATTTTCAACCATAGAAATTTGAAGAAATTTTGGGTAAGTATCTTCTCGTTTTGTATGGATAAAAATATATATTTATGTTGTTTATTTCTAATTTGAAAGAGTGTTTTTGATCTAAGTTAATTAATTATTTATCTATAAAACAATAATTAATATACACCTTTAATTGAAATTAGTTACAAAGATTTTATTTTATTTTCTTATATTAATTGCATGAAGGAGCTAATTTAATTAAGGGATTTATTTTGGGGATTATAACACATCAATTATTAATATTAGAATAAATTCGAGATGAGAAATTAAGGTATTTAAAAGATTATGATTGGACTGAAGTATAAATTTTAAGGTTTGATTATTATCTTATTAAATTTAAGACTTAAGATCCCTTATGAGATTTGATATAGAAATCTACTGATTAAGAATGATAATTAATGTGCCATACTTTTATAGGTTGTCTTATATCTAAGGTTATGGAGAAGAATCTTCTTAACCTTCAGTAGGACATCAAAGGTAAAAGGTAAGTAAAAATTTATTTACAATTATAATGTATGGACATAGTATTTCATGTATTATCTATATTAAAGGTGATCCTTGTGTCTTGATGTATGTATTGTGAGTATTATACATACCTTATAGTGCATATGTTGCATTAATGATGGGAAATATGATCTATTGTATCATTGGATATGCCATTCATCAGTATTTATATATACATGCATAATACGTGTTCACAGTTGAGGTTTTTGCACACATGACATTATTTTCAGTAAGAAAATATTTTGTTGGCCACTATTAGTGTACTGAGGCTTGTGTGGCTTATTTATATGATATTTTTCGGCACCGCAAGTATTACTTCTCGAAAAATCATAGGACTTGATAGAGGGTGTGCCTCTAATGGTCACGAGAGGGTGGACCACTTGATTGTGCCCTTATTAACGCCGCTGGTGGGAAGACTTCCAGAGGGTCAGAGGAGAAGATAGGGGGTGGACCTCTGGTGATCACAGGAGATGGCCCCCAGACTGTGTCAATCTATTTATGGCCATGTGATTATTGATATTATTGAGACTTCTATTCGGTACATAGTACGTGGGCCAATGGCCCAATGATGGAAATTGATTTTGATACATGAGTTTGCATTCTTGTCATGATCTCATAGAAATGCATTACATATATGTTAGATTATCCTTTCAGCATGCATAATTTTCACTTACTAAGCATTAACTCACGTAGTTCATGCATTGTAGTTGAGTTTGGTGATACTTGAAGCCATGGACTTACTGGGCAAGCCGTTGGAGTTCGTACAGGTTCTGAGGATCAGTGTATATGGATGACGACCTGTTGGGCTGGTTGTTAGCTTATTTAATTTTGTAGTCTACTGTATTAAATTTTGGGACTTGTTATGTGTGTTACATTTAAAACTTGTATATACATGAGTATGTAAATATTATGGTTGTTATGAGTCCTCTGGCAGGTATATATATATATATATATTAGTTTATGATTTGGAAAAATAGTTTATTATTTAATAAGATGTTATAGGGAGAAAATTTTTTTTCATGCATGTACACAGGTTCTATCATGTAAAATTATACTATATATATAGTTGTGTAGTAATGGAGGTGTTACAAAATCATCACAATTTTAGTTGGCAAGATGAGAACCATTCCCAACTGCTACATTCACAAAAGCCACCAATTTTTCTTTTTATCTAACTTCACATACAAAATCTCTTGCGAAAACTTTTCAAGAATTTATGCATGTGCAAATAAACATCAATAACCAGACTTTATAATCTATCCATGAGAATCAAAAACATATTTTAAACATTGACAACCTCTTTGCGTACTCATGAAAAAGGTAAATTTCCTGCTCAACCTCAATTCAATCCTTCCACTCACTGTTATGTTTCTTTTTAGGTGAAAATTCAATCACGGAGGCTAATTTGATGAGTAAAATCTAAGAAAAATGAGCAAGAAAAAGAGATCATTTGAGACTTTATGAAAGATGGAGGTAAACATCTCTCTTTTTGATGCAATCAAGTAGGTGCCTCGATATACTAAGTTCCTCAAATAGCTATGTACTAACAAATAGAAGTTAAGGGGGATGAAAAAGTAAGTATAGGGGAGAATGTTTCAGCAGTTCTTCAAATCCAAAGTGTAAGGATTCGAGCACTTTTACCATCCCTTATACCATTTGAAAAATGCATGTTAGATATAGGAGCATCAATTAATTTATACCATATTCTATTTATACTTCTCTAAATCTAGGACTTTTAAAATAAACTAATGTTATCATATAATTGCCTTATAGATCTAATGTATATCCAATAGGGGTTGAGAAAGATGTTCTTATGTTGGTGAATGAATTAGTTTTCCATGCTGATTTTTATATTCTTGAGATGGAGGATGACATATGCCCTAATCCTACACTCATTTTTTTGAAAAGACCATTCATGAAGACACTCCAACCTAAGATTGATATTCATGATGACACTCTTAATATGGAGTTTGATGACAAGGCTATAAGATATAATATTTTTGAAGCCCTGAGATATCCTACTGATGTAATGTTTTTTTTTCTACAGTTGCCATTATTGATCCCAAGTCACAACAAATGTTTGAGTTCACTAGCAATGATGGATTGGACGTTACTTTAAAAAAAAAATCTCTTTATAGAGGATTTGAAAGAAAAGAAGTTGGATGTGCAAATGTTAGGGGATGTGAAAAATGATGTAACGGGACTGGATTCGTTGCCAAAAAAAAATCAAGGTATGATGCTTTTTATGTTAAATTGTCAATATCTAATGAGAGGCTTCTACCTTCTATGGTGCAGACACCTACAATGAAGTCTAAACCAATCTTGAACCATCTTAAATATGTCTACTTGGGTGAGAAAGAAATACCACTAGTCAGCATTGCAAAACACCTTATTCAAGTACAAGCGGACAAACTTATTTGGGTGCTTTGAAATTTTAAAATGATGATTGGATGGATGATGGCTTTGGCAACATATGTAAATGAGTGATGAATGAGACAATGTCAGGCTAAGGACATTAAACCAAGCGCTTGTTGGGAGGCAACCCAACTGATGGAAAAGAAGACTATGAGAGCTGATAATAATAGATTTGTTTTCTCTAACTCTCATTCTCTTTTTTTTTTTTATCAATTTAATTTTTTTAATTTTTTATATTTTATTTTGTCCTAATCAAACGTCCTAACAATTTGGTAGGTAGTATTTTTTTAAAATTTTATCATACAATAGCACATGGTAGTCACTTTTCGACAAAGAAAATTATTGCAAAGATCTTGTAGTGTGGATTTTATTGACCTACTCTTTTCAAAGACACTTGCACTTTCAGCAAAAGTTAAGAAAATTATAAAAAATTAGGAGCTTCCCAGTTAAGTGGCGGATAATGGTACTCCATCGCTATTGAAGTCGAACTTATTAGTTTCCTAAATAACTTGAATCTCTATACAAAGTTTCTCTCTTTTTATCATTCTATTTTCTTATTCTTTTCAAAATAGATTACATTTTTCTAACCTCAAGAAACGATTTCCTTTTTTTCCTAAAAAATAAATTTTAAAATTTTATAAAACCATGATTGAAAGACTAAGGATGCTTATGCACAAGGGCATCCCAAGGGACATACGATGGATAATTTAAGCAAAGGTAAGAGTTGTAAGGGAGCTTTCATATGAGTTTTGAAACTTGCTTACTAGATATATGCCTAGTTTTGGTAAAAGCTCAAATTCAAAAAACGATAGGTAAAAAAAATGCAAGTTTGTTACAAATGTGATCGATGGACTTACAACACAAAGTGTCGTTCCTTAGGAATGGTTTCTAAAATTTAAGAAAAAAAATTCAATTGATTATGGATGGACTGAGTAATGAGTCTTTAGATGACATTATATTAATTGTTGAGGCGTATTCTTGTGGATTCGAGTATCGTGCAATTCTTGATTTATGAAATTACTTTTGGGATGAATATGAGCATTATAGTCTTGGAAATCTGACATTAAAAGAACCTGTTTATCAGTTTATAAGAAAATTAGATAGAAAACATATCCTCGACCCATAGAGGGCGTTTAAGTCATTACCGGACATAAAACAGATAAAGATGTGAGCCACAGTCACAATTACATGTACATTGATGTGTAGTAGTTAATTTTTTTCAAACTTTGTGTCTTTATTTTCAACATTTCTGACAAAAGAAAAAGAAGTGCAATATGTATTCTTTGTTTACACCTTAATAATTAGCATCGTACTTCTCTATTTTTGCATAATTCACTTTCAAAAAAGTAAAAGAAAGATAATTGAAAGGTCTTTCACTTGCAAGTTAAACTATATTTGTGTCTTTTATGGAACCAATCCAAAAAAATAAATGGTGAGTTTATAGGGGCAACCAATAACCTTGGTAGAACTTTAGCAAAAAGAAAATTTTATTTAGTATATGTAGGAGGTAGTTTAGGGTTAATGGGGAGTGTTACTATTTCTCCTCATATAGAAGGAGTCATAATATCCCAAAATCATTAACAGTACATAATAACATAGATATGACCATTGGAAATGAGCTAAAAGTGTCATATATTCAGGATAGAATGCCTAACATGTTAAACATAATGCAGATACATTCATCATTCTACCTAGTGGTTTTGGTATACTGAAGGAATTATTCCAAGTTTTCTCTTGGGCACAACTCAACATTCACCAGAAACCTGTAGGTATTCTTAATGCTAATGGTTTTTATGATGGTTTGTTATCTCTTTTGTAGATCATGATGTGGAAAAAAGGTTTTATTTCACCATTTGCAAGACGAATCCTCATTTCTACTCCAACACCTAACCAACTAATTGATCAACTTCTAGCATATGTGTTAAAACTTGATTCAGTCTTGACTCATATGGATTAGTCTAATAGAGACAATAGTCGAAAATGCAAAATAAATATAACTCTCAGCTTGTAAAATTTATCCTTAATGGTTTCAACTAATAGTGTATATATTATGTTGTTTAAGATTTATTTTTCAATAAGTCACATTTCAGGTAATATTTTCTGAACTATACTTTTCTATCTATTTTTTATATTGGGGACAATGTCTCGATTAGGTTGGGGAAAAAATAGTTAATATTATGTCTTGTGTGTTCAATGTGTGTTTTTTTAATTTTTTTTAATTCAAGCATGTTTTCTTTTGAACCCGTTGAAATCATGAAAAGGGATGATAGAGTAAAGGGTAACTTTAATAATTTTGACACGAACCCCTATTTTTTTTAACAAAAGTTTATAAATTGTCAATTTATTTTTTTTGAGTTGTAGATGTTCTTCCAACTTTAATAATTAAAATTAAGCACATATAATATGGTTTGATTGATGATATGTGTTGTTTTGTACTTTAATATTGTTCTTTAGTTAATATATTTTTATGATAATATACTCAAACTTTTTTGTATAAATAGTTATGTTATTTGGTGTGGAGACAAGAATGTAAAAATAGGAAGTTCTTATGCCCTCTCTTTAATCACCACTTAGATTTTCAACATGTAGGGTTTGAGTATTAGAACTTTTTCTTTTAGTCTATCGAGGCAAACGACTAATTGAGTACCACTTGAAAAATGATTAAGGTATTAGGATTTTGTAGCACCATGACCAAATCAACTTGTTCCCTATGTGATGTTCCAAGAGAACACCCCCATAGTGAGCCGCTTTGACCTTTTCAATAAATAATTATTTTTTTGTGGTAATCATATCTTTTTACTTAGCCTAAATATACTATTATCCTATCCATGTTCTAAAAATAATTTGGATCTTAAGAGACATTCCATTGATAAGGTGAGCTTGCAAAAAAAAAAATTGGTTGGAGTAGAAGATAAGTGTGGGGAAATTTCTCTTCTTAAAAAAAATTAAAAAAACTATAAAATGTTAAAAATATTATGAGTTGCAACTAAAAAATGGATGTTTCAAAATTAATAAGTGATGAAGAGGGATCCAATTCAATAACAATAAGCCCATGTGTCGAAATCCGTGGAGTATGAACATGTTTCATTGATAAACTCTATATCTCTAATCAGATGAAGTTTTTAGAATATTTGTTGCATCTTATCCATTTATTTTTTAGCCGCATCACTACACTTTGGTCCCATTATAACCTTTCTTGAAAACCTTTTGATTTCATGTGGTATCGTCAATGTAGTGGAGATTTGTAAGAAATGAAGAGCCTATAATGTTTAACTCTTCCATTAGAGATTGGGTAATGGTTTTTGTGAGATTCTATGGGAATTCATTTATTTGAAGCATGCATGGTTTCGTCATTGTTAACATTAACTATTTACACACACACACACATTTGAGTATGCTTATTGTAGAAATGTATTGACTTTTGAATGACTAAAGGTTACATTCAACACTTGTTTGATTTTATTTCCATATCACTTTGTTGCTTCCTCAGAATAATAGTTGAAAGTTAGTTATCATGGGTGTTTGTGGGTATCACCGATAGAAATGCTCACAAGACTATAACTCATCCTCTATGGGTCATCTAGGGGTTTAAATACTTGTTCCATATGCCAAATGCAATCGTGATTGCCCACAAAAGTGGATTAATTTAGATTTATTTTACGCTTGCTTGAGGACAAGCAAGAGTCTAGTGTGGAGAAATTTAATAAGTGTATATTTTAACATACTTTTGTATCAAGTTCTTTATGCTTTCCTTGCTTTATTCTTGTAAATATTATAGTTTTATTAATATTTTATATTAGAGAATCAATGAACAACAAGAGATCAAAAAGAGCAAAAATAAAACCAAAAAGATAACACGTTTCATGAGCAAGTTGCGAGATAATATTTCACTGGATCAAAGAAGCATCACAATTAGAAGAAAATGGCAATTTTTACCTAAATCCATCATCTGTAGATCAAAATATATGCAAGAAATCACTTGAACTTTGCAAGTGATTGTTGGGCTTACATTAAATTTAAAATAAGTATGTTTCTAGACTTGTACAGTTTTTATATTTTAGGCATAACTCCATGTTCAAAAACCCTATGAACCTGAACCTTGCTTCATTTAAAAGTCAAGAGATATACTAAAACTTTGTTATTGGAACATCAGTCCAATTCAGTCTTGATTAAAGTAGAAAATTCGTCCAAGTGTGTGTATTGGAAGGAATTTATCTATGTTGACACATTTTCTTAAATCAAGTATAACTTTCTTCCTAATGGTTGGCATTAGGTGATTTAAGTTGAAAAATAAAGTTACTAGAAAAATACACAGTTTCATGTTGACCACTTTCCCAAAATCAGCTGGTTTCATTGAGAAAAATATGCGATAAAATTTGAATTTAAAAAAACATATGAATTTAGAACATATTTGAAGTGAATTTGGAGTACATTTGGAGTAAATTTGAAAATGTCAATTTAGCCACTCTTCTACTATAAATAAGGGTTCTTGGATATCATTCAAGACACACAAAAATCCTTAGATAGGGAAAGAAAGCTTTAATGTTATCTTTCTTTAGGCTAAATTTTCTAGTAGTAATGTAAGTTTTCTAATAGTAATAAAAATGTATTCTCTAGTTTTCCTTCTATTTTTAGTTTTTACTATTTTCAATATGTTTTTCTAAATTTTATTTAACTGAGAAAAAATGGTGAACCTCTTGATGGAGGAAGAGGAATGATTATAAATGTTCATAATATTTAGGTGTATTGTATTATTATTTTAATTATTGATTAAAACCCACCTTGTTTTGTGGTGATTTTTTATTTATGTATCACTAATGATACAATAATTACTTGGGTTCATTTAACTTATTATACTATTCTACTACACCAATTGCTAACGTGAGACTTTAATTTGTTGTAGACAAATGTGTGCATAAATAATTAATCCCATAAATATGTGTTGGCCTTAAAATCCTTCTAGGTTAGTGGCGATTCTTGATTTATCTATTAATAATGACACAATAAATACTTGGATTCATTTAGCTTATTGTACGATTTTACTATACCAACTGCTAACATGAAATCTTGATTTGTTGTAGATAAAGGTGTACATAAATATTTAATCTCATAAATAAGTGTTAACATTAAAACCCTTCTTGTTTAGTGGCGATCCTTGATTATGTATCGCCAATGGTACAACAAATATTTGGGTTCATTTAGCTTATTGTATGGTTTTACTATACTGACTGCTAACGTAAAACCTTGATTTGTTAAAGACAAAGATGTGCATAAACACTTAATCTCATAAATAAGTGTTGGCATAAAAACTCTTCTTGTTTTGTGATGATTCTTGATATATGTATCACCAATGACACAATAAATATTTGAGTTTATTTAACTTATTGTACAATTTAACTACACTGATTGGTAATATAAAAACTTGATTTGTTATAGACAAAGGTGTGCATAAATACTTTATCCCATAAACAAGTATTGACGTTAAGAGATAATTTGCAAACAGTAAGATAATATCATGATTACATTAATGCATGAGTTATTTGATAATATATTCCCATTGGAACCTTCATTGTATATGGATTCCAACAGTGGCATTTAAAAAGAGGTCAAATAAATAAATAATCGTTCCTCTATCCAAAATCAAAAGCAGATCTTTAATGTTCAGTACTTTTATTATTTTGATTTCTTAGTTATAGCATATTTTTTTTTTATATTCTAAACCATATAAAGCCCATCTTTTAATAAATATAATTATCAAAACTTCAAATAACTTTCCTGTAGATAAAAACCCCCATGCATCACATTGATAGCATTATTGTACCTTGTTTTCAGTTGAATTATATATAGACTATTTTATATAATTTACTAAGTTTGAAACAAAAATATTTGACACTTCAATTTGGCCCATCTATGAAGTCGGCCTTGGTTTTGCTAATAGTGTTACCAAAGGCATGAAACTTTTTTGAACATTATAGTATCTGTTTGGTTGTGATGTAGATTTTATTTTCATGTTTTCCTATCTTAAAAAAAATATTATATTGCATTTAGTTGTGCAAACTATACACTTTTTCTAAGGAATTGTCGCATACATTATCATTTGATTGTGAATAAATCCAATAAGCAACAAATGGAGAATCAAGTTATGTCCAACTAGATTGAATTTGAATTAGGTTGGGCTTAAAATAGGTCCATTGGTCGGTTGTTGTAAGTCTACTAAATTTAAACTTTACTCTTCAATAAATGTTTAATGAGTATAGAACGAGTAAGAGTCAATCCCACGAGGATCAAGGCTAATTGATTTACTATCGACTCAACTAACTAAAAATTTTAACTTTAAAATTATTAACTTAAAACTAAGACTTCAACAAGCAAACTCTAGAAATAAACAACAATCATTTAGGGGGGGGGGTTGAGTTGATTAACTAAGTTGCAGAAAATAAAACTAATTAAAATATAAATTAATCAAAATCAAAACAACAATCAACGATCAATTAAAGTAGGTTGAGATTTCATTCGTCGCCACTAGATAATGAGTTCTAATTTCATAACAATATTATAAACAATTTGCCAATGAAATTATCAACCGCTATGTAATAACAAGTTCTACTACCTCAATCTTTCCTTAGTTTCTCGTTAGATAAAATAAGCTCTCTATTTAATTCTCTACCCACCAAACAACCTAGAACAAGCTTCCTAGATTTAATCCAATAGATACATTAAAATAAGAAAGATGCATTGATCTAAGCAACAACTACACAAGCTCGGGTCATTTAACTTAGGTAATGTTTTCCATTGCAATTAATAAAAATATCCCATAATCATTAATCACAATTTACTACACATAATTAGAAATTCAAGATAATTACAGATCTAAAATCTCTAATCTAGTTGTAAAAAATTCTCAAAGCCGATTTGGTTGCGCACACAAACAAAGCAAGAAAATACCCATAAGACATTAAGTATAGAAAAATATAAACATCTTCAATTGGGAGATTGATCAATAATATCAAACATTCAATTACAAGAACTCATGTCTAGGGTTTTGAAATCAACCTCAACCAATAAGGAAGTTCAGCCTAACATGATAAGAAATGACAAGAGAATAAAAATTAGCAACATTGGGAATCAAATAAACTTATTGGTTGAAGAAAATAGATGAGGTTAATGGTAGATTATGGATGTTTCATCCTCCAAGCCTCTTGCACCTTTTCTTCCTTGACACTCCAAAACCCCAAGAATGCTTTCAAAATGTGAATGAATGTAGAGAGTAAGTGAATCTGAAAATTGATGTTTGTGTTGAGATGATAGTGCCCTTTTATAAAGTGTGAGATGGTGATGTGATTTTGTGTAAAGTGTGTAAGATGTGTTGTGTATTTTATGTAAAGTGAGGAAGATGTATTGTGCATTTGGTGTAAAGTGTGTAAGATGTGTTGTGTATTTGATGTAAAGTGAGTAATGTGTATGGTATGATATATGTATCTAGTGTATACATATCACAAAGATGTGCTAAAAGGGGTAAAGGATTGCCACTTGCCACCACTCCAACCAAAAGCATCAGTTTTGTCACATAGATAGCACCTAGGAGCCAGATTTCTTGAAGAGGGCAATAAGCACGGCGCTTAGGCGCCGATGTTACTGTTTTCTTCTTCTCCAATATGGCTGTCTGACACTATATATCCCCTTTCAACTAATTTTTTGACCTCTTTATAAGCTGAATTGACCTTTGCTATCTTCATAGGAATTGTAGCCCTATCTATTATCTCTTTATATCCACTTAGACCAGATCAATATCATATATTTGGACAGAGTTATGCTAGATATACAAAGACTGTCATATCTAGAACTTCTAGTGCATATTTGACTCTTTAACAGAATTTTACTCTTTTAAATCAATTGAATTGGAAAACATTTCCAACATCAAAGTTGTAGATAAATCTCTTATCATTCTAATAAGATAAGAATCAAGTCAATTGAGATTTGGATCAGACTTTTATGCCCAAAATACAAACATTGCCGCAGTAGAACCGTGTCAATTTAGCCCAAGAATGCTTCTTTCAACTTCGTTTTAGCTCATTTTCAATCATTTCATTCTCAAACTCCTATCACACACAAAACATTAATAAAAACCTATTATTAACAAGAACAAAGCAAAGAAGACATAGAAGAATTGATACAAATAAATATAAAAATATGCACTTATCAAATTCCCCCATACTTAATCTTTCCTGGTCCTCGAGCAAACCTAAAACAAGATATAAATACAAACTAAGCTAATCTATTTTTATAGGAAATCACGATTGCTTTTAGCGCATGCAACAAGCCTTTAAACCCCTAAGTGGATCATAGAGGACAAGTTGTAGTCTCGTGAGGGCTTCTAGTGGTGATACCCGCAAATACCTATGACCTCTAACTTCCAGCGATTAATTCTCAGGGAGCAAGGAAATAATATGATAATGAAATTAAACAAGTGTGGAATTTAACCCTTAGTTATTCAAAAGTCAATAAATTTCTACAGCAATAATACTCAAGTGTGTGTGTGAATAGTCATTGTCAATAGTGATGAAACTATGCATGATTCAAATAAGTGAATTCTCATAAAATCTCAAAAAAGCTATCTCTCGATTTCTAATGAAAGAGTCGAACATCATAAGCTCTTACTTTAGCACATATCTCCACTACACCGAAGGCACCACATAAAATCAAAAGGTCTTAAACAATGGTCGTAATGGGGCTAAGGGGTAGTGTGTGGCATAAGAAAAAAATAGATAGGATGCAACAAAAATTATAAAAACTTCATGGAATGAGAGACATAAATTTTTTCAAGGAATGATTCTCATAATCCACAAGTCTCAACATTGTGGCCTAATATCATTGTATTGAACCCTTCTTTATCATTCTCATCAACTTTATAATATCCTATTTTAGTTGCAACTCACAATAAGCTTTTTTTTTTTCAATATTTTACAACTTTCTTCCTTCTTTTCTTTCTTTTTTTTAGCTCCCCACACTTATCTTCTATTTCACCCCAAATTTCTTTTGCAAGCTCACCTTGTCATTGAAGTGTCTCTCAAGTTATAATTCATTTTTAGAACAAGGGTAGGATAATAGTGTATTTAAGTTAGGTAAAAAGATATAGTTACCAATGAAATAACTTATTCAATAAAAGGCTCAAAGTGGGCTCACTATGGGGGATGTTCTTCTTGGAACATCATAAGGGGAATAAGTTGATTTAGCCATGGTGCTAGAAAGCCTAGTGTCTTAATCATTTTTCAAGTGATGCTCAATCAGTCGTTCGCCTTGATAGACCTCTGAAATAGTTATAATATTTAACTTCCACATGTCGAAACCTAAATGATAATTAAAGTGAGGGTATAAGAACTACCTATTTTGACATGCTTGTTTTCATACCAAAGGACATAACTATTTGTGCAAAAAGAGTTGAATATAATCATCAAGAAAAAATATATCAACTAAAGAATAACATCAAGGTCTAAAACAACATGTATCGTCAAGCATAACCATATCATTCATTTTCAATTCTCATCATAGAAATTGGAAGAAGACTTAGGACTCAAAAATTAAAAAAATATAAGTCTAAATCCTTCCCCCCACACTTAATTCTTAAATTGTCCTCAATGTAAGCCTAAGCTACTAAAATAAAGAATTAAATGTAATAGGGTTGGATTATACACAATCAAAGCAAAATAAAATAACTACATAAAATAAAATGGATAGAAAGAAAAGAGAATGAGAGTTAGAGAAATCAAATCTGTGGTTGTAAGCTCTCAATGCCTTCTTTTCCATCCATTGGGTTGCCTCCCAATAAGCGCTTAGTTCAACATCCTCAGCCCAACATTGCCACCCTTTTCACTGATTCACTGATCAAGATATGCTGACATTGCCATCATCTCTCTAATCACCATCTTATGATTTCTAAGCACCCGAAAAAGTTTTTCTTTTAGTACTTGAGTGAAATCTTTAGCAATGTGAACTAATAGTGTTTCTTTCTCACTCAAGTAGACATATTTGAGATGGTTCGGGATTGATTTTTGCTCCATTGTAGGTGTTTTTTCATCCTCTCTCATCTTCCATTTGTTGGTGCATAGCTCCTTGAGAAATTTTGCATAGCGGGGTACTTGCTTGATGGCATCAAGAAAAGAGATGTTTACCTCCATTTTTTGAAAAATTTCACGGATCTCCTTTTCATGCTCCTCTTTCTTAGATTTTGCTAATCTGCTTGAAAAAGATGGATTTGCTATACAAGTATAAGAGAGAGGTTTAGGAGTGGTTACCGACTTTGGATTCTCTTTGACTATGAGTGGTAGATAAGTAGAAAAGTGAGAATCATCTAAGAAAAGGATGATATTGCTTGATTCGCCATTCTCAACCTCTTTGGATGCTCTTTTTGTTGGCAAGCTAGTAGACTCCAATTGCTTCTCGATTCTAAGAGTCATGGCACTTGTATCTTCCTTAGAATTCTCCATGGATTGGGAAGGTAATTCGCCCCATTCTTGAATTTCCAATCGGCGTAAGCTAGTAGCTATTTGCCCTACTTGATTCTCAATATGTTGGAGATGGATTTGTGTGGTTTGTTGAAATTTTATATTATTGATAGCAAGTGCTTTCACAAGATTCTCCAAAGATGTGTCTGATTGTTGTGGAGATTGAAAGGGTGGTTGCACATTTGATTGGAGAAAATTCGATAGTTGGTCTGGCATTTGAAATGGATTGGGTTGTTGTTGTTAGTTCTTGTATCTCAAATTTGGGTGATCATTCCATCCTTCATTATAAGTGTTGAAGAATGGATTATATCTTTGCCTTAGTTAACCAGGAAAACCACCAATCACATTTGCTTGCTCCATATGACATTCTTGTAGGGATTGACACATATTTATGGGATGTCCTACCATGTAACATACTCCACATGCTTTGATTTGTTGCCCTACAACCATTTCATGCACTAAAGAGGTGAGGTGTAAGAGATTTTGTTTAATAAGTGATGTGTGCACCTCATTGACACTCTTAGGTGCGACTATAAATCATTGTGGGTGATGAATTGTTGAAAATATAAAGCCATATTTACAATTAAAAAACAAAATAAATTAAAATAAGTAAATTAAAACAAAAACTAAAAATGATAATGAATCAATTAGATGCTTGATCCTCGCAATGGCGCCAAAACTTGATCGGTTGTCGTAAGCCTACCAAATTTAAACCTTACTCTTCAATAAATATTTAATGAGTATAGAGCAAGTAAGAATCGATCCCATGAGGATCAAATCTAATTGATTTACTATCGACTCAACTAACTAAGAATTTTAACTTCAAAATTACTAACTTAAAACTAAGACTTCAACAAGTAAACTCCATAAATAAACAACAAACATTTTGGGAAAGGATTGAGTTGATTAACTAACTTGCAGAAACTAAAACTAATTAAAATACAAATCAACCAAAATCAAAACAACAATCAACAATCTATTAAAGCAGGTTAAGGTTTCATTCGCTGCCACTAGATAATGAGTTCTAATTTCATATCAATATTATGAATAATTTTCCAATGAAATTATCAACCGTAGGTAATGACAAGCTCTACTACCCCAATCTTTCCTTAGTTTCTCGTTAGATAGAACAAGCTCTCTATCTAATTCTCTACCCACCAAACAACTTAGAACAAACTCTCTTGATTTAATCCAATTGATACATTAAAATAATAAAAATAGATTGATCTAAGCAACAACCACATAAGCTTAGGTCATTTAACTTAGGTTATGTTTTTCATTACCATTAACAAAAATATCCCATAATCATTAATCACAATTTACTATACATTATTAGAAATTCAAGATAGTTATTGATCTAAAATCTCTAATCTAATTGTAAGGAATTCTTAAACCCGATTTGGTTGCGCACCTAAATAAAGCAAGAAAATACCCATAAGACATTAAGTATAGAAAAACATAAACAACTTCAATTGGGAGATTGATCGATAATATCAAATATTCAATTACAAGAACTCATGTCTAGGGCTTTGAAATCAACCTCAACCAATAAGGAAGTTTAGCCTAATATGATAAGAAATGACAAGAGAGATAAAATTATCAACATTGGGAATCAAATAAACTTATTAGTTGAAGAAGATAGTTGATAGGTTGATGGTAGATTATGAATGTCTCATTCTCCAAGCCTCTTGCACCTTTTCTTCCTTGAAGCTCCAAAACCCCAAGAGTGCTTTTAAAATGTGAATAAATGCAGAGAGTGAGTGAATTTGAAAATTGATGTTTGTGTTGAGATGATAGTGCCCTTTTATAAAGTGTGAGATGGGAATGTGATTTTGTGTAAAGTGTGTAAGATGTGTTGTGTATTTTGTGTAAAGTGAAAAAGGTGTGTTGTGCATTTGGTGTAAAGTGTGTAAGGTGTGTTGTGTATTTGGTGTAAAGTGAGTAACATGTATGATATGATATATGTATTTAGTGTATACATATCACAAAGATGTGCTAAAAGGTGTAAAGGATTGCCACTTGCCACCACTCTAACCAAAAGTATCAGTTTTGTCACATGGATAGCACCTAGGCGCTATAATATGGCACCTAGGAGCCAGATTTCTCGAAGAGGGCAGTAAGCACGATACTTAGGCACAGAAAATAGGGCGCTTAGGCGCCGATGCTGCTGTTTTTCTTTTCTCCAAAACGACTATCTGACACTATGTATCCCACTTTCAACTAATTTTTTATCTTTTTATAGGCTAAATTGGGCTTTGGTGTCTTCACAAGAATTGTAGTCCTATCTATTATCTCTCTGTAGCCATTTGAACTAGATCAATATCATATTTGTGGAGATTGTTATGCCAGATATACAAAGATTGTCATATTTAAAAGTTTCAGTGCATATTTGATTCTTTAACTGACTTTTACTCTTTGAAATCAATTGAATTGGAAAATGTTTCCAACATAAACGTTGTGGATACATATCTTATCTGTCCAATAAGATAATAATCAGGTCAATTGAGCTTTGGATCAGACTTCTATGCCCAATATATAAACACTGCCACAGTGGAACCGTGTCAATTTGGCCCAAGAATACTTCTTCCAACTTCATTTTGGCTTATTTTTTATCATTTCATTCTCAAATTCCTATCACACATAAAACATTAATAAAAACCTATTATTAACAAGAACAAAGTAAAGAAGACATAGAAGAATTGATACAAATAAATATAAAAATATGCACTTATCATCCATGTACGTGGTTCCAAAATAAGTTAGTTGGACCCAAATGGTTCCAATGAAAAATAAAAAAAAGATTCATTTTTCTTAATTAAAACGTTCAATTTAAATGATAATAATATTACTATGCACACCTTTCAAACTATGCATTCATAATTATAGATTTCGATTCCAAGTAAAACAGGAATGTAACCATTAATATATATATTAAAAATCAATATACATCATAATAATATATGCAAAAGAACAAAAAAAGTTGTAACAAATCAAGAAAATAAGAAACAAAATGAAATAGATTTTTATCTAGACTAACAAAAAAATTTGTGTTCCATAAATCAAAGAAATATATATACTTTTGAATATACAAGTTCCAAAATTATATACATAGACAGTCTACAGAATCAAAACTTGGGCTATGATACCACTATGTCATAACCTCCCAAAAATATGTATACATATAAAGAAATAACATGTGCAACATAGTTTGTGCATGTATGCTTGCGTATAACTTTTTTTTTTCAACTAGTTAGTTTGATAAAACACTGATAAAAGTAAAGTATTTTCAGATCCTATCATACTGTATTTACATAGATAGTTATTTGAATAATAACAGGATCTATCAAAATCATCACAAACTCAAAGTCATTTACAATGGAGTTTTAAAAGTGATATACATGATAAAGTTACTAATATAATATAATAGACTGTAAAATGAAACACACAACCTACAAAATAACCTAATAGGTTGTCATCCATATACAATGATCTTTGAAAGCCTGTAGGAGCTCCACTGCTAGCCTAGTAAACCAGAGGTCTCAAATCTTACCATGCTCACCTACAATGTATAAACTACATAAGTTAACACTCAATAAGTAAAAATCATGCAAGCTAAGAGTATGATATAAAATCTCATGCAACTCATCTCTAAAATATAATGCTAGAACTATGTTATATTTGAGTACTTATAAATCTAAGAGTTTTTATTCAAAATTACTTTATTTTATAGGGCCCTTGGCCCACCTACTATGCACCAGAAAGAGTTCTACATAATATCAACAA
Organism: Paulownia fortunei; assembly: GCA_019321725.1. Taxonomy (NCBI): domain Eukaryota; kingdom Viridiplantae; phylum Streptophyta; class Magnoliopsida; order Lamiales; family Paulowniaceae; genus Paulownia; species Paulownia fortunei. The sequence continues at coordinate 10,470,612 of CM033109.1, read as the reverse complement.
TCAAACGTCCAATAACAGATTGATACAGTCGAGTGGACTATCCTCTCATGACCACTAAAGGTATACAGGGGGTCTTCCCCTGTGATCACCTAAGAAGTATCCCACCTACGACATGAATCATAACAAAGGCACAGTCAAGTGGATCATCCTCTCATGATCACCAAAGGTCCACCCCTGTGATCATCTAAGAAGTATCCTACCTATGGCATCAATCATAACAAAGGCACAGTCAAGTAGACCATCTTCTTGTGATCATCAAATGTCCACCCCTTTTGTAATCCATCGAGAAGTATCCCACTTACGATCGTGGTGAGATACTTTTCGGATGATCATAGGGAAAGATAGGTGGTGTACATCTAAAGGTCATAAGAAGATGGCCCACTCGACTGTATTAATTTGTTATTGGTGCAAAGCTCTTTTTGGTGCATAGTAGATGGGCCAAGGGCCCTATAAAATTAAGTGATTTTGAATAACAATTCTTTTATTTATAAGTATTAAATATAACACAGTTCTAGCATCATATCTCAGATATGAGTTGCATGAGATTTTATATCATACTCTTGGCATGCATGATTTTACTTATTGAACATTAACTCATATTAGTTCATGCATTATATGTGAGCATGGTGAGACTTGAGACTTCTGGTTTACTGGGCTGGTAGTGGAGATCCTATAATCTTTTCAAAGATCAATGTACATTGATAACGATCTGTTGGGCTATTTTGTGGGTTGTGCTTTTAATTTAATAGTCTATTGTATTATATTCGTAACTTTATCCTATATTTTAATTTCAAAACTCCATTATAAATAAGTCTGAGTTTGTAATAATTTTGATAGACCTTGTTATTGTTCAAATAACTATTTATGTATATACAGTGTTACAGAATGTGAAAGTACTGTACTTTTATTAGTGTTTTGTCAAACTAACTAGTTGAAAAAAAAAAGTTATACACACGCATACAGGCACAAACTATGTTGTGCAAGTTATTTATATATATGTATATATATTTTTGGGAGGTTATGACAGAGTGGTATTAGAGCCCAAGTTTTGATTATGTAGATTATTCATGTACATAATTTTGGAACTTGTAAAGCACAACCATACCTGTAAGTTTTATTTTATGTTATAATGCATTATATATTACATGAATTATATTAGTCATTTGTTATAAAATTTGTTATGAAAAAAATGGTATTGTAGTTATGGTGAGAACAAGGGATGAAAATAGTAGTGAAGCCAGAATCCCAAGAAATGAGACACCTATTCCGAATAATGATCGTGATGTTATAATTAATCAACTTACAAAGCTTGTTGAACGACAATCAGAACAAATTCAACAACTTATCCAGTAGAGGGATATCGGTGGATAAGCAAGGGCTGAAATGGTTCAACCACAACCCCAAGTAGAACATATGGAGATAGTTAGGGTAAGATTCAGAAAACTAAACCCACCGGTGTTTGAGGATGCATTAGATCCTACACTTGTAGAAGATTGGTTGGGAACTTTAGAAAATATGTTTCAGTACAGTAGAGTTTCAGAAGAAGAGAATGTGATATGTGCATCCTTTATGCTTTGAGGCAGTGCTGGACATTAGTGGGATACAATGAGGAGCATTGTGAGGCTTTATAATTATGTTAATTATATTTCAATATCAACTATTTTATATAAATATTAAAGTTGATTATTTATCGCAATATAGTAATTTACACTATTTTTCAAGTTCAACCTTGAGCACATTCTTATATGCAAATATCATTTTTTTAGGTTAAATGGTGTTTTTTGTCTTTGTATTGTGAATTTGTATTGCATATATTTGAATTCTCTTCCATAAAATTTTATTCACATGGATCTAATATATAACATTTTATAATAAATGGTATATATTGTCCTTACAATTCAAATTTTCATATCATATTTGTTGTTATTCTACTCCATGACAATGTATTTAAAAATAATTAACAAGGAAGTTAATATAGCGATATATAAAACATTATTCAATATTATAATATAGTTGATTAGTTAGAGATTCGCTCGTTTTGAATTTTTATATTTTATATTTAGGTGGTTATTTAAATTTTATATTTTGTTATATGTATTTTGTAGGTAGTTATTTGTCTTTTTTTAATATTTAAAATGTATTACATAACAATTATTCTATTTTATTATAATTTTAATTAATATAATAAAAAAATATAATTAATATAAATCGATTCAATCGACGGCTGAATCGATTCTTAGTTGAATCGATAAACGATAGCAAGACCAGTATAATTATTGTTCCAATTATAAAAATACTGATTGCAGCTTAAATACAATTCTTATAGTGTTAAATTTTAAAATCATTACCATGACGAAATAAAAAAAAATCTGCTTATTACTAATATTTTTTTCTTTTTTCACTGATTATAAAGTGGCAAAGAGTCCTTGTTAGTTATGTTACTTATGAATTATTGGAGCTGAGGTGGAAGTGATATATATTAATATTCTCTGTTAATTAGATTAATTATTTATGTAAAACCATCAATATTGCAAAATAATGATTAGTGGGACCATTGAAAATACCACTGCCATGACTTGGGATAGATTCAAAATTTTTATCTATATTCTGGAAGGGTTTACACAAGGCATTAGGAACACAATTATCTTTCAGTATTGCATAGCACCCCCAGACTGATGGACAATCAGAGCGAACAATACAAACATTGAAAGATATGCTTAGAACTTATGTATTAGATTTTCATGGTTAATGGAGCAAATTTTTACCTTTAGGGAAATTCTCTTATAATAATAGCTATTAGTCCACTATTGCAATGGCCCCCTATGAAGCATTATATAGTAGAAAATATAGATCTCCAGTTTATTGGGATGAGGTTGGTGAAAAGAAACTTTTGGGCCTAAATATGATTTGAGAAATAACAAAAGTTGTGACATAAATTCGTCAATGAATGTAGACTGCCCAGAGCCGACAGAAAAGTTATGTAGATCAAAGAAAAAGAAAGTTAGAATTTGCAGTAGGAGATCAAATAACTTAGAAGGTATCTCCAATGAAGGGGATTATGCAGTTTGAAAAGAAAGGAAAGCTCAGTTTTAGATGTATTGGTCCATTTCATATTATTGAATGAATTGGGGATATTGCTTACAAACTCGACCTACCTGCATCAATGTCTCAAGTGTATAATGTATTTCATGTATACATGTTGAGGAAATATATTGCAAATCCATCTCATATTTTGAAAAATGGACCTGTAGAGCTGCAAGCAGATTTGGGTTACGAAGAAAGACTTGTAGAGATTCTTCTATCAGAAGTAAAACAACTCATAAATAAAAAGATCCCATTGGTTAAAGCATTATGGATAAATTAGTCATCAGAAGAAGCTACTTGAGAAATGGAAGATGATATGAAAGTTAAGTATAAAAAATCTTTTGATAAGTAAATTTCGAGGAGGAAAATTTGATAAGGATGGAAAGATGTAATACTCAAACATCACAGTACTCATTTGGCCAATATGATTCATGCATTGTATGTTACTTATATATTAATTTGTATTAACATTTACATGACATATTATATAGCATTTTTAATCATTAGACTTTTAATGCTATCACATGATGTTAGTGGTTGAGATCTTATAACCTAATTAAGTAATTCTACATTTAGATAAGAAAAAGAATAGTTTGGTCAATATATTGGATATTCATAGGTTATATGTTATAATTTTAGAAGTGTTAAAAGTGATACTAGTAAGCTTATATGATTCGATTTAATTAGATCAAGGTGTTTTAAAAGTATACATCCATAAATTAATATACTTGGGATATAGGACATGATATAATATGATTTAAGTGTCATATTACAAGGTCCATATGGGTGTATGATTTTAGAAATACAAACTAGACAATTATTTAAGAATCGGATGTCAATCAGTTTAGAGATCGAATAAACGGTTAAAAAATTATGGTATAATTTATTTTCCAATCATACGGAAATTAAAATAGATTATAAATAAATAAATAAATATTGAGAAACACTAGATTAGATCTGTATAAGGTATTTATAATATCATATTTGAATCATGACTTGACACCTCAAGTTTTACCATCTCAAGCTTAAACACCTCAAGTTACCACCTCAAGTTTTCTTCACTTCTAAGCATTGAACCACAACCAAAAACCATTTTATGAGCTATTTCACATTACAAACCTCCATATTGAATTATAGAAATTACTTTTAAGTGATTCCAAGTAAAGAAAAAGTGAAGGAAGCAAAGAAAAGTAAGGAGGAGCAAGTAGAAGCTTAAAATTGTGCATAAGTGAGCTTAACTCATGTTTTTTATTTCAATTCTTGAATTTTTGAGGGTTTATGATTTCTAAATCTTCTATATGTTGTGATAAGGGAGCTAGTTTTGATAAGGTAAATTAGTGAGTTTTGGCAATTCTATAATATGGTTATATTACTCTACATGTTAGCTAAGTATGGTAAAAATTTGAGAGTGATTGGTTATGTTTAAGGATGTCAAAATGTGAATCTATCTTATTTGATAACTTAGCATATTTTAACCTACACATGTTGCTATTGAGTTCTAACAATTATGTACATGCTATTAGAATTATAATACTTCAATTATGTGATCTTTACATATATCTAAGATGAGAAATTAAGGTATTTAAGGAACTATATTGGGTTTTAGTTTGTAAAAGCTTGATTGTTATCTAAATAGTTTGGTGTTTAATTACTTAGTCTGAGATTTTGTGCTTTCAAATTGCCAAATTGGGAATAGTGCTTGATGTTGAGTAATATTACAGGTTATTTTTCATCTAAGGTTGGAGAAGAACACTAAACAAATCTAGACTAAGCTACTAACTAAGTGAAAATAAGTAAAGATCCATTTGCAACTACAATATGTGAACATAGTACGTCTTGAAGTATTTATACCTAATGTATTGATGATATTTAAATTGATTAGATGATAAGTATATTATGTTACTTAAGAGGCTTATGATTCATGAAATATGTTGAGAATAAGATGACTTATATTTCATATTGAATACACCATTCATGAGCACTTGCATGTGCATGCATGGCATACGAGTATAGTTGAGGTTCTTGTATGTACGATATGATTTTTCATGTATAAAGATATTTATTGGCCACTACTAGTATACCGAGCCATATGAGGTGTGCATGTGTGCTTATGTGATATGTTAGGTATTGTAAGTGGGAAACTTCTCAGTGGATCACAAAGGAAGACAGGGGATGGACCTTTGATGATCATAAGAGGATGATCCACTTGTTTGTGCTTTTTTTATGATTGATGCAGTGGGTGGGATACTTCTCGAGTGATCGCAGGGGAAGAAAAGGGATGAACCTTTAGGAATCATAGGATGACGGTCCACTCAACTGTATCATTCTGTTGTTGGCCATTTAATTATTGATATTTTGCATAACCCTTTTCGGTACATAGTAGGTGGGCCAAAGGCCATATAAAATGAAGTAATTTTGAATAAAAACTCTTTAATTTACGAGCACTCAAATATGACATGGTTCTAGCATCATATCTTAAAGATGAGTTGCATGAGATTTTATATCATACTCTTAGCATGCATGATTTTTACTTATTGAGTATTAGATCAAGTAGTTCATGCATTGTAGGTGAGCATGGTGAGACTTGAGACTTATGATTTACTAAGCTGGCAGTGGAGTCCTTACAAGCCTTCAAAGATCAATGTATATGGATGATGACTTGTTGGGCTATTTTTGTGGGTTGTGCTTTTGATTTTATAGTCTATTGTATTATATTGATGACTTTATCCTATATATTAATTTCAAAACTCTAGTGTAAATGAGTCTGAATTTGTGATAATTTTGATAGATCTTGTTATTGTTCAAATAATTATCTATGTATATATAGTGTCATAGGATGTGAAAGCACTTTACTTTTATTTGTGTTTTGTCAAACTAACTAACTAGAAGAAAAAAGTTATACATATGGATACATGCACAAACTATGTTGCATAGGTTGTTTCCATATATTTATACTTATTTTTGGGAGGTTTTGATAGAGTAGTCTCGGAGTGCATTTATAGTGAATTTGGGGATGTCAATTTAGACACTATTCTATTGTAAATAAGTGCTCTTGGAAGTCATTCAAGATCTACAAAAACCCTTAAACAGGGAAAAACAGAAGTTTTATTGTTATCTTTTTTTAGACTAAGTTTTCTAGTAGTAATAAAAATGTATTCTCTAGTTTCTCTTTTATTTTTAATTTTTTCTAATTTCATTATGTCTTTCTAAATTTTATTTAATTGAGAAAAAATGGTGAACCTTTTGATAGAAGAAGAAGAGCGGTTATAAAGGTGCATAATGTTCAGGTGTATTGTATTATTATTTGAATTATTAATTAAAACCTTCTTTATTTTATGGTGAGACTTGATTTATATAATACCAATGATATAAAAAATACTTGGGTTCATTTAACTTATTGTACGGTTCTACTACACTGATTGCTAACGTGAAATCTCGATTTGTTGTAGACAAAGGTGTGCATAAATATTTAATCCTATAAATAAGTGTTGACATTAAAACCCTTCTAATTTAGTGGTGATTTTTTATTTATTTACCACATCACACAATAAATACTTAGGTTCATTTAGCTTATTATACGATTTTACTACACCGATTACTAACTTGAAATATTGATTTGTTGTAGACAAAGATGTGCATAAATACTTAATCCTATAAATAAGGGTTGGCGTTAAAGCCCTTCTTATTTAGTGGTGATTCTTGATTTATGTATTACAAATGGTACAACAAATACTTGAGTTCATTTAGCTTATTATACGATTTTACTATACCAACTGCTAACGTGAAACTTTGATTTGTTGTAGACAAAAGTGTGCATAAGTACTTAATCCCATAAATAAGTATTGGTGTTAAAACCCTTATTGTTTTGTGATGATTTTGGATTTATGTATCACCAATAACACAATAAGTACTTGAGTTCATTTAAATTATTATACGGTTCTATTACACCGACTGCTAACATAAAACCTTGATTTGTTGTAGATAAATATGTGTATAAATACTTGATCCCATAAACAAGTATTAATGTTAAGAGATAATTTGTAAACAGTAAGACAATATCTTGATTACATTAATGCATAAGTTATTTGATAACATCCTTCCTTCGAAATCTTCATTATGTATGAATTCCAATAGTTGCATTTAAAAGAGGTAAAAAGAATAAATAATCGTTCATCTATCCAAAACTCAAGAGTGGATCATTAGTTTTTAATACTTTTATTACTTTAATTTCTTAGTTATATCATAATTTTTTCTTTATATTCTAAACCATATAAAACTCATCTTTTAAAAAATATAATTTTAAAAATTTCAAATAACTTCCTTATGAATCGATTCGAACTCTCGATAAATTTATTATCTGACACAACCTAAACTTAAATTTGTAACCTTAAAATTGTAGTATCAAAAGTTTCAGAAACACCCACCTACAACTTCTCCTAACAGAATAATAAATTTTCTTATTTTTCAATTGCAAACAGAATATTTTATTGCGGATCTAGTCTTTAGATTGTTACCTGTGTACAAAACTCCCATGGATCACATTGATAGCATTATTGTACCTTGTTTTCAGTTGAATTATATGTAAAGACTATTGTATATAATTTACTAAGTTTGTAACAAAAATATTTGACACTTCAATTTGGCCCATCCAAGAAGTCAGTCCTGGTTTTGCCGGTAGTGTTACCGAACGCATGAAACATTTCTGAACATTATAGTCTGTTTGGTTGTGATCTAGATTTTATTTTAATGTTTGCCTTTCTTAAAAAAAAATGATATTGCATTTAGGTGTCCAAACTATATACTTTTTATAAGGAATGGTCCTATACATTATCAATTGATTATGCATGAATCCAATATTTGGCAAATAGAGAGTCAAGTTGTGTCCAACTAGAATGAGCTCGAATTGGGTTGGGCCTAAAATAGGTCCATGTACATGATTTCAAAATAAGTTATGTTGAACCTAAATGGTTGCAATGAAAAATAAAAAATGATTCATTTTGAGTAATTAAAATGTTCAATTTAAAAGATAATAATATTACTATGCACACCTTTCAAACTATGCATTCATAAATATAGATTTTGATTCCAAGTAAAACAGAAATGTAACCATTAATGTATATATTAAATATCAATATACATCATAATAATATATGCAAAAGAAAAAAAAGGTTGTAACAAATCAACAAAATAAGAGACAAAGTGAAACAGATTTTTATCCAAACTAACGAAAAATTTTGTGCTCGGTAAATCAATGAAATATATATACAAATACATATGTATTTGATTGGAGTGAAAATAACATTGGTCCGATATAGGTAAGAGACGAATTTCCACAATCTAGTCATCCACAATAAGAATTAACTAACCAAAAGATTATCTAAAGCTAAACAATAATTATAGACGTTATGTTTTAGTTGAAAAGTATTTTTTTGAAATTATTAAAGTTATTTTAAAAATATTGAATGAACATTTAAATGTAATTTTGTAGTTGGACAAATGAGACCGATTAAACCAATTTTGGACCCTCGACCCAGTACATAGGCATATTCTTGCGTTTTAGGGGCTTTCCAAAATTTCTCTCTCTTTAAATATTTTTAGATTTTTTTATAATACTTCAATATTCTACAATATGAGGGGCCTTTTTCATATTTTCCATGTCTAGGGTATTTCTGAAGTTTTTATGAGTATTAAGGGTATTTTTATTATTTTATATCTTAGGGACATATTGATTATATCCATCTTCGTGGGCATTTTAGTCAGTTTCCATGCTTATGAGTTTTTTTTTTGTCTTCATGTGTATTTTAGTTATTTTTCTATATTCATATGTTATTTTAAGTAACTAAGAGTGTTGTAGTAATTTAACATGCCCACGTGTTTCATCGATCATTTATGGGATATACTTTAGTAATATATATATATATATATATATATATTACTTTTTACGGTTGTTGTCATTTTGTATGTTCATGTGTTATTTTGACTTTTTAGGGTATTTAATTCATTTTACATTTCTATGTATCATTTAAGCTCTTTCGGGATATATTGATAATTTTTCACTTTTATGTGTCATTTTTAGTCACTTAAGAACATAATTGTTATTTGGTATGTTTTATGATATTTTTGCATTGCATTTTAGTCATTTTACATGCTCATTTTAATTTTTGTCATTTAGGAACATTTTCATAATTTTTATATACTTTTTTCATTTGTTTTTTCTTTTTAGTACGTAGCCACTTTGCTTACTTGTTTATAAATTGATGTGAGGGATGTCTTCAAATATTGTAAAAGTATAAGAAAATATAAGATTGATTTTATTAAAATTATTAAATTTTAGGTTTTCTGTTAGACCGATAAGCCCAAAAAAATATTATTCATGGAGTTTAGTTCTTGAATTTTTTTATCTTTGGTTGAATTAGAAAATAAGAAAGAATGGAGGACTCAATTTTACAACTTTTGGAATTGGGGTTTCTTTTCGTAATTTTCTGAATTATCCACAAAAAACAAAAAAATAAAAAAAGAAGTGGAAATCAAATCTGTAACGTGCATGTAGTAATCAGCAACAAATGCATGCACTTATGTGTCCACTCAATCCTTCGATAGAAATCATAATTTGAAATTTACTAACAAGTCTAGTCAAATATGGGATTAAAGTTATTTGTATTATCAATAAGTTCAAAAACAGTTAGATATATATTAAAGTTTCTAGGTATTTTCTTGTATTAGTATAAATACGTGGCTTTTAGTCTTTTGTAATTGAGCCAAAAGCTCCAAGAATGTAAATGAGTCATATAGTGGCTCATAATATCAATGCAATTTGCATCAAATTGGTGCATCTAAAAAAATTAAAAAAATCCAATATACTACCAGAGCCTCAAATGATCTTGAGACTGTGTGAAGGAAAACCAAAAAAAATAATAAAAAAAATAAAATTGAATTAGGACTCCATCAATGAGCATGAAGATTGAGATAAAGAAAAGAAGGTACAGATCTGTAAGAGTAGTGCATAAAAGATGAAAATTCAAAGAGTGCAGCAACACGCAATCTACAAAAAAAGGCAATGAACGAGTCGAAGAGAAAATGAATAGCAACTTAGAAAGTGATTGATATGTAAGAATAAAATTACACATGAATGAATTGAAGGATGATAAAAAATAAATTATATAGATATAGTATTTCTATACTTGATATATATAAGGAATAACAAATGAATAAAATTGTCATTTTTTTACTTGAATAATATGAATGAAATAAAATTATTTTTAATGATCAAATTATCCTTTAGTAGAAGTTTTTTAAAATAAAATTATTGTTCAATATGTTGTACATAAATGAGTTTATTATGATTTTAGTTAGTGTTAAACAACTTATATGTGTATAGTTATACATATAATCTCATACTTAATTTTTTTTTTTTAATAAAAATAACAACAATAGTTTTTTATATTTGTTTAGTTTTATTAAGTATCACAATGAGTATGGATGAAATTCAGACCCACCTCGCCTCGCTTGGGGTGGGAGGTTAAAATCATAATTGGGTCTTTAACTCGATTCGTTAAAATACTACATATATTATTTTTGCTATATATGGTTTAGTGATGTATATTTTGTATATATGTATATATGAAAAAATATGTGTGTGTCACATATATACTTACATATAAAATATAAATATAATAAATTTATAATTAAAAAATAATTAAATAATAAATAGCTAAATATATATAAATAATAAATTTATTTGAAATTTTTAATTTTATTCTAGCCATTGCATCAAGAAATTTCAATACAATGAAGCAAGAATTAGGGACAAATTTTAGTGCTGAAAAAAAAATTCAAATTAAGGAGGATGTTAGAAATCATAATTCAATTTTTTTTAAGTATTAAATTAGATTTTAGTATTTGAATCACTTTTTAAGTATTTGAGATTAACACTTTTAAAAAAGAGCTGATTTGATACAAATTTTATGTGGTGTGTCATAAATCATACCTGGACATTTTAATAGATTTGAGCTCACCTAAATTATCTGAGTGGACTTAGCAGCTGATGTGAGTTGGCCTAGATTATCTAAACTAATCTAATACGTTTGTCTTATCTGAATTGGTTTGGATAAGTCCGAACTAACGAGCTCTTACCTAAAGAATATCTAAAAATCCTATCCATTCCTAGGATGATAAGAAATGTTTATTGGAGAACCCAGCACCCTTATATCTTGTTTGATAAGTGTTCTTACGTGAAAGTGAAGGAGTTGAAATATTAAAGCATTAATTTTTCCTACATAGTGAGATATAACTTTGAACTCCCTATATATTTTCTTGTATTAATAATGTATGTGGTCTTTAATTATATGTAATTGAGCTAAAAGTTTCAGAGCTACACCACTAAAATGGCTAGTCAAAAATGTAAAATTGAATCATACAGTGACTCAAAATATCAATGAAGCATGCACCAAATTAGGGCATATAAAAAATTCCAACATCCTTATCCTCTAGACTATGCAACGTGTCAACTATGCATGGCATACTAGATCCTGGTCTAGGGAGACTGGGGGCTGCTTCATGCCAATAAATATGGGTGGTTTCAGCCATGCAGGAATTGGAACCAAAAAATATATACATTGAGATTTATTTGTTTTTCTTTTAAAAAATAATAGATAAAAAAATATTTTTAATTTTTTAAGAAAATAAATTTAATAATATAATAATTTTATATATAAATATTATACTAATTTTAAAAATTTGCGGAATTTAAGAATGGGGCCGCGGAAGGAGGCAAATAGAAGAAAGAAACGAGAGAGAGCGAAGAAGAAAGAAACGAGAGAGATTAATGGAGAAAAAGAGGCAAAAATCTGTTTGGAAATAGAATAAGTGAGGAAGAAGGAAAGTAGGAAATAAATGAGAGAAAGTGTAGAAAATATAATTGGTGTCCGCCAGTCACCACCAACAGCACCGCCGGAGTTGGGGAAGGTGATGAGTGAGAACACTTTTCAATTTTGAACCTCAACAACTTGGATTCCTTTACATTTTGATTGTGGGACTTGGTTTATAATTGACCTGTGCTCTTTAAGGAATTATATCCTTGCCGGAAATGTGGAAAAATCCGGCCAAAACTGACTGGAAACGAAGGAGAAAAAAGGCTGCCTGTTCTGCTGTGCAGTGTTGTATATTGTGCTGCCTATCTACCTGGAGTGGTATTTCTAAAATTACTCACTGCCTATATGAAACAACCCCCTTATTTAGTTTCAAAAAATCCTATTGTGTTCAAATAATAATTTTAAAAGTCCTCCAATGTAATGTAAAAGTCAGCACATTCGCCATTAATCAAGTCTAACGGTGTTATTTTTTTTTAATGAAATGTCAGTTTTACCCTTCATTTCGTTGGACCATTTTTTATGAATTGAAAATATCAAGTGTTGGATTTGTGATAAAAATATGATAGTTGTAAATCATATTTAAATGCTATTAATTAATAGCTCATCTTATCATCAATTATTTGAAAGAAAGAAAAGAATTTCATCCGTTGAATCTCATTTAAAATTAAAATCAATAGCTCATATTTATTCTTCTTCTTATTTTCTCTCCCATTTTATTTTCTCTTTTCTTTTTCTTTTTTCCATTCCTTTTTCCTTTTTTCTTTTTCTCTACTTCTTCAACATCCCGCTGTAGCTGCAGCCGCCGCCCATAAAAAGAATAAGAAGTTAGCGGGCAATTGCGTGGGGGCGCTATTCAATGGAGTCGCTGGTGGAGTCACCATGGGTGGGTGGTAGGAAAACAAAATTATTTCTTTTTAATATCTTCTTTTCTTTCTCCTTCTACCGAAGGAAGAGAAAGCTGCTCAAAAGCTAGAGAAAGAAATACAGAAATATGACTCTTAGCCTTTGGAGTTCATGCCTTAAAAAAGGCTCTAGCAGGCCTCTCTGTAGGCATTTCGAGAGAGGCATGAAGTTGGTGACCCAGAGGTCGATCTCTTTGGAGAACCCTTGGGAAAATTAGGGGGGAAGAAAATTGCAAAAAGAGAGAATAAAAATTCAAATAAGGGAGAAGGAGGAAAAAATAACAAAATTATATAATTTGATTTTTATTCTAAGGATATGGATCAAAACATTTACAGTTAAATATAAGTTACTCAGATAAATTAAAAAAAAATATAATGAAGATATTATGTATTTTTCTCTATTTTTTTACAAGTAGAACAAAAATTATATCATATAATTTTATTTATCATAATAAAATAAAAAATATAAGATATAATGCTTTCAATTTTTACAAATGGACAAGAATTTTATAGTTTAAAATATTGATTATCGAAATAAACTTCAGAATACATGGTGTAATATATAATTGTTCTCTATTTTTAATTTCTAAGGGAGAAAAAAATTATATTAAAATAGTACTTATTAAAATAAGTTTTAGAATAAAACATGATATATTTTTATTTTAAATTATATAAGTGAAAAAAGATTTTTAAAGTTAAAAATATTACTTTTGAATTAGATTTGAAAGTAGACAATATGAAATATGTTGTTTTCAACTTTTACAAATTAAGGTTTTAATGTTAAATGTTGTTACCGAAACTAGGTATTTTATTTTATTTTTGAAAAATATTATTTACTACAATATTTCACAAGGGACCTATAGATTTAGTTTTAATTTATATTGTATATACTTTTTTGCATTTATTTTTTTAATTTGTAATATTATATATATTAAAAGTTGGGGGTATATTAGTCAATTGAAGTGGAATATTCTGTAAATCACACAATCAGCATTGTAATACCTGTGCGTGTATTATAATCTTCGTCAATTTTTTTAACAGAATAGGGTTTTATGTAGATTTTTATATTACAGAGAGAGTTTTTAGGCTATTTTTTAAAACGAGGGTTTTTTTGTAACTTCGCTAAAATAAAGAAAGTTTATGTAATTATTCCAAAATACCCTAACTCATTATTCTATCAAGATATGCTGGGTTTTGGAGGTTAAAAGTTCATTTTTATTGATGTTTCTTATAGTGTTAAGTTTGATTATGCATTAAGTATGGTACATTATAGTGTCAACATTGTACAGCTTGTGCTTTAATTCATACTTCTCATCAAGTAAAGCTAGAATAGACTCGGATTTTTTTTTACTAACATCTTAGATTGGTTCTTTAATGATTCTTGACTGATTTAAATGGCTTACAAATTATTTTGTTGATCTGTCAATTTCAAAAGTGAAAATGCATATTCCAGTATATATTTCATTAATTGAAAGGAATTTTCATTGACTTATCACTATTTAAAACTATGAAATTTGATAAATCCATGATATTCATGTATTAGTTCTCATTATACATATCATTTTTCAACATTTACATAATTTCCCCGATTTTCCAAAGAAAACTATCTCAAGTGGAAACTGGATGTGGACTATATTAGAACCATTTCGAATATACACCATGGAAAATTTTAGGTTAGGTATTTTGCTTAATGCCAATTTGAGTCTTATAGGTTTACAACACATAGTTTTACTTCTGTTGTAGCCTCAAAACTAACCTCGTTGATACCCATAAGTTTTATTTGAAAAATACATACCATATAAGAATGATATATATCAGACTTTAGTAATTTACGAACTATCAGACAAACTTATAAAATTAGTATAAATAAAAAGTTATATTTTGGCCAAGAATCGAAAATTATGGCATACTGTATCAAATACATTAATGCCATAATAATTTTATGTGTTTATTTTATACTCTAGGATTATTATGATTCGGCTTCACAATTTGGAGTTTAGGAATTAAATTATTTCTAGATCAAAATCGAAGCACATACTTAAGTTAAGACAAAAATTAATATGCTTTTGTTCTGAAGTCACATATGGCTTTTCTACAATTTAATTAACTCGACAAAAATACGAGTAAGAAATTTGGCTCCTTCCTCAGAGGTGAGGGCTTTTTAACTAAAATAAGGAAAATTATTTCAGTAATATTTTTGTGTTTGTTTTAATGTCAAACTATTTAAGTACTATATATTACGACGTGATGCGTTATGTGGTTAAACCATCACGCCTTGCGTCTCGATACATGCAACAACAATATTTTCAAATAATTCTCATTGAAATAATTCTCATTGAAATAATTCTTCATAATTTCAGTTAATATTTGTCCAAATTATTGCTACCTAAAAAATGTGTATATTGATTGAATACTAATGGCAAGTGTTTATATGATATACACCCAAGTATTCCTGTTATCATGTATGAAATAATAAACTAGTCCATGTCTTTATTGATCGGGACTTGTTGAAACATATTAAAGTGTCACTTGTCATATATATATATATATATATATATATATAATTGGACGTGTTACTATATGTTCATGTCGAATGCTATTATTCACTACGAGTGCAAAGTGTTTGGCCCCAATTGTCAGGCGGTTTCACTGATCAAGCAAATGGGCTTGTAGTCTTAAAAGGGTGGTTCTCGCTGCCCATGATCCTAATCTCATAGCTCAAATACGGAGTGTTCTGCAGATTGAAGCGGATCCCACGTTTTCGACGCGACTAAGGATATGACCTTTCGGGGCATCGCAAGCCTACTCTAGATGTATAAGGAACACGTTTTTCCAGAATCAAATTGTTCAGGGGTGTTAAGGAGAGCAATAGAACCTACAGAGCTGAACACAAGACATGATGAATATTGCTATTAGCCCCCTATTGCTTAATAAATAGATTGTTTAGTATTTATTATACACAATATATGGGATCTAGGTGCCATCGGAACTAAATTCTGCACCATGATATTCTAAGTATTTACTATGAGAAATTTTCGTTTACACAGTAACTTGATGTAGTATATTATATTAGGCAAAGTAGTGGGAGCCACCTCTAGAATCAAATATGAGCTATATTATGATCCTAATGGCCCGTGAATGTAAAAATTGATTAGTGCTTGATTGTACATCAGTTATTTTGTCTGTTGATTAAACATGCACATTTGCATGAATCATTTGCATTTATTTGTTCAAGTAACATAACCACGTTACACTGTTGTTATTGTACTAGCTAATATCAAACTATTTTGTCATCACCCTTTGTATTTAATATTTAAGCAAAAATTTAAATCACACATAAGCTTAATTGAACGTAGCTCACCACATTATTTTCTCCCCAGCAAAGGGAGTAGAAGAACTGAATTTCATCCTCGAAACAATAGTAGAGGTGTTTAAGGGATTGCAAGTTGCACTGTGGAAATTATGCTCACCAGTGCAGCCAAACCTCCAAGTGATCGTTACTGCTAACCTCGCCCCCAAAGCTTTCACAACTATCGAATCCGAAAGAAAATTGATTTCGTGAATTTGCCAGGCTAACAAAAGACCTATGCCATCGCAAGCAACAATTTCCGCACCCATCTCATTCCTTTACTGGAAGATCGCCTCATCGAAGTTAATCTTAACAACTTCCTTCCTTGGTAAAGTCCATCTCTATGGCTTACAGAATTATTGCTTTGATGATATTGAGATGACAAAGCTTCAGGGAAAGCAAGGGAAAAATTCAATGCTGCTCTAACATCTCAATTGGTTGACCTTGACATTACTCCATTTGCAAATTTCCACCCAATGCCCAGTAAAAGACCAGAAACTTGTTCAAGCCAATTGCTAATGCAGCGATCTCAGCCAAGCCTCTGAGTCTCCACTCCATGCAGAACTCAGTCGCCACGTGGTATCACTCCGTATGAGAGTACTCCTGCGAACTTGAATTGCTCGATGAGCCATGGCTTGAACCATAACAGAGCATTAGTAGAGCATTAGGGGTGTCGAGCGTTTGCCCAACGAAAATCCTCCGATGCTTAATCAAATCTAAAATAGAGAAAAAATAATACTTAACAGTTGTTAAATGTTTAATAAATTGTGTATATTTTTACAAAGAGTATGGTATTTAAATGCATATTTGAAGATCTTCATAGGCTTTGGCTTAAAGGCCTTAATGGGTTTAATTTAAGTATTTTAACCTTAGTTATTTAATAATTCGTGGACCCCGTAATGTTAGCCTATTGAGTTTTATCTTCACTTTGACCCATAATTCGGATAAGCTTTTTGTACTTAAGCTACTAGGTCCCCACTCTTGAGCTGACCTCGCATAGTGAGGGTAGGTTGTGAATAAGTAGCCTCAAATTAGGACTTCGAACGAAACGAGAATCTCAAAATAATTTCCTTGCTTGTATAACTTAATCTTGTGCACCCTATATATAGGATTTGGACGAGAGGAGCTTTAGTGGTTTTAGGACTTCGAAAATTTTGTCCTATTAAAGTGCTCTTCCACATAGGTTCTCAAGGTAAGAGGGATATATGACTTATGCTATCCTTTTCTCCTACTTTTTCTTCTTTTCCCCTTACTTTACACAACTTCATCACTTAGGATGGATAGTGTAAGAGATAGTGGTGCTAGAGAGCAGTCTCCACTTCCCATGAGTTTCATTGCTAAGAAGGGCGGCGGACCTGCATCCTCATCTACCGCCGTTACTGGTGGCAACACAAGTTGAGCCATGGGTGGCTCGATCTTTATCACTCTTATCGCTGCAGAGGGTGGTAATCCTCTCTCGTTGGTTGCTATCATGGCCGGTAGTAGTGTAGATTACGCCATAAGTGGCTCGACCTGACGATCCCCACCGTGAGGTATGAGGCCATTTAAGGGGAACCATGGCTCGTCAGAAACGATGTCGGTAGGTCGAGCCCGTACCTGCCCACATTGAGCGAGTTGAAGCTCGATTCTCTTCTCGTGATATTACTCTCTCTCCTATGTCTTTCATTACCTTCTCTAGTCATTCGATTCTATCTGTAGTCCACTTTTTTTAAATAGTAGTCGTGTTGACCCTAGATACTTTGAAGGTGTTCCACTTGAGACCATCGAGGTCATCGCTAATTTACCTAAGTATGATAGAGAGTATTGGAGGAGGAAGAATATGTTGAATCCAGAGAGGGGGGTAGCTCATTAGAATCTAGTGAGTTATCATCGACGGAGTCAGGTGAGTCCGAGGAAGAGCGTGACACTCTTTCTCCTCGAGGTGAGGCTGAATTAGGAGCGAGTTGAACATGCTCTCATAGCCATTTAGCATAGTCGGGTCATGGATGTTGAGGTGTGTGATACTTCTTTAAAAGCCAGAGACCTCAAAGTGTTACACAAGAAACTTATGTTACCTTTTGCTAGAAGCTCGTTCTTCCTTTAGTAGGTGATAATAGGATAATAAGTCCCAAAGTGGGCATTTCACTATATATGTCATCTACTTCACTAGTGATTTTACTATTCTACCCCTTCCCATCCTTGTTGACATTGTTCAGAGTTTATGTATTAGCCTTAATCAGCTCATCCGCATTGTTATTTTTTGTGGGCTTTTGCTATCAATTGGAGGGGCTTGAATTTTTTGTCACTTTAGATAGTTTCCATGTTCTTTTTACAGTGCAGATAGTATCCAATGAATCCCACTTCTCTTTCTACCCTCGATTGGGATTTAAATTCTTAGGAGGGTGTCCTTCTCGTGGTCCTTGTAAGGAGTGATTTTTCTATATCAAGGATAGGGGTTGAGGGGTCCCCATAGTGTGGAGTACACATTCAAAGTTTCGCCTTAGTGAGGTTCATTATGATATTTAGCTTCAGTGTAGAGGGATGGGGTTATTTGAGACTTTGTTAGATCCTTGGTGTTTACGGTATCGATGGCTTAGCTTCTTTCCTTGCAATCATCTCTTTACATGCTTAGTTGGTTCAGTCCTCTCTATTTACTTGCTACTTATGCCTAATACTTTAGTTTTACTTTGGATTGATGAAGTTGGACTTCGCCAGTCTTTGTTCCCTCAAATTCCAAGAGATGGGATCTTTACGCCCTCCAACTGGGAAGGGCCAGGGTGAATCAATGGGTTACAGGGGTGAGGCTAGACATGGTGGACTCGAGGTGGGTTAGAGTAGTTGAGGTGACGGTAGGTCTTATCCTCCCCATCAACAAGGTAATGAGTGTAGGCCGTCATCTTGTAAGTTGCTCATGATGCTAGAGTTCATACTATCGATGTTACACTGGATACTAATTTAAAGAGGTCGTACGACTTTTCTATGGATTTTTTTACTTTGTCCTAGTATTGGAAATTATTTTTTCATCGATGGCATGAATCACACCGAGGGGGTGGAGTCCCTTTGGGATGATACCATGCTTTAGGATGTAAGACGACTCACAAAGTAATAAGTCAGTATGATATCAACTGCTTTAAAGCAAAGCCTGATCGTTCCATTGCTAAAACCCTAGTCGAGGACTTAACTCTGGTGAGTTTTTGTTGTGTCGAATGTGTTTACTTAGCTTATTTACGTTAGCCTTTTGTTAGTTTGCTTTTTATGAGGTTTGTTGATTTTTTTCTTATCTCCTATAGTAGTGCTTTACATTGGCCTCAATCCTGTTTGAGCACGGGGAGAGTTACAAGGAGACCTCCAACTCTTGAGAGGAGGAGTGCTGAGGAGATAGCCCAGCTAAAAGAGGAATTAAAAAGGCTTTTAGAGAAGAACAAGAAGGTGGGTGATGAGAAGAAACAGTTAGCTTCTGACTACAAGTTTTTCTAGGGAAAGTATGAGCAGGAGCAAGCCTCGAGGAGAAAGTTCCTTTCATCTAAGACTGGCAAAGCCTTTGTTGTTAGCTTGGTAGAGAAGGCTGTAACTGTTTCTAAGTCTTTCCCTGCTTTTGAGAATGCTACGATACAGTGTGCATTAACCATCTACTATAATATTATGTATGATTATAGGTTGATGTTGTGGGATTCGGGGCAAGTGTTTAAGGATATTGTGAAGTTGATTGAGCCTGTATTCCTGAGCTAGAGGTTGATACACCCATGAAGAGCCCCAGAAGGAGCCAGCTGCAGTAGCAGTTGATGACGAGTTAGTTGATATTGTTAGTAATAACGATGGCGGTGTGATGGTTGAGGCGAATAATGTTGCTATTCCTACTGATCCTCCTACAGAGTAGAGGCGTGCCAGTTCCTTAGACTTGGGTGTTTATTTTTCATTTGATTAGATCAATATTATTAGGATGTAAGAGCTTTTGATGATTTCTAGTAGTAGTAGTAGTAGTAGTAGTTGACTTTAGCATTTTACGAGAGACTTCAACTCACTAAGCATTCGAGTATAGAACTCTTTTTGTTTATTTTGGATACGTAGGACACAACTTGCTTTTTTTATTCATTACTTCATTTGAGGTTTGTTGCTACTTATGTTATATTGTGGTTACTTAGAAACTTAATCAGACTCTTAAGTATTTCATCACAAGGGAACTATTTTTGTTTCATTCGAGGCTAGGCATAGGCTAACCTCATGGGATGGGGAATATTCCGAGATGTTTTTTGCCTTTGGCCTCAGGAAAAATCGATCCATGGGATTCTGGGGTTGAGCTGGACAAGCTCATTGATGAACTTAAGAGAATCTCATTTGGTTTTGGGTCGATGGCAGTATTAGTATTTAGACAATGTAAAGTAAACATATACAACATGATATTGAAAAAATAATTTTATTGAAACTTATAAACTGTAACAAGTAATGAGAATAGAAGCCTCTGAGAGTCCAACAACTTAGACTGAAATGCTAAACTATTTAACAAAACTTGAGGGCTCTCTGAGGAAAAAAATAAAGTAAAAATCCTCACTAAAGAAAAAAGAACTAGCAATCTTATGAGTAATTTGACTTTGCACTATTAGTAGAACGTCTTTAGGTTGGCCACATACCAAGTATATGGCACATTCCTTCCATTGAAATTCTAGAGTCGATATGCTCTGGCATTCATAATCTCGGTCACCTTGCAGGGGCTTTCCCATTTCGGATCAAATTTCCCAGTGGGCGTGAGACTTTTAGTTTTCTCATTAGTAACTCCCCCACTTAGAAGGATTTGGGGCTTACCTTAGAATTATATACCCTTGCCATTTTTATGCGGTACATCTCAGCTTGAGAGTGTATTCTCTAAGTTCCATTACGAGGTAAAGTTTCACTTGTAGAACTTCATTATTATGATGGGGGAGTAGTGCATCATTCTCCAAGATGGCTCCCCAATCTCTATAGGCGTTATGGATTCTATGCCATAAGTAAGATTAAACAAAGACTCACCAGTTGATACTTGCAGAGTAGTGTGTTATGCCCATAGTATACTCGGGATCTCATCAACCCAAGCTCCCTTTGCTGTACTAAGATGAGTCTTAAGGTATTGCAAGATAGTGCGATTAGTGACCTCAATTAGGCCATTGTTGTGTCCTTTCTTCTTAATTCTTTTCTCTTGTTCTTATCTTTTAGAGTAAAAGAAGATTGGGGACGTCTGACCATTTGCAATCACAATGATCATCTTTCAATTAATTGACGTATTAAGCCAAATGGCCATTATGAATCAACTTCTCAATCTCATTTTTCAAATGGTGGCACTTCTCTGTTGTATGCCCTCTATCTTAGTGGTAGTAGCAATACTCATCTGATTTCATTCGCTTGG
The DNA here is from genome assembly GCA_019321725.1 of Paulownia fortunei. Lineage (NCBI taxonomy): Eukaryota > Viridiplantae > Streptophyta > Magnoliopsida > Lamiales > Paulowniaceae > Paulownia > Paulownia fortunei. The sequence continues at coordinate 10,449,051 of CM033109.1, read as the reverse complement.
TATTCTCTCTCATCTACCTCAAGGGTTGCAGTAACCCTTGCTACTCGACCACCACCAATATTTTAGATAGCCTAGCATTGAGAAGAGGAAAGTACGTGTACCCAGATGGGGGCACATGCTTCATCTCCTCATTCTTCTCTTGAGGACATTCTTCCTCCCTTTGCTTCCTCTTACCAGGAGCTCCGAGACCAATCATTTCTTTAATAAGTATGTACTTCTCAGCGTAGCTAACAATTTCTCCAATACGGTGGGAGATCTCCCAGTAATGGACTTATTAAACCTTCCATGGCAAAGGTTCGGCTGCATAATACCAGCAAGCATCTCATAGTTCACATGAGGGACATTGTGAACCGCCTCCATAAAGTATTGAACGTACTTGTAAAGTGGTTCTCCCTCCTTTTGGGCGATGGGAAACAAGTATGTCGTTGTATTTTGGTACTTGTGATTAATAGATAACTAGTGCATGAACTTTTGAGCCAGTTGCTCCAAGCTGATAATGCTCCTACCTAGTAGGTCAATACCTGCTTGAATAAGGTAGTCTAGAATATCTTGAAATATGCTGCATTGCTTAGATCGTACAAGTGAACCTTGGTGTAAAACTTATTGAGATGCTCGTACATGTCAACAATTTCATCATATTTGGTGAGGTTAGCTATCTTGACTCAGTCGGTAGGGATTCGACTAAGATAGCCATAGAGAATGGACTGCACTTTGGGAGCACCACTGCAGTATGAGGCAATCCTCCATGTGAGTAGGCAAATCAAAGGGAATAGTAGATGCCCATGTATGTGTCCCCATGGTCGCTCCTCGTTACCTAGTGTGGACCATGAGCGGGGATGTGTCGTAACTCTCTTCCTCCCGAGTGTCTACTACCCTATATCACGAGGCTCCACACCTCTACTTAGTCCTATCGATAGCAGATGAGGAGGCTTGACTGTTGTTGGGTGACTAATAAAACTCTTTCACATGCTAGTTAGTTGTGAATTGAGCAACCGCTGAGGCCGCTGCTCGATCTAAAGCATTTTTAATAAACTTCCTTAATGTTTTATGTGTAAATTACATTATTATTGGCTTGGAGGGTTCGCTTGGGTGAGGTGGTACATGAGACCATGGTGGTGTGGAGTGTTGTTGCTAGTTAGCTTTATTACAGCGAGCGTCTTCTATAAGGAGGTCACCTCCATTATCATATGCTCCCCTAGTAGGGGATAATCATGAATACTGGCTTCTTGCGCTGTTTGATGAACATTTAAAAGTGTATAATTGATTAAGATTTATAAAATTATTTTCACTTTGAAATTATGATTAGAATTCCCAAATAAAGTATTTTTATGTTTTAGGAACAAAGTGGGAAATCAATATAAAAAAATAAGATTAAAAAGTTTTATCTTTTTTTTGTGCAGGTTTTAGAGAAACTGGTGTAGCTTTTGATTCTGGTTTTGGGTTAATTCATGAGACTTTGGATTGATAAGTCATTTCTCTACAAATTTATCTAAACTTTGGATCTCATACTAAACATGTAAGGATAAAAAAAAAATAGATTACAAGTGGTTGTACAAAATGGATCACCAAAAATTTGGATCAGAGTTAAGACCAGTCCTGACTTATTTAACCAATTAGGTCATATCTCTTAAACTAAAATTTATTTTGGGCTAAAATTTAGATATATTATACACAAGAGGTAGATAAACAAGTTTTTTGAAGACAAGATGGTGAGAAAATATGTCAACATGGTCAATAAATATCGTTGCTGATGTTGAAGGATTACTTTTGAACATGATTCGGTACTTTAACCACATCTCTTTCATCCTGCAACTAAATTTGATAAATAACATATGAAAATATATCAACATAGAAAGATTTACAATATTTATTCTCCACTTGATTGTTTAACTCTTCATTATATATTTGACCTCTAACATACTCCAATCACTATAAATATGATATGTATAAGCTTGTAAGAGTGGGGAGGGGATAGAAGGTTTCTTTAGGCTAAGTTTTCTAGTGGTAATGTAAGTTTTCTAGTAGTAATAGAAATGCATTCTCTAATTTCTCTTTGTTTTTCATTATATCTTTCTAAACTTCATTTTTCTAAGGAAAAATGATGAACCTCTTAATAGAGGAAGATGAACGGTTATAAAAGTATATAATGTTTAAGTGTGTTTATATTATTATTTTAATTTTTGATCTAAATACTATTTATTTTGTGTTGATTCTTGGTTTATGTATTACTAATGGCACAATAAATATTTGGGTTTATTTTGCTAGACATTTGGTTTTACTACACAAACTACTAACGTGAAATCTTGATTTGTTGTAGATAAATGTGTGCATAAATACTTGATCCCATAAAAAGTTTTGGCGTTAAGAGATAATTTGAAAATAGTAAGACAATATCATGATTACCTTATTGCATGAGCTATTTGATAACATCTTTCTATTAGAATTTTTATTATGTATGTATTCTAATAGTGGCAATTAAAAGAGGTAAGAAGATTAAATAATCGTTCATCTATCCAAAACTCAAAAGTGGATCCCTAATCCTCAATACTTTCATTACTTTGATTTTTTTTTGTTATAGCATACATTATTTTTTTATATTTTAAACCATATAAAGTCCATCTTTTTTTTAGAAAAATAATCTTGAAATCTTCAAACAACTTCCCTATGGATCGACATTGAACTCATAAGAAATTTATTAATTGACACAACCTGTACTTAGGTTTGCAACCTTAAAGTTGTAGCAAGTTTTTGGCGCCGTTGCCGGGGAAGGCAAGGTAAGTTTTTAGGTTTGTAACTATTTCTCTTTTCTAAATATTATGTGTTTATTTTATTTATGATTATATGGTTATATGGTATAATCATCATAGTCATAATTTTTTATGTTTAGTTAGAAATAATTCTAAAATTTTGTTTGAAAATTTATTTGAGTCGCCTCTACACACTTCCACCATATCTGAAAATAAAAGTGTTCAGGATGAAAATTTGAATCAATAGGTGCGTACATGCATTATTACTTGCAACGTTCTTGAAATTCTTCTCTTTCTTATTTCATTTTTCCTCTCAATTCAAATTACCTTTGATTCAAGGCAGGTATGATCCTTTTACTTCCTAATTTCCATAGTTTAGACTTTGAAAACCCTTACTTACATCTAAAATAATTTGATAAAGTATGTGCCACTTTTGATAATCAAACTTGTACAAAATGAGATTGTTAAGTTTAAATTATTTCCTATTTCTTTAAAAGATAAAGCAAAAAATTGGTTTAATTCTTTAAAACCTAGGTCAATTGGCACTTGACAAGAAATGTAAGCTAAATTTTTAAAAAAGTTCTTTCCAACTCATAACACTAATACTTTGAAAAGACAAATCCCAAATATTTCTCAAAATTTTAATGAAACTTTCTTTCAATATTGGGAAATATTTAAAGATTTGTTGAATTCATGGCCACATCATGATTTTGAAAAATGCGATTAATTAGTTTCTTTTATGAAAGTTTTAACTCCTAAAGAACCTGATGAATCCCTAGAATATCTAGTCTATTTGGCAGAAAACTCTTAATCATGGATATGTCAATTATTTTGAAGGTTCTATTATATCTAATCTTGCTAATAATAATATAGAAAAATATTACTTTAGTAAAAAAAAGATCTAAATACTAGGATTGCTAGTTTAACAAGAAAAGTTAAAATCATGAAACAGAAAAAAAGTAAAGAAAATCAAATACATGTAAGAGGAAAAAAGTTGTAACAATTGTGAACTTATGGGGCACTCCACCAATGAATGTCCAAACATTCCAGTACAAGCAGATTTCATGAACACAGTCAAAAAATCTTTCAATTCTCCATATTTCGAAACTTACAATGCACAATAGAGAAATCATCACAATTTTAGTTGACGAGATAATAACTGTGCCCAACCATTTCATTCACAAAAGCCACCAAACTTTCACTCTTATTCAGGTCCACATACAAAAACCATTGAGTAGACTTTGCAAGCATTTATGCATGCACAAGCAAACATCAATAACCAGACTTTACAAGCTGTCAATGAGATCAAAAGCACGCTTTCAACACTGACAGTTTTTTTGCGTACTTATGAAAAAAGTAAATTTCCTACTCAATCTCAACCTAATCTTTCCATTTAGTGTCATGTTTCTTCTTTAGGTGAAAATTCAATCAAGGAGGCTAATTTGGTCACAACTCTTCGGAATGAAAAAGTTATTAATAAGACTATTCATCCCAAGGAGAAAGTTTCTAATCCATCTTAAGAAATGAAAGATGGAAATAGTCTTGACGATGAAGGTAAGTTTAATGAAGGTGAGTTTGAAAAAGATGAAAAAGAAAAATATTTACCTCTAATACGCTTTCCTCAAAAATTACAACCAACTCAGAAATTGAAATTAAATATTGAAATATGAAATTACAATATATTCCATCAAGTATTAAAGCTTTCTGGATTGATTTGAAACCTTTGCCATTTGATTTGACACCTTTGCCATTTGATTTGAAATACTCTTTCTTTTATGAGAATGAGACTTTTTCAGTAATAATTTCTTCCAAACTTGATTCATCCCAAGAAGGTAAGTTGATCATAACTCTTAAAATGCATAAGAATGCTTTAGAATGGACCATTGCAGACATTAAAGGTATTAGTCCATTAATTTTCACACATAACATCTATCTACAGAAAAATGTTAAACCTTCTAGAGAGATGTAACGAAGGCTAAATTGTAATATGAAAGAAGTAGTAAGAAATGAAGTCATTAAACTCTTAGATAATGAAATCATTTATCCTATTTCTGAAAGCAAATGGATGAATCCTACTCAAGTTGTACCTAAGAAATCTATAGTTAATATAGTCAAGAATGAGAATGATGAATTAATTCCAACTTGGGTTGTTAGTGGTTGATGAATGTGCATTGACTATAGAAAACTCAATTCAGTTACTAAAAAAGATAATTTTCTACTACATTTCATGGATCAAATCTTAGAAAGAGTTATGGGACATGAATTTTACTACTCCTTAGATGGATATTATGCGTATAATTAAATTGCAATTGCACTTGAAGATCAAGAGAAAGCAACTTTTCCATCTCCTTTTGGTACTTTTGCACATCGAATAATGCATTTTGGATTATGTAATGCACTAACTACATTTCAATGATGCATGCTCAATATTTTTAGTGACATGGTTGAATATTTTTTTGAAGTCATCATGGATGATTTTTCTATTTTTGTTAATTTATTTGACGATTGCTTGTCTAATTTAAAAAAAAAGAAACTTTTGATTAGGTGTGAAGAAAAAAATATTATACTAAATTGGGAGAAATTTGTTGTAGCAAATACTATTCATTCACCATTCAAGGCATGTGAGTCATATGACAGTTTTCATGCAATAACACAATACCAAGAAAGCAATCAATTTGTACCACCATATATCGAGCATGCTGAATATGGGTGAAATTACAACCAACTGCAAAATTATCCTTTCTCTAACACTTATTAGGGATGGTCAAATCATTCTAATGCTTTATAGAGAAACGATGAGAATATGATGTGGCATGTACCTAGTTACCCACCATTAAAAAAGAAGTGAAGCCTTGAAGAAGCATTAGCTTAATTCGAACATACTACCAACCGAATCTTGTTGCGAACTGATCTTAGTAATCCATCACTAGAGAGGATTTTTCTTGATGAAACAATGGCTTGATTAGTAAACAGTCAGAGCCAATTCATATTGGAAGCTACAACTGATGTCTAGAATCCATCATCACAACTTCAAAACTCGAAGATCCAAAATTATGAGATGGATAACATGTTTCCAACAAAACATCAAGATAATATGCCTTACACACCTGAGGTAAAAGGAATGGGAGAAGAATATTTTGATGTTAATTTGCTAAGTGATGAAGAGATTGAATCTTGTGGATTGAAAAACTGATGCAAGATGCATAAGAGGTATCAACACAAATACCTCTAGCAGAGAATAAAGAAGATCAAGAAAATGTTCAACCAAGCACATCTCAAGAGCCATAACTCGAACTTTCTTATCCTCATCTTCTACAAAATAACAAGCCTATATCAAATGTTGTGGAGGATGATATGGGATCTCATCGCACAAGTATAAATTGGAGGATCATGAGTTGAGATATTGCTCATTAAAGCATTCTACGGTGGAAAATAAAAGTGTATTTAAGGATGTTGACAAATCTATTATCCATATAGATTTCATCATCTTTAAAATTGAAAAGGACAAAAACATCTCTTACACACAAAAAGAACTATTTTTGGTCATCGGGCATGCACTCATCAATGTACAAAAGGCACATGATCCTATGCTGGATTATGCTTACTATGCTTATCTTTGAGGATCACCTACACTTCTTGAGCATAACAAGGCATGATATGAAAAACACTTATTTTTGGATCCCGATTAAGCAATGAAGAAGTCTGACTGAAGACTGTAAATTAAGCACTTCTTGGGTGGCAACCTAAGTGTTTTACATTTTCTTTTATTTTTATTATTTAGTTGTTTAATATTCATTTTTTTTAGTTTGATGATTTTTGTTTGCTTTCATTTTATGATCCAATTCAAGTTTTGGGGAGAATTTGTAAAATAAGGAATGATATACCACCAACTAATGAATGTATATCCATCATTGTTGTAGAGGAGGGTGATGATGAAGTTGATGCGAACTAACACCATTCAGGGAAGTCTTCTATACCTTATCTTGCTTTATTTATCATTGAGGATAATGATAGTACTAAGTTTGGGGGTGGATGTGTGTGCTTTATTTGATTTTATTTGTTTATAACTTTTGAAAATTGATGAATGTTGTGCTTATGTATGTACTTGACTCTTGTGGTAATTTTTATCTTTTTTATAATCCTTTGGCATATTAAGCACATAACTTTGAACATTTGAATTTTCTGCATGCTTAGAAAAAGTTTACGTGACCTCGATACTTTTTTTGCAATCTCATAATTCTAGAACTTGTTTGATTGTCACTCAAGGTAATATCTTAGGCTACATAATATTAGAGAAGTGATTTAGGCTATTTTTGGACCGTTTGAGCTTTTCAAGCCACCTTGTTTATGATGCATTATCTCTAGTGTCCCCCGTTGAGCCTGTTGAGTCATTTTCTTTGTCACTCTACAAAAATTAACCTTAGCCAAAGAATTGAATTTTTTTATCTTACACCACACTCAACTCATTACTATTCTAGTAACATCATTTTGAGCATTAAAAGTGGTTTAAAAAAATGGCAAAGAGAGGTGGCGATTTGTACAAAACTCCCCAAAAAATGTCAGAAATATGATAAAAGAGTGCAACACCCATTGTTCATAAAACAAATAAGTTTGGGGGTGTAGCAATTCAAAAAAAAGTGTATGTGAAAAAATGGGAGTTTAACAAATAAAGTAGTATGACAATTCAAAAGAAGAAAGGTTTGTGAAGGTGTGAGACGAAAATATGATGGTGCTCATCAATAAGGTTCTAGAATAGTTGTGTGCTATGAGTAATTTGAGCCACTATATTATCTTTTATCCTACCATTACCTTAGACACACATTACAAGCTTTCAAAGTCCTAATAATCCTTGATGCTGTTAGTATGCATTAGTGGAGAGTGACATGAAAAACAAATATATGGAATTCAATAACACGTAAATAAGAGATCAATAATTTTATTGCGAGTTTGCATAAAATAATTCGAGTAGCAAAAAGTTAAGTGTAAGAGATTACACATACACACCCAAAGGATTTAAAGATGGTGAATTTGACACTTGGGTTGAAATAATGCATTTTGATGATATTTTGAGATTTTCTTGAGTTATGAAGTCACAATGATTTTTTAGCCTCATTTAGTTAGTTGGTTGTGATCATCACTTGTTATTTTACTTGTTTTATTTATTTCTTTTGCTCCTAGACTAGCAAAATGTTAAGTTTGAGAGTATTTGATGAGTGGATTTTATACCCATTAATTGAGTACCATTTACTTAACTTTTTTATTAGTTTTTGAGATTTTTGTGAGATTTATTATTATTTTTAGTGTTTATTTTGTAGATTTGAAGATAAATAAATAATGTCACTTGGATGTACTAAAATCTACATTCATCTTATATTTTTCAAAATAAATAAATAAATAAATAAATCATCCAGGAACAGTAGCTACAACGCCTAGGCGCTGCAACTATTGGAAAATCATGGCATTCTAGTAAGGGTAGCGCCTCGACGCCTAGGCCTTATGGCGAATAAGTCTATTTTTGCCCTTTTTAGGGCATCTCCCATCAATGTTAAGTATTCCAAAAGCCTCCAAATCAATTTTTAGGGAGAAAAAGAGAGGGCGAGAGGGAAAGAAGAGAAGGGAAGCCAAGAACAAAGAAAAAGCAAGAAGAAAAGAAGATGAGAGATTTCTTCCAAAAGTTGAGAAGAAAATATCTATAAGGGGAAGAAACTCATCCTACTTCCAAGTTTTATTTCATTTTCATTTTTTTCTCATTAATTATGTTCATGAATATTGTTATGTTATTATTCATTTTTACCACCATGAACTAATTTATTTTTCTAGGATTGTGATGCAATCTAATTATGGTATTTTGAATATTTGTATCAATTCAATTCTTAATTTATTTTCAAGTTAAGTTTTTTACATTGTTTTTAATGCTTTCAATTACTTGGCCACTAATTGAATGATTTGCTAATCATATTGACCTGGAAGATGATATATGTGTCTAGTTGTATGTGTAGAAAATCATAAATTGCATGTGAGTTAGGAATATTGATAAGTGCATATTTTGAAATATTTTTGTATCAAATCTTTTATACTTGTCTTGCTTTATTCTTTTTAATATTATTATTTTGTTAATGTTTTATGTTAGGGAATCAATGAAAACAGTTTTTTGACTTGTACAATTTTTATATTTTGGGCATAACTTCATGATCAAAGGCCCTATGGACCTGAGGCTTGTTTCATTTGAAAGCCAAGAGATAGAAGTACAACTTTCTATTGGAATCTCAGCCCAATTTTGTCTTGATTACAACTGAAAATTCATTCAAGTGGTTGCATAAAATGAATCACTAAAATTCGGATCAGAGTTCAGCCCAATATTGACTTATTTGACGAAGCCCAAATTTATTTTAGGCTAAAATTTGGAAATGTTATACACAAGAGGAAATAAACAAGTTTTTAGAAGTCAAGATGGTGAGTAATGTGTCAAAATGGTAAAAACATAGGCTGCAATGTGCTGCTGGAGTTAAAGGATGACTCTTGGACATGATTTAGTAATTTGACCATATCTCCTTCATCTGACCACCAAATTTAACAAATGATATATGAAAATATATCAATACGGAAGGAGCTATAATTTTTGTTCTTACTTATCATCAAAATCTAGCTGTATCTGACCAAGCAATGTAATTCAATTCGATAAGTGAGGACTTGGTGTAGCAATCTACCAACTATTGACAACTAGCATACCACTTGATTAACTTCTCCATTATTTGTTTGACCTCTAGCTTACTCCAAATACTATAAATAGGCTATGTATTAAGCTTGTAAGAGAGAGGGAGGGTAGAGGATTTCTTTAGGCTAAATTTTGTAGTTTGTATATTTTCTAGTAATGTAAGTTTTCTAGTAGTAATAGAAATGCATTATATAGTTTCTTTTATATTTTTAGTCCTTGCTACTTTTATTATGTCTTTCTAAATTTTATTTTGCTGAGGAAAAAGGGTGAACCTCATGATGGAGGAAGATGAATGGTTATAAGGGTAGAAAATGTTTAGATATGTTGTATTATTATTTTGAGTTTTGATCTAAACCCTGCTTGTTTTGTGGTGATTTTTAATTTATGTATCTCTAAGACACAACAAATACCTGAATTCATTTAGCTTATTGTATGGTTTTACCCACCGATTGCTAATGTGAAACCTTGATTTGTTGTTGACAAATGTGTGCATAAATGCTTGATCCCATAAATAAGTGTTGTCGTTAAGAGATAATTTACAATAGTAAGACAATACCATGATTACCTTATTGCATGAGCTATTTAATAATATCTTCCCCATTGGAACCTTCATTATGTATGGATTCCAATAGTGACAATTAATAGATGTAAAAAGAATAAATAATTATTTCTCTCTCCAAAACTCAAGAGTGGATCCCAAATCCTCAGTACTTTTATTACTTTAGTTACAACATACATTAATTGTTCATATATTTTGATTCACATAAATCCTATTTTTTTTAGAAATATAAACTTGAATTCTTCAAACAATTTTCCTGTAGATCGACCTCGGACTTATGAGAAATTTATTACTTAATACAACCTGCACTTGAGTTTGCAAACTTAAAATTGTAGCAAGGTTTTTGCGCCGTTGCCGAGGAAGGCAAGGTAAGTATTTAGGTTTGTTAATATTTTTTCTTGGTAAATATAGTTTGTTTATTTTCTTTATGGATATATGGTTATATGATATCGTAGTCATAATTTTCGGCATTTAGTTAGTAATAATTCTAAAACTTTATTTGGAAATTTGTTTGAATCATTTTCATACACTTCCACCATGGCTGAAAATGAAAGTGTCCAGAATGAAAATGAAAATCAATAGGTGCGTATCATATGTTATTACTTGCAACCTCCTCGAAATTCTTCTCCTTCTTGTTTTATTTTTCCTCTCAATGCAAATAGCTTTCGATTCAAGCCAGGTATGATCTCTTTACTTCCTAATTTCTATGGTTTAGACTCCAAAAGCCCTTACTTGCATTTGAAAGAATTTGATGAAGTATGTGCTGCTTTTGATGATCAAACGTATACAAATGAGATTGTTAAACTCATATTATTTTCTTTTTCTTTATAAAACAAAAAAATAGCTTAATTCTTTAAAACCTATGTCAATTAGCACTTGGCAAGAAATGCAAGCTGAATTTTTTAAAAAATTCTTTCCAACTAATAAAATTAATGCTTTGAAAAAACAAATTTAAATTTTTTCTCAAAATTCTAATGAAGCTTTCTTTCAATGTTGGGAAAGATTTAAAGATTTGTTAAATTCATGCCGCATCATGATTTTGAAAAATGACACTTAATTAGTTTTTTTATGAAGATTTAACTCTTGAAACAAAATAATTTGTTGAAATAACGTGTAATGGTGAGTTTTTGATAAAAAACCTGATGAAGCCCTAGAATTTTGATAAGTGAAAATTATACCCATTAGTTGAACACCATTTGCTTAACATCTTAATTAGTTTTTGAGATTTTTATGATTTTTATGATTATTTTTAGTGTTTATTTTACAGATTTGAAGATAAAGAAAGAATGTCACTTGGATGCATGAAAATCTATATTCATCTTATATTTTTAAAATTAAAAAAAAATCAGCTTGTGAATAGTAGCTACAGCGCCTAGGCACTACCAGGCGGGTTTGTGAGGGTAAAATGGGCATTTTGCCCTCTTTAGGGCATCCCAATAATATTTTTAAGATCCCAAAAGCCTCTAAATGAAAAGAAAGAGGAGGATTCGAGACAAATGAGGAGATAGAAGATTTTGGGAAAGACAAGAAGAAGACAAGAAAAAAGAATTTTGGAAAAGAGGAGATAATTTTTCCAAGCTTGAGAAAAGACATCTACAAAGAAAGAAAAGCTCATCCTCTTTGAAGTTTGATTTTTATTTTCATCTTTTTATTTGATATGTGTATGAATATTGTTAAGATATTTCTTATTTTCAACATTAACTAATTTTTTTTTCTAGGGTTGTGATGTAATCTAATTAGGATGTGTTGAATATTTTTATCAAATCAATTTTTGATTTATTTATCAAGCTGAATTTTCTACATTGTTCTTAATGCTTTCAATTATTTGGTCACTAATTGAATGATTTGCTAATCATATTGACCCGAGAGGTGATATATGTGTCTAGTTCTATGTGTAGAGAACTATAAATTACATGTGAGATAGGAATATATTTACATGGTTTGTGTAGTCTTATTGGAGATCCATAGAACCAATTGAATTATTGATTATTGTAATTCACATAAGAATATAGTAGGTTAGCAATTGATGGTATTTTCATTAGACCTTGGGAGAGGCTAGTGGATAATTTAGGGATTCTCGACTATCAATTGAGAAATAAGTTGAAATTTATGAGATAAATTATTCAACTCAAACTAATTTTGATGAAATCATAACCTAGGTCTTTATAATCATTGATATTCATTTTTATTTGATTTTTGCGTATCATTTTTAAGAGTAATTTAAATTCATTTGCATCAATTATCACTCGCTTTCGTTTGTTCAAATAAAATTTGAATTGACAAAATTTTGTTATTTAGTAACTCAACAATCTTCATGGGAATGATAATCTACTCAACATTTTATTACTTGTAATGATAACGTGCACTTGCGTTCACGAATTTTCGCAACAAATATATAGATCATTTTGGCAGAAAACTCTCAATCATGGTATAGTGTTAATTTTTTCGAAGGTTCTATTATATCTAATCTTGCTAATAGTAATAAAGAAAAATATTACCTTAGCCAAGAAGATGATCTAAATGCTAGGCTTACTAGTTTAACAAGAAAAGTTGAAGTCATGGAACTTAAAACAGTAAAGAAAATCAAATCTGTGCAAGAGGAAGAAATTTGTAGCAATTGTAAACTTTTGGGGCACTCCACTAATAACTGTCCAAACATTCCAGTACAAGTAAATTCCATGAACACATTCAAAAAACCTTTCCATTCTCCATATTCTGAAACTTACAATCCATAATGGAGAAATTATCCCAATTTCAGTTGGCGAGATGATTACCGTGCCCAACTGCTGCATTCACAAAAACTACCGAACTTTCATTCTTATCAAGCTCTATATACAAAATCCCTTGAGGAGACTTTGCAAGCTTTTATGCATGAACAAACAAACATCAATAATCAGACTTCACAAGCTATCAATGATATCAAAAGCATACTTTCAATACTGACAGCTTCTTTGCGTACACATGAAAAAGATAAATTTCCTGCTCAACCTCAACCTAATCCTTCCACTCACTGTCACATTTCTTCTTCAGGTGAAAATTCAGTCAAGGAGGCTAATTTAATCACAAATTTTTGGAAATAAAAAGTTATTGATAAGACTATTTATCCCAAGGAGAAAGTTTCCAATCCACCTCTAGAAATGAAGAATGGAAATAGTCTTGATGATGAAGGTAAGTTTGAAGAAGGTAAGTGTGAAAATGATGAAAAAGATAAATATTTACCTCCAGCACCCTTTCCTCAAAGATTGCAAGAAACTCATAATTAAACTCATATGCTGAGATTTTAAAATTTTTTAAACAAGTTAAGATTAATATTCCAATGTTGGATGCAATCAAGCAAGTTCCACCTTATGCCAAATTTTTAAAAGATTTGTGTACAATCAAAAGAAAACATCATGTACAAAAGAAAGCATTTTTAACTGAAAGTGTTAGTTCAATGTTTCAACAATTCACTCCACCCAAGTACAAATATCCAAGTTGTCCAACCATTTCATGTATCATAGAAAACACTAGAATAGAGTGTGCTTTTATTGATCTTGGTGCTAGTGTAAATCTTCTACCTTTCTCAATTTATAAACAGTTAGGTTTGGGAGAATTTTAAACAACTTTTGTTGTACTCCAACTAGCTGACCGTTTGATTAAAGTTCCAAAAGGAGTAGTAGAAGATGTGTTCGTACAAATTGATAAGTTTCACTTTCTAGTTGATTTCATTATTTTGGACACAAAGCCTGTTGCACAAACATATACACAAATTCCTATCATTTTTGGTCATCCTTTTCTTGTAACTTCAAATGCTTTGATCAATTGTAGGAATAGTATTTTGAAGTTATCATTTGGAAATATGACTTTGGAACTAAATGTATTTAATGTTTGTAAGCAACATGCAGAAGATGTCGAAGTACAAGAACTGACTTTGGATTTAATTGAGGATCTTGTTCATGAATACTTTACTACCAGTAACTCTTCAGATTCATTGGAGACTTGTTTTGAAAGTTAAAGTATTTGTAAAAAGGCACACACTAATACTATCTCTGAATTTTTGAAGGTACAAGAAAAATATTTTTGGAAGCTAAAGTTTGAAGAACTTTCATCATCAATAGTAAAATCTATTCCATCAAGTATTAAAACTCTCGTGGTTGATTTGAAACCTTTACCAGTTGATTTGAAATATTCTTTCTTGGGTGAGAATGAGACTTGTTCAATAATAATTTCTTCCAAACTCGATGTATCTCAAGAAAGTAAGTTGATCGAAACTCTGAAAATACATAAGAATGCTTTAGGATGGACCATTGCTGATATTAAATGTATTAATCCTTTCATTTGCATACATAATATCTATCTAGACGCACCTATGAAGGCGATCATAAAATATGTCTCTATGGCTTTAGTTTTAAATTAGTTTCAAGTCGTAGATTCATTATGATGGGACATCGATAAGCCCGTAAAGACTCACGCACATGATGCCTGCTCAAAAGAAGGATGTCTTACTTTATAGGTATTGGCATAAGGATACTAATGCACATGTGTGGTTGCTCATTAGGGAACGAATACACCAAACATGCCTATAGAAAATATACAACTGGACACGTTGTTCGTTGAATGAGAATTTTTCAGTTATGATAGTGCATGACTTAGTCCTTTTGACTTGAGGTACCATTGTAGTCTTATGCACGACGTCATATACTTTGATGGATTTCTTGATTGCATGATAATCAAAAAATATTTACGTTCGGTATATGATCTTCGTGTATGAAGGTTAATAAGTGGCTAATAAAGGATTTGTCATTTATCTAATAGAATAGGTGAACTTTCTATGCATTTCATGGTCCTTGACTTGAAAAGACCCTTGTCAGAGTAGGATGAAAATTAGACAAGGGATTTCTAGTGATTCATCAAGAGTCAATATAACTAGAAATGAAATCATAGTTATTAAGTCAAATAGGGTTTCAACTAACAATTCATGCCCAAAACTTAGTCAGGAAGTTAGCTGGTAGAAGGATCGAACTTGTATGGTACTCCTAATAAAAATAGGTTCACTTGCTAATTCACCTAAGATTAGATAGTCAAGATGTACTGTTAGGTGGTTCTCTTGACTTGTCAGGTTCTTGAAATTAAAGAGTTAATTCCAATACATATTAATTAATTAGATTAATTAATTAAAATATATTTTATAGATTCACTAAGTTACAATATTGAAAGCCCACTGCTAGCATAGTTGTGAACCTAATGGGTTACATATAAAATGAGATAAATCACTTCTATCTAAAATAAAGTCCAAGAAGTTTGATCAAGTTAATTAAAGAATATAATCTGACTTTGAGCTAGCATCTAATTAAATAATTAAATTTTTTAATTGGATCTAATTATGATTAGGGGCTCTTTTGGGAGTAATTAGTTAATTGATTGAATCAATTAATTGATAGACTTTAAAAGGTTTAAATTAATTTAACCAATATAAATAATAGAATTATTTATATTGGGCTTATTTTATTAGGTAGTCCACTAGAACCAATTTGATTGGGCTTAATTAATTAATAGAGATTAATTAATTCGAGAGCTCAATCATTAATGAGCTCTTAGGAGAGGTCCATTGGTGGTCTTTAATTATGAATTAAAGGCTCAATATCTTGGATAAGAATTAATTAAGATTGTAAGTCTTAATAGAAAATTAATCCAAGACATGTCTTGGATAGAAATAAAAATGAGATAAATATGAAAGGGAGATAGAGATCTAATGGGATCAGGTTAAGTACTTAATAGTGTATAAATACACCATCAAAGGGGCTGAAAATAAAAGCTGATGAAGCCGCAAAATTCGACCCCTCTTCTTCTCCAAGTTGGTTCCAGACCATTGATAAACTGATTAATTCTTCTATCACAAGTTGATAATGGAATTAATCTGCACTTTCAAAGTTTTAGTTAGAATAATGGTTTTGATATATGCTAGCAGAAGTATTGAAACTGTAATCTACTCGTCATGTGGATACCATCCGAGAGAAGACACTTGAATTCCTATAGTGAACTAAATTTATGACTAAAGGCCACGATTTAAATCGTTCAAATCATCTTCAACAACAGGAGTACGTTTTAAAGGTATATTTATGATTCTCTCTTATTTTTGATAAAACAAAATATCTAGGTATAACCAATCATTCACATCAAATCCAGAACTTAATGTATAATCATTATGTATTTTGTTTTAAAATTTTAATTTTTGCTGCTATAGTCTTGCTAATTTGCCAACCCAATAAATTGATCTCTAACAAATTGCTCTCTTATGGTGCTACACTTGCTCTCTATGAGTGACTCTCTCACTCCCTCTCTTGGGTGCCTTATTGGTCATATTTTTTATGCTCTATTCCCTCTGTGCTCTACAAATGAATTTGGCTGCATCTATTTATGAAATTTAATCAAGCAGGTAGCTTACAAGCAGCCTATGCAATAGCTAAATAGCTTCAAAACTAAGTTGCTTACAAAGCTACTACTATAAAGCATCTATGTGGTACTAAAATTTACTTCACCTTTAAGTAAATGAATTTGGAACATAAAATTTAAGGCATAGTTCAATATATTTTTATACATGAAATTCAAGATAAAATACTAATAAATCTCCACATTGGCTTGAATTTCTTTCATTACAAGCTAGAGAATCCAAATCCTATTAACCTTTAATCTACTCACTGCATATATCAAATCAGTAAGGTCCTAACTTCATTTGATTCAAGGTCAATGCACACATGTAGTCTAGTCATCATCACTAGTTGATTATCGAGAGGAATGACCTTAACACATCCTCTAGTCTAGTAGGATTTCTCTCACACCCATCTATACCCTGAAAACCTTCTAGGATGTTCTGCTTCTAGTAATCATTTAAGGTGATCAAAAAATATAAATTTTCATACTTCTCTCCTTCTAGGACCATTCTGCCACTTTTGGTTTTCCGGACTCCACATCCAATTGAATTCTCACAGCCCTTAGAATCCAACTGACTCAAGAAAACTAGATTTCTCCATATCTTTTAGGACATATACAACACCAACCAAAGTACAAGCTACTGGAATCTAAAATCGACCTATCTCAAGAAGAAATATCCATACATATAGTGATTGTGAGAATATCTCCATAATATGCCTCTGCTATTACTTCATCATAACTACTTCCTTTATATATGTAAGGTTTCTTTCCTCTACTAAGCCTCTCGAATTAGGAGATCCTTCACCATTCTTTACCCAAGAGTGAAATTTACGTGGCCATCAAATTATCACACTTTGAATGAATTTGTTGTTGGCAAGTCGTCCATCTAAATGAATAAATCTCAAATTTTAGCCTCAACTAAATGGCTCTGATACAACTTGTTGGGTACAGTGTAAGCAAATGACATTCAAGATTTAATTTATTAGGAGTTACCAAATCACACTAATAAGTTAATGACAAAAATAATATATGGCAGATAGAAAAATGATGCATACAGAGAATTACGTGGTTTGGAAAATCCACCTACATTATTGAGGGTTTCTATTCTTCCATTATTGGAGAATTTTATCTGTACAAGATACACACTTGTAGGGGTGGGCATTCGAATTCGAATTTTTGGGACTCGACCTATATCCGATTGGGTTGGATTTTTCAAAAAACCATCGAGTATCAAATACTTGATACCCAACATTAAAAATATCAGATCAGGTATTGGGTCATAATATTACTACCTGAATACCTAATTGGGTACATGACTAAATTTAAAAAAAATAGACAAAATAGAAAAAAAGACCCAGAGCTTATGTCGTTCATTTTTATTTCCCTAGCCTCTTTCTTCATTCTTCACTTCACAGCCCAACTTTCATCCATCCATAACTATCAATTCCTAGAGGCATTAGCATCGATTCTTGCATCATCATCGTCGTTCATTGTTGGTTGTGCCGTTATTGTGGTTTCGTTCAACTTTGGATTTGTGATCAGGATCTGAAGTTTTTGGAGAATTTCTACGTATGTTAAGTGGAGTGTGTGTATTGGATGATGTTATTTTAGGGATTTATAGAGTTGTTTGTGTTTGTGAAGAATTGTTTGTTTTGGTGATTATTTTCTAATGGAATTTTTATTAGTGGATTTGTGTTGGATAAAAAAAATAACAAAGGAAAGGAGGAATTTAGGAAGAAACAAAGAATAAAAAGAATAAAAATAAGAAAATGGGGAAGATGAGACTCAAAAAGAAAGAAAAATAGTATAAGAAAAAGAAATAATCAAAAAATAAGATAGAAGGAGAACTATAAAGAAAGAAAGAAAAATTTATCTATGAAGTGGCCAATTTTTTTAAAAAATAAAAAAATGAGCACCAGATATAATGGGTACCCGAATATATCAGGTTGGTGTGGAGTAGAAAATATGCTACCCGATATATAGGGTACCCGACCCGAACTACCTGAACTCAACTATCCGACCCGATACCCATCCCTACATAATTGAGTCTAATACCTAAATTCAAGAAAACAAACCCCTTGTACATCTAATCTCAAAACTACCTAATAACACTCTCTCAACTCCTGCCCCAAGAGAAAAAATGCACAAATGTTTCATACCTCTCATAATTTCTCTCATAAATTGATCTTTTATAGTGCTACAATTGCTCTCTACGAGTGACTCTCTCACTCCCTCTCTTGGGTGCCGTATTGGTCATATTTTCTTAGCTTTGTTTTCTATGTACTCTGCAAATATATCGAATCTAAAATTCAGTTCGTAATCCTCAAACTTGGACCAATTTGAAATCCAGATAACCTTCAGATCAGGGCTATTCATTTCCTGAACTGCTTCAAACTTGTGATCAACAAAAATCCATCGTCTAAACTCTCTGTCTGATAATATCCACGTGTAGTCTTTGATGCCCTTGATATTGGCCTCGCGCATCTTTGAAGCCAGTCCATGAAAATCATATTCTAGGGTATTGCTCTCTATTGGGATGTTGGAAATTGGATCGGGTTGAGGATCCTTAACCCAATTGGTATCCATATTTAATTGGATGTCTCCACAAATTGAGTGGATTGAGTTTTCTAGTTGGACTGGGATTCTACCTTGAATAGGAGTATATATCTCTAATCCCCATCCAATAAAGTATGTGAATGAACGTAATTCTTCCAAAACTTTCTCCATATCTCTCCTAAAATTTCTCTCTATGTTCTTCTTAGAGCATCACCATAGACTTCAAGGATTTAAGGTGTGTAACTGAGTGAATAACTTTAGTAGTTATTCACCACCAATGAGAAAAATATGTTCGTGGTTGATTAAAAGGAGGCTGGTAGACGAGCTTGATTAGGGATACGTGGATCAATAATCTACTGCGTATATGTATGCTCGATCTACATTAATTATATGAATATTTGATTCATATTATATTGTTGCTTAATTTTGTTACAGTACTAGTAGAGCCTGTAGGACTCGTTCTCGCCATTTCATTTGATTGAATTTATGGATGTGTATATGCTTTAAAAAAATCATTTTTTTAAAAGCATAAAATTTTTACCATATGTTGATCTTAATATGTAGATCACGTGGTTAAAATTTGATAAAAAAATGGATAAACGGTTTAAGAGAAAATTTAATTTAAAATTACAGACTTATTTATTTTTAGACTCAAAATCAAACCAGGTTTTGATATTTTTATTATGAAATTTGTATGCTATATTTTAGAGCATAAAAAGAGGTTCGAAATGATATACAGTTCATAAAAAATAGACTTAAAATGAGTAAGATATGATTTTTTAAAATTTTTGATAGAAATTTAATTGTTCTCACCGGAAAATCAATTTGGCCACCGAATGGAATGGTCGGTGCTGGAGAAGGCGCCGGAGCTGACATGGTGCACTAGTTGATGTGGCATATAGCCATATGGTGCACGATTAGCGCTTAGCTTGTGTGCACGTGGCGCCTATGTGGCTGTGATGTGTTGTTGAAAATAAAATTTGAGAGTTTGCACCAGGGTTGATGATTGTTGCTGATATAGTGATCTACCACTAGATCACTGCACTCTTTTATAATATAATTGGCTGTGAAATCTATATGACAGTTCTTGTGCTATATTTTTTAAAAAAAAATATGTGAATAAAAATTTTTTTTGGTCCTTTAAAAAAATAGATTTTATTGGATTGATTTCAATAAAAAGGTGATTAAAATATTTTTGCGTATTAGAGTGCATGCAAAATATTTTTATTTTTTGCGCATTACGATGCATGCAAATATATTTTTGTGGGTCAAAATTTTTAATATCAAAATACTTTTTGCGCATTAAGGTGCATGTAAAAATATTTTTTTGCACATAGGGTGTGTGAATTTTTTTTTTTTGTGCATTAGGATGCATGCAAAATTATTTTTATATGATTAATATGTCTAATATGAGTTATGTGCTTTATTAATTATATTTTTTATATAATTATGATGCAATTTAAATTTATGTGATGCGATATGAATTATTATATATTGTGAATGAATAGACACTGACATTTGGGTGCTCATATAAATTGAATGTTAATTATTTTATATTATCTCATATTTTTATGGGAGATAATTTATAGCGGTGGTGATAATTCGTTATTCTTATTTTGTTTTTGCCTAAATTGATGTAGTAAGCTTTGAACCAATGTAATTTTTTATTATTTTCAAAGCATGTATTTACTAGACCATTTTTGGGAGACCATATATATCAATTTTATGGGGATATTTTTTGTTTTACCACCATGGACCAAAATTATCTCAACATGATGCCCTAAATGTCAATGTCGCCCTATATGGGCTAATATTTTATTGTTCACATTGCATATTTGCATTTATAATATATATGTGAATAAATTTATATTTTATTCATGATCAGTAAATTTTTATTATGTCTTTTATTCAGTAGGAGATGATTACTAGCCTGAGTTGCGAAATTTTCGATTTCGCTGAGTATAAAGAAATAATAAATAATTTACTTGGATTTAGAATAAAATATTATACTAGTACCTATGTTTTTTTGCGCAATTAATTTAGAAGTCTTAGACTAACTTACTAATTTTACGTTTTAAGCCAATTAAGCATGAAAATGGATAAGTTGTCCAATATTATCGTGAATTAGATGCTGACAATATGGTAGTGAACTAAGATTAAAATTTGTGCTTTAATTTATTTAAGCCGCAGATATAAGATTTTAAGTTGTCAAATATTGTTGCGACTTAAGCGCTGACAATATACTAATGGATCAAGAATCACGTTTGCGCTTTAATTGGTGCAAGCTGCAAATACGAGGAATTAATAAAGGAGTTTGAACTCTTTTTGTCATATGAGCTTGCTCATAATTAAAAAGTTTTAGTTGTTCTAAAGTCACTTTTTCAGCTGATTAATAAATATTACTAATATATTTTCGATAATAATCGCCTAACTTAAAGTTGATTGTTGAGAGTCGAAAAATATACAAGTAATTATTCTTGTTGCTCATGTTGACCAATATAAACCAATTTGGGTTATTGTTGGAAAAGATAAAAATAGCTTGATAAGAGCAAAAGTTAAAACTAGAACCATAAATTTGATCCAATAAAGTGACAAGGCATGCCACTTTAGTGATAAAGGCAACTAACCGCCAACAAATGTCAAGTGCAATGATGAGACTGGTCACTTCGCTCGTAATTGTACTGAGATAAAGTTCGACTACTTAAAGCTCTCTCATTTGCTGATATTCTCATTTCTCTCCTTTGATAGATAGTAGAAGTTGATGAAATATAGCATGACATTTGAGATTGAGCAGACTATTGTCGAGTGTTGTGCAACCATGTTTGTTTAAATGGCATTCAAGAGAAGGCATTATAAGTTTGCAATGCCATCTCAAGCTCAGCAATTGGTGTCAACTACTTCTTCGAGATGTGTAAAAGGTACTAGATTCGAAATAATCTATGGAATTGATGCACTTATAAGACATTGGTTGAGCGAGTAGATTTGTCCATCTTTCATGTAAGAGACCTTTTAAGTATAAGTCATGTTTGTGTTGTGATTGGCTTAAGGTAGCATTTCTTGTACTTCTCCCAAGATTTTTTTGTTTTAATTATATCGTGGTATGCAAGGTTAGGAAGATAACTGTATTAGTTGGAGAGGCTTTATTGGCTAACTCGACCTCAAGAGCTAGTCCCCTAAAATGAGTGCAGACTTACGAGTGTGAGGCACTAAATAGTGCATTCTATTTTTTTTTTGCTATTCATGCTATAAGCTAGTACACTCTAACTCTTACTAGTCAGAAGCGTCAAATTGTTTAGAGCAATTCTTGACAAAAGTAAAGAACCACAAGGAGTATGAACATTGAGGTTCAACATACTTATAGAAAATGAGAATAACATGTCTAAATAGTTTGGACACATGTGTGGGGAAAATAAAATTACAATTTGAAAGGCGATTCTAAACATTTCGCAACTAAACAAGTTTGCGAAGAGTGATGAATCAAACACTTCAAAATGACTTAATTGATATGATGCTACAAATTGATTTGTATCTCAATCAGGATGATGCAACCTTGATTGCAGCCTACATAATGAAAATTATGCCTCCAAGTGAATTCTCCAACTTTTAATGAGTTGTGATGTGGCAGTAAGGCCAAATTAGTGGGTTTATGCCTATTTAAGTTCAAGAAGCTATGTTCTCAAAAGTGATGAACACCTTGATGGAAAAATTATAAAAATTAATTCGCACAGTGTATATTTCCTCATGGAGGAATTACGAGCATATAAGAAGTCAAATGAAATCTTGCGCTATACGAGTTGCAAGATTCTTAAAGTGGCGCTCAATTTTCTAGTAAGGATGATGTTTTTTAAAACTTATTTAGCAATCACTGGGATAGTGGGAGCGACCCTAAGTTAGTGGGAGTGTCTCACTTGAAAATGAGTCTCATATTCCACAAGTAAGAAGGAGTGCACATGAGTTGTTCCCCATCGTCTATATGAGATTAAGTGGGTATCCTTCATGACTACTTTTGTGGATGTTGATGAGTTAACTTAGACTTTTGACTGTACTTGATGCTTTAAGGGAATAGCTGCTATGAAGGAAAAGATGAGCCTAATGACTAAGTACAAAGTCGAGAGCTGATTGATCTTCCGTTTACATGCTAGGCCATTAGAAACATGTGGTTTCTAGAGGTCAAGTACAAAGTAGATGGGTTGATTAATATTTTTATAGCTTAACTAAGGGCAAAATATTTATACCTAATTATGGAGCGTAAATTGTTGAGATGTTCTCCTTAAGTGGTGAGATCATCTTAATATGCTAAGATGCTATTAGTTATTGTCACTTTTATCTAGGTTTGTCCTAAACGATTAAGGTTGACATATATAAATGAGGAGTGGATGATGAGATCTATGTAGATCGCCTAATGAATTCAAGAAGTGGGGCAATAGCGCAAAGATTACTAATTGAGAAGCTCTATTTATAACTTGAATTATCATCCAAATAGTGGTGCTATCGATTTTATTGAACTATCACTCTGGTAGGCTTACGATGGTTGAATAAGATCACTGAATATATGTCAACATAAATAAGAGAATTTAATTCTCATTCTTGAGCAATAATATGATGGCCAAAAGGGACATGATGGTGTCTACGCTTAGTAGTGGCTATCATTTATATTTGAATGGACATAAAAAAAGTAGATGTATACTTGGTATTGTGATACTGAATTTTTGTGTGCATCTCACCAATCCTATTGACACTTCACGGTCAAAGATTATGTTCTAAGTTAGATTGAAATACCTTGAGATAGAAGAAGAAAAGAAACGTTAGCTAGTATTATGCAAGCATTGCAGAAGGTTTGATGTGTACTGGTGTGTACTCGACTAGTACTATGCTTGATAATTAGATTATTGGTGAATGAATATAAAAGTGATTATTGACGCAATAATGTGATGTTGTTAAGTGGATACTTAGATATCTTAATAGAGTGGTCTGAAATTTGCTAGAGTCGATTTGGTATTTTGAAAGGATGCGCATTGTGTGTACATTTGTGAGACTTTTGTTATTTTTGTGATAATAAAGTCACTTTGATGTATGCTTTGGGTGCCGAGTATTGTTGGAGGACTAAACGTACTAATACCAGTCACCCTTTCACTTAAGAGAGTATTGTGAAAAATTAAATTATTCTCAGTCATATTTCTACGAGCGATTGGATCACTTATCCCTTACCTCTGTATGGAGATATGCTCCAAAGGTATGTGAGTAGTACGAGATTGCGTAGAATTTGATTTTTGTGGCCAATGAGAATATATTGTGATTAACTAGTTATATTTGTATTCTAATTATAAGTTTGGTACTGAATTTATGAGTTGTCACCAGGCTTTGATTGACTTTCTCACACAGATAATCGCCTTGGCGCTATGATAGCAAGTAGGAAGAAACTTAAAGATCGTGTCATATAATTAAGGTTTGCGAATGATCGCTTTTGCTCTTGGAGTAGCAAGGAAGGTTCATATGTATAAATAAGAGTCGTCTTACCTTGGAGGCTAAGATAAGATCAGAGTTGATCAATTATGAAGAAGTATGTCCAAACTTCATAATAAGCCTGTTCTTTGTTGAATGTGCGAACTGCAAGAAGGCATTTTGGATAGTGACTGGTGATGGTGCGCAGGTCAAACGCTTGGAGAGCAACTAGACTTAGGTTCATATGATGTTTAGAGCATGACATGCTCAAATTGAGTAGGAGCTCCATCATAGCATGTATTCATACTATATGTGCTTTAAGACAACCTTTTATGGAAAAGTGATTGAATGGGTCCTTACTTTATCACTGTGTGAGCCCATATTATTTCTTGTACCCTTTAAGACTCTGAACTTTGTCATGAGGTGTAAGCTTGATGATGCTACTTTAACATGTTTCCAATGGCCATGTATGATTCGATCTGTTGGAGCATATCTAGGAAAGCTGTCAAGACCAAGTTGATTAGCGAGAGAGGCTGAGAAAGAACTAAGTTGGTAATGCACTTATATTCTATAGTTCATAGCCCAGGTGACTATGTTGAAATGTATTTGACTAGTCATGAATATAAATACATATTTGAGTAGGTCGAGCATGCTCTATTTATTTCATTAAGGGATCTAGAGATGCTTGATTGGGTGCAACCACTTGATTTGGGGTAAACATTGAACTATTGTGTTGTAGGGTTATGTTAGTTTGGTAATGACTTAATATAACTCTACTCACCTATGCTTTTTCGCTTGGTCGCACACCTCATTTTTTGTATGAATGGACTAGAGTGAGATTGAGAAATTGTATGATGATGAGATTCGAGGAGATCGAGTCAAATATGTATGAGTGGGAGATGTTGAAAATTGGATCGAATTTAGGACCCTTCACCCAATTGACATCTATATTTAATTGGATGTCTCCACAATTTGAGTGAGATTGAGTTTTCTAGTTGGATTGAGATTCTAATATATATCTCTAATTTTCATCTAACAGAGTATGTGAATGAATGTAATTTTTCCAAAACTCTCTCCACATCTTTCCTAAAATCTCTCTCTACGTTCTTCTTGGAGCATCATAATAGATTTCAAGGATTTGAGGTGTCTAATTAAGTGAATAGTTATTCACCATCGACGAAAAAGATATGTTCGTGGTTCGATCAAATGAAACTGGTAAACGAGTTTGATTTAAAATACATGGATCAACAATTCGTTGCGTGTAGGTATCCCGATCTATATTAATTATATGAATATTTGATTTATATTATATTGTTCGATTAATTTTCTTACACTTGGACTCGATGATGGACATGAAAACCCACATACCGCAAACATATTTCGACAACCGTGGAAGAGTCCTTTAGCGAACGTTGATCGCTTGCCTGATGACCGAGGCTCTTGACTTGCCATGTTTTGCCCTATCAGCTCGCAGAAGAGCCTGGGTTAGCAATGCCGACACCACTACCACCCTGGAGGGTGGGCGTTCGCTTGTCCATTCCGAGCTCAACCTCTCTCGTAGCTTGGATATTGCATTCTTGTCAAACAAAAACCTCCTGGTAATAATACTAGTGTTTCTGGTTCTCAACAACTCATGGTGAAGCGGGGGCAGATTCTCAGAGGAGAAGTATGAGGAGGAGTCGAACTCTGGGCATATGACTGATCCACCGTCGGTAGCAGCGTTGGCCCAGGCTTTCAGGAACATTGCCTGTGAGTATGAGTCGATAATCCTATGCGAAGAGCATACGCCGATTGCCAGGCCGCCACACTGGAACCTGTTAATCTGGACTGCCAGCATTGGATCCGTTGGCTCATCTGCTGCGCCTATTTCTTGTGGGAGGAGGTCGTTGAGCTGCCCGATTCTCACCCCAGCGCCGATAAGTTGATTGAGTTGGCAGTCGACTTCTGCTACCGAGTACTCAGCACCCTTATCATTTCAATCAACATGACGTTTTTCCTTGTCGTATCTCCCTGCTAGTGGGTAAAAAAGGGGTAAGACTTGAGCCAATGATCCTTCTAAGCACATACCTTTTCCATTAATGGCATCAGACGGATAGTAGATGATGCGAATCATATTTATTGGTGGGTTGCGTTGATGTAATAGAGATATCTTGTAAGTGCGGAGATGAGTGGGAGTTGGCTTGCATGGTTTTATCAGCTCTCGACTCACCACAGTGCCCTTCATGATTGTTTCTTACTTGGGAACTTTAATATTGCCTGCGTGAAAACTTAAGCAAAAAATGACAAAAACTGTAATTGATACAGAGAAAAATAATTGCAAAACAACGGTATTTGTATGGGATTTCTAATTATATAACATAGAAGTAATAAAGAGGGGCATTTCAAGAAGATAAATATCGAGAGAGGGAAAGAGAGAATTGGCCACCTGTAAAACAATGGTACAAAGACTGCAGAGTGGCTGTTCGGAAGCTCCGGGAGCTGTACTATAAAGGTGTTGTGGGGAAGGGGTGGGCCAGAAACTTTTATGTTTTTCTTTCATATTGATAGTATTTTTATCACAAAGAAAAAATATTAAAACTTTCTGTTTAAGCAATCATAGTGTAATTTGTCGTGCTCAACTCCCACATGCATGGCTTTATATTTTGTGTGAAATATTGTGATGATAATAAACAAATAATATATCAAGATTTGATTTGATTTGGTTGATAAGCCAATTATTGACATACATTAATCGTAAACCTTATTTAATTTCATCTAATACTAATTCATCATGATAATGCTAATGTCAATTATTTATTTGATTATCCAAACTCCGAAAGGGCTGGGTTGATGCTACGCAAGGTATGACCCGAAGTCATCCAAATTTTGACATTTGTCCCTCGTTAAAATTTAATATTTTTTTTTTTTTTTTTGTTTTTGTTAAATGCAAAACCAACCCAAATCAACCATGGTTTTTGTATTTTGACTCCAAAAATTTTGACATGAAAATTTCACCCCAACCACAAAATTTTCCTCGCAAAATTTTGAAATACCAACATTATGTTTATGTATATACAAGAAGAAAACATTTTACTTCCCATGGATGTAGACTTCCTATGGAACTATGAATTCAGGGTGAATAAATCTTTTAAAAATTTTCAGAATAATTTGCACAAATTAACTTTTGTTTCAAAACTAAGTTTCCTGTTTAGATGTAAAAGACAATTCCTCGCTAGAAGACTAAGATAGCGATGACTTAGAGAAATCGGCTTATTAAAGACTCCACTGTCACATGGCTTTATATTAGGTCTGAAATATTATAAACAAATAATTTATCAAAAATTGACTTGAGTGATAAGCCAATTATTGTCATGAAATTTCAAGAATGTTCTTTTCTTCAAAAACCAATTTTTAAAAACCTAGTGGTAGTGGGAGTCTCCTACTATTACTAGAACAATTTTGTTCTACATTGGATAACTGAAAGTATTTTATAATTAAAATATTTTAGTAAATGTGACAACCATGCCTAATCCACACACGTGCCACAATTAGGAGTAATAATAACTAGAGAATGTGGGCAACGATAAATAACGCTGAAATAAAGTAACTAGTTAATATCCACGAGTTTTCAGTATTCACTAACTTTCGCTTATGAAATTAATTGCTCTCGAAATAAAGTAACTAGTTAATATCACACACACATATATATATATAGAGAGAGAGAGACAGAGATTGGTCATATGTAAAACTGAAAATTCTGTTGACAGGTCGACTTAAACTCATACCACGTTGCATTTCACATTATCATATAATTAAATAAATTAAATAAAGTATATCTTAAGTTTTCTTGAAGAACAGAGCATGCAATTACATGGGAAATAAAATGCAAATATTTTTAAGACTCTGGCTTTTGTTTCCAGAAGGGTTTGTATAACAATTGTAAGAAGACTGCAGTGGCTATTGGAAAGCTACAGGAGCTAGTTTATAAAGGTGTTGTGCGGAAGGGGCTGGCCAAAAAACTTAATGTTTTGTTCATATCGATAAAAAATACTCTCGCATTATTTGTGGTGTTAACTCCTACATGGCTTTATATTATGCGTGAAGTATTGTGTGAAAGATTTGCTAAGATTGATAAGCCTATTATCCTAATAAATTAATCTTAATTGTTATTTCACCTAATACTAATTGATTATGGTAATGCTAATCTCAAGTGATTGAGCAATTTATATCCTCCAAAATCTGAAACACAATTTAAAACAAAAGAAGTATAACAGGTGTTCTAGACTTTCCTTAGTTTATTCGACCACTTTTCAACAAAGTGATATGATCAAATCAAACCTAATGCTAGAAAAATTGATGATACCAGAAAAGGTCTTCCCGAGTTAATCTAGTCACCATTTTTTGTCATGTATTCTAATCTTATATGTCATTTAAGAGAATCAATAATAATATCTACAGTAAAAGACACATAAGAAACATAATTATTGAATAATTCTAGCATAAAAAAGTTCATTATTCATAATTTCTAAACCATAAAGTCTTTCCCAAGAAAAATAGACAAATTAGTTTCTAATACATAAAAGAAAAATTATTTCCTAAAATTGCAATTACTTAAGGGTAAATTATATTGAATCTTAGGTGCATATTACACATCACTAAAGAGTAGTTCGCCTTCAGTGTTGAACTTGAGTTGTTAAGCTCCAACTCCAAGGAGCTTCTCTTGTGCATCATTCCCATAGCAATGTAATTGCTGCATATTGTCAATCAATGATAATTTGCAAATCTCGCTTGATTCATTTGTCACATATTTTGTTGCACTTAAGTCGAAAATCCAACCAATGAGAGAATTAGCAACAAAGACATGCAAGCAAACAAAAAAACTCCAATAACTAGGAGTGATTCTTACCTTCTTCAACTCAATACAATCATGAGCGAAGTGAACCAACTCGTTGTAATTATAGCACTTGTTTTTCTTCTTTCCACCCTTCTTGCCTCGAAGATGCTTCATAGCCTTATCGTCTTGTGGGGCCAAGTTTTGGCTTTGGGCATTGCTTTGTCTAGCACTATTTTGCATGTTTTAATATTTGCCTTTATTAGGTTTACGCCGACCAGCATATGCAACAAGAGCAGCTGTTTGTGCAAGCATCAACTCTTGATTGTTAGCCTCAAGTTTAAGATGACTGACGACACTCTTGAATGTCTAAATTTTCTCATTATATGTTAGCATAGGCTTAATGTGTCCCTAGGTCTACTTAAGCAACAACCTTATGATAGCCCAAACTTCTTGTTTATCAGTGAGCTCACTTTTGGTAGGTTGAAACTCTCAAATCATATCCTTTATTGCATCAAGATGTTGGACCATTGGACATTTTGGGTCAAATACATACTGATTAAACTTGAGGGTAAGTGGCCTCAGTCTAGTAGAAGAAGTGCTATCATATGTGACCTTCAATACATCCCATAACTCCTTAGCCGTAGGATATTTCTCAAAGTCTTAGATCAAATTATCTTGCATGCAATTCAACATAGTAAAGTGCTGACTCTTATCTTGATCCACTTATTTATTGTACGCGTCTATATCGCTACTATATTAGGACTTTGTCCATTTTCTGGCTCAATTAGCTTAGCAATAGTAGTGGTGAGATGGCAAATGATCATTTCTATGTGAAATAAGCATTGAATGTTTCAATGTCACATTGCATAGTTTTGACCATCAACTTTGCAGTACCATAGAGGTCAGAAAAAGATGTTTGGGCCTCCGTTACTGTATTTTTATGCACAATTATACTAGATTTTATTCTAGATCAAAGCAAGTTTTTATTATTTTCTTTAATTTAATCAAAAATTTCACCCTTAAGGCTAGTAATCATCTCATGTCAAATTAAATATCACAATAAAAAATTACCAATCCATGAATAAAATAGTTATGTACATAAAAATGATCAACAACATGAATAATTTAAAATTGATTGACATTTGGTGCATGATATTTTTGCCCTTGGTGGTAATTAACAAAATATATATAAAAATAAATACATGCCCTCTAAAATAAAACCCAAGAAATCCATATCTTAGAAAATCAAAATTATCTTTTTGAAGACCTATTATTTCAATCTGAATTTGGGATACCACATCACCATCATCTCCACTAATTATCTCTCATATAAATAAAATATAAGACATCATATGATATACATGAGCACCCAAATGTTAACTCCATACCATTTATATTCGCAAATTTTCACATTGCAAAAAAGGCAATAAAAAAACATGCATTTTCCAAGCCTATGAAATTATTTAATTTCTAATTTCTTATCTAGCCAAAAAGAAACGTGATATTATCTAAGCTTTAGAAAAATAAATTATGAACTATGAATCCACCAAAAAAATGTTGGAGGAATCATTTTAGTCTATTTTATTTTTTTAACTTGAAAGTCTCCAAACACCCCTTTAAACAAAAAAAGTAGGTGGCCTATGAGCTAGCTGGCATGTGCCCAGTGGGGCACTAGGTAAGCTTGTGCGCACCACATTTTTACTGGTAGCTCATGCTAGTTGTTTCTTACAGCGAGTGCCATTTGGTGCAACTCTCTCTTCTTTTTGGATATTGTCTTAATTATATTTTAACACCCGACATCTTCTTCAGCATGTTTTTCTGGTGGTGCCATTATTCATATGGATTTATTAAAAACTCATGCCTTTTAATTTTTGTCCTTTTTTTATGCACAATATACTAGTTTAATCATCTTTCCATGCTATACAACATGTTGTTACAATTACACATCAAAATTTATATAAAAAAAGTTAATTTTGAGGATATGGTAAATGAGTTTTAACTAGGGCTAAAAAATTCTAGCTCATGTGATTTTCACCAAATTATAAACCAGGTATTCCAAATATAAAGTACTATATATGGTGTAAATCTTATGACTAATTTTTCCAAGCTTGAATTAAATCACAAAATTCATAAGCTCTTAATTTGATATAATTTTAACACCTTTAATAGCACAATCTAAGATATTTTGTTATATGATTTGATAATTAGTGTCCATAAAGTTGATAAATTTTGTGAAAGAGGAATGATGAAAAAGAGAGAGAAATGTTGAAAAATGGAGCAAGCCATCAGATGTCATGGTGCCAAAGTGTGTTTTGTGTCATGACACCATATTATCATGCCGCAGTGCTAAAAGTGATGAAAGTCACACTGTGGTCCTTAAATTCCATACTGCGGTACTAATCAGATGGAAATGGTAGAGGGATTCTTGAAACTTTCACAATGCAGTGTCAGTATCTAGCAAGTAACACCATTAGAAGAAAAAGTTCAGCACTGTAGCCCCAACTTTCCACACGTGCGACCGTCGAAAAGAAATCAAAGCCAAATAATGTGTTTTATGCCACAACACCAATTTATCATATTGCTGTGCCACATTGCATAACATAATTATTTTTTTTTTCTTGAGGATGTGACAAGTGGCATGAGATCA
Source organism: Paulownia fortunei (assembly GCA_019321725.1). Lineage (NCBI taxonomy): Eukaryota > Viridiplantae > Streptophyta > Magnoliopsida > Lamiales > Paulowniaceae > Paulownia > Paulownia fortunei. The sequence continues at coordinate 10,417,161 of CM033109.1, read as the reverse complement.
TAATTTTTGGCATAATAACTTACTATTCTCACACACTTTACACATAATCTATCATATTATTCATTAGATACAATAGATATTCGCTCATTATCTTCATACAACACATAGTTTTCACATATTTCTCTCTGCACACTCCGTAAATAATTCCACAAAATTGAAATTAACATCAAGAAGATGAGAAATCTACACTAGGCTTGGAGGATTAAGTGAAGAATTGAAGAATTCAAGCTTGGGAATTGACTTCAAAAAACTTGGATAGTAATTTTCTTCTAATTTTGTTTAACTTTTTGAAATTATGAAGATCCATGATGTGGATGAAAAAAATGTGGCTTGATCATTTTACTATGAGCTAAACATTTTTTAATGAAAGCCTAGGAATCTAAATTTAAGGATTTACGAATCGATTACTTGATTATGGTTGGGATTTTATTTAAATTGTGATGAGCATATGTTATGTTCTTAATACTTTTTGAAGTTTGGTCAGCTTTGTATTGACTCTTTGTTGTTGTGATTGAGATTGAGAGATAATATTGCAATAAGTGCTCGTATAACACATGCCATGGACTAGTTTAAATAGAGATATATGGATTGGTACATACAATAGTGATAGACATAACTTGGTTATATTGAAAGCTAGTGGAATTTGTAGAGTTTAATAAACCTTTAATTAGATTAACCAAAATAGAGATATAGTAAGTGCCCAATTATTGGTAAAATTAGTATATCTTAAGAGAGAATACCGAGTACAATCATAATTCCCATTGTTAAACAATTCAAGCACTCTTTCTAACCATTATCAGATGAAATTCGTAATGAACTAGATTTACAACCTAAAACCTTAGCCCCTTCTTCCTTAATTTCAATTTCGTGTAATTTTTAGTTTTCGATCTTGCATTTTTAGATAGTTTTAAACACTCTCGCAACTTCCAATTGGTTAAAAATTGTTAGAGTTCCACAATTCAGTACTTGTATACACACTTTCTTGGGAGATGATAACCCATACCTCACACACTTTTTACTTGCAACAAGTACACTTGCTAGTTCATTATTGCATATCGCAAATATCATGTTTTGGCATTATTGCTGGGGACTATGTTTTTACAATATTGAAAGTTGATTCATCTAGTTGTAGTTTAACAACTAATTTGCTTTATTGTTTTGCTACTCTATTCTAGTTTACTTTGGTTTCTTTTCTTTTATTTTGTAGGGAGTACGTTAGTGCATGACCTAATCAGCTTGTCGAGAACTTGTGCCATACTACCTAAAAATTGAAAGAACTTCTCATAACTTGTTAAAGAGAACAAAAGCAAGGATGCTAACATTGAACAAGATGTAAACAACTCTTATTTGTTGGATTATGCTAAGCCATCTATCAATAACACCATGTCAAGCTTTAGAGGCCGATTATTCAAGCCAACATGCTTGAGATCAAACCCGGCATTATTCAAATGATTCAGTGTTGGTTCAATTTAGTGATCTACCAAGTGATGATCCTCATGCACATATCACAAAGTTCCTTAAGATTTGCGCACATTCAAACATAATAGTGTAATGGATGATGCTATATGGTTGAGGCTCTTTTCTCTTTCTTTAATGGACAAGGTTAAGTGTTGGTTGAATTCATTACCTACTAATTTAATTACCACTTAGGATGCTATAGCCCATAATTCTCTAACTAAGTACTTTTCTCTTTCTAAAATTGTTAAGATGTCTAATTATATATCTACTTCATGCAATTTAACATGGAGACATTGTATGAGGCTTGGGAATGCTTTAAGTACATAATAAGAAAATGCCCACAACATGGATTTCCCACTTGGTTGTATAAACATTTTATAATGGCGCTAATTGTTCAATGATTGATATAGCGGCAAGGGGTACAATTATGAGAAAAACATTAAAGGATGCTTGTGATTTGTTGGAGGAGATGGCCTCAAATAGCTACCAATGGAAACCCAATCAAACTATGGGAAAGAGGTCGATCGGAAAGCATAATGTGGATACATTACAGCCCTCACTACTCAAATTGAAGCACTTAATGAAATTATGGACAACATGAGTTCCTCGGCAATTAAGGTGCAAACTGTTGCTTGTGAGTTGTGTGGAGAAGCCATTTTAGTATGGAATATCAAGTGGGAAACCCTTTTCTCAACCATCTGAGCAAGCAAATTTTGTAGGGAACTTTCATAGATCACAAGGTAACCCCTACTCCAACACATACAACCCTAGGTGGTGAAACCACCCCAACTTTTCATGGAGTAACAATAAAAATACGATAAAGCCACCACCACCTAGATTCACACATAAGAGAAGAAACCAAGTGTCAACAACCTTATGACGAATTTCATATCGACATTTGAGGCTTGTTTTCAAAATCAAGAGATGTTGATCGCAACTTGGAGACTCAAGTGGGGCAATTAACTAGTATGATATCCAGGACAGCTCAAGGCAAACTACCTAGTGATACTGAAAAGTATCTTAAAGAGTATGTGAAGACAATCACTTTGAGATGTGGTAAGGGTGTTGACACTCAAGTGAAGGATGACAAGCCTATCACTGAGCCAAGCTTTTCATCTATATTGGTTGTACCACCTAAGGTGATAAGTGTCCCTCACCCTTTTCCTTTAGCTTTGAAAAAATATAAATTAGTCATGTAATTTGCTAAGTTTTTAGATGTTTTTAAGAAATAGCATATTAATATTTCAAACGCTAATACCTTGCTTCAAATGCCTAGTTATGCAAAGTTCTTGAGAGAAAATTTTTCCATCAAAAGAAAATTAGAGAAGCATGAGACGATGAAATTAATTTGGGAATGCTTAGCTATTGTTCAAAATAACTTCCCGCAGAACATAAAGACCCAAGGATTGTTTTATATCACGAACTATTGGTCTAATTTCTTTCTATAAAATCTTATGTAATCTTGAAGCAAGCATTGTTCTTATGCTTATAACTATTTAACCGAAGCCCACCGCGGTATTGTTACAACTAGTTGTTCGTGAATATTTTGCAAATCACAAGTGTACGATGTCAAATTTTAATAAAATAAAGAGTTAAGTATCATATCCATAAGGATTGTAATAAAATATTTCATCAATTACTGTAGTTTAATTAATCCTAATTTTATCTAGAAAATCGAGTGATGATTGGTAGACAATGTAGAGTAAGATAAAAAAAATGTAAAGGCAAGAGTGGGGTTCTTATAAATAATATAACAAAAATCTTATGAGCAAAAATTCTTGAGGAATGACTCACCTAATTATCACATATGTTCTTTTTTTTCAAAATATACCAATTCAAGTCAACAACACATGTAAGTTAAGAATTTTTAATTCCCTCTCTTGAGTGCCAATTTAACTATGAGTTCTAATATGAATTTCAATATCTCTTTTAAAAATTAAAGAATAAAATTCTACAAATGTTAAATGAATTATTCTTCAGAATATCAAAAATTTTATAAGCTTCTCAACTCTATGATTCCTATGTTGTGTTATCTTTATGATCATGTATAATCTTCCAACTCTCAAGTATTGAATCTCATATATCAAACAATCTCAATTAATGATCAAATAATCAAGATACAATAATAAGCAAGATAATACAAACAAGATGAATTACTTGAAGTAAAAATGATTGGAACTCAAAATATCGGATCAAATAAGGTTACACCATCCACTAGAAAGAAAAGTTTAGTTCATCCTGGAGGAATACAACTTCAAGAAATACATAAAAAATAGCATAAAAATTGTTCATCAATTTGTGAAGTGGTAGGAATAGTTGAAGCCCTCTTTGTCCCCAAAAATAACTTCTTTTGTTGATGCAAATCTTCTCCTCCATTTCTCAAGATGATTAGTCCTCTTTTCTTCTCCTAAGAGTCTTCAAAAGAACCACTAGAAATGTTCTCTCTTGTTCTTGGTTGTTCTTCCCTTTTTTATCTCCATCAAAACTCTCTCCTTTTTTGAAAGTTGTGGCCAAATTTTTTCTTAGCCATCTTGTCTCCTCTTTTAGCAATTATTTCCCCCTTTTTTAGCCTTCTTTTTCTTTATTTCATGACATACTATTTTAGCCCATAAATTTTGGTTCAAGTGTCTCCAATCATATATATCTTCCTTGTTCCCTTAAAAGTGAAAAGAAAAACTAGATTGTGTGTCAAAAATGTGACCATGCTTGGCATGCTCAGACTATGCCGAGACATGCTAAGACCATGCTGGGGTATACGTTTTGTGCTGAGACATGCTCATGGCATGCTAGCTACTGACTAGCATGTCACAACATGCTCAAACCATGTCACAACATGCTAAGATCATGCTGGGGTATACGTTTTGTGCTGAGACATGCTCACGGCATGCTAGCTACTGACTAGCATGTCACAACATGCTCAAACCATGTCACGGCATGCACTTTTGTGCTTGTTTTTTCTATATTTTTAGGCCATACCACGGCATACCTTCATCTTTTTCATCTTTTTTGCTTGTTTTGTCCCTCATTTTCATTCTTGACTTGTATTTTGGAGAGTTGTTCTATACTACATTAAAACACGCATAAAAATAAGATAAATTGCTTGAGATCAATCAAATAATTAGTTTAGAAGTACTTAATTTGTTGGTATAAAACCAACTTATCAAATATCTCCAAACTTGAATATTTTCTTGTCCTCAAGTATTAAACATGAATTCTCAATAACCACCTCTCTGTGAATGAGGTTACTAAAGTCAAGAAAGATTTTTCTAACATCTTATCTTAAAAGATTAGAAAAATATACCAACTTTACATGTTAACATGTATATTGGTTTTACTTAACTTTACGGTCTTATGTGTCTAAGTGTAAAAGTAGTAGTTCATCAACTTGCATTTATCATTCAGATAGGTTTATAAAGCTAACTACTCTTATTTGATCCTCTTTTGAAGTGATTACTAAACTCCATAGGCTTATTTTTTACACTAATCTCCACTAATGTGGGTAGATCATACATTAAAGATCAAAAGGACTTCCAAAGTTTGTATTGTGAGGCTTGGGTAATGGTGGGAAAATATGGAAATATGTAGCTAAAAATTACCCATTTTACACAATCATACTAGAACCTTTATGAATGAGTACTAACTTCTTCATCAATCCCTTCATTTTTCTTTATTGAACATCCCATTTTTTTTTTTTTGAACTTGGATTACCCCAAAACTTATTTCTTTTGTTATATGCAATGGAGATCTATTTGTTTTAGAGAGTTCAAATCATACACTTCAATTTATAATCTCTTCATTTTCATCATTTTTCAGTCTTTTCTTCTCTTTATTTTTTTTAATACGATAATTTATTCGAGAATAATTGTGTTAATGATAACAAAAAGGTCAAAAATTAGAATTTTTCATGAAGCTTGATAATGTATATGGGGTGTCTAAAGAATTATTTCAATAGACTAATGAGGGAACACTAGGGAATAATTCAAGTATAGGTTAGCTTCAAAGGCTCAAATAATCCAAAAATGGCCTAAATCATATCCCTAATGCTATGTTATCTAGGATTTCACCTCGATTAGTAATCCAACAAGTTCTAGAGGTTGGTGGGATCGTTTAAAAAATAATTAGACCTTATAAACTGACTCTAAATCAAATGTAACTCAACAAACTACTTAGTGCATCAAGATTCACAAAACATCATAAAGTAAATAAAACTAATTTAGACACGTAAACAAACTTACATATTCTAATATTTACTTTTTTCAAACATGCACATAGTTCATTACTAAATTTGACAATCAGTAACCTAAACAAGTCAATGAACTAAACTCAACAAGTTATAAACAAGCATTAAACTTCTCAAGAAACAAGTGATTATCCTAAACAAACTCTTGAATTCCCCCTCTAAACTTAATATAAGCATTGTCCTCAATGATTGAGAGAATTATAAAATAAGAGGACTTTCCTGAAAATGAGTGGTGTTCAGTTTTGGGTGGGAGAGATATCTTCAGATGAAGATGATGAATATGCAGGAAGGACTGGAGGTAGAGAAAATTCAATAATGGTGTCCCCTAAAGCAATACATTGCATGGCCAACATATGTTAGATGTTATACTCGATGTATACATCGAACCTCTGGATATGGTGATTCTGTCACCATCTCATGCATCGTATCTCTACTTGAAAATGCTGAGTGGAATCCTAAGGTAGAGGGTAGGATGTAGTGGTAGTGTGCCCGGCAGGGGTTGTGTCTTCAACATGATCCATAGGAGGGGTATGTTCTTCTCCTAGGTGGTTACCAACTGCATTCTCCTCCTCAAGTATATATCCAACACCAGAGGGGTAGGGATGTCTGTTCTATGTTTTATAACTCAGGATCCTATCACAATCAATGAGTGAAGCAGGTTTTACAACAACCTCTCTTTTGTTCCAAGTAATCCCTTCCTGTTTGGCCAATGCATAGATGTGGGATGGCATGGCGATCCCACATGAGGAGCCTTTTCAAATGATAAAATAAATAGAATTCTCAATGTTGTAAGCCACATCAACAATCATATTCTGCATGATGGCATAAAGAAAGAGTGATCAGCCTTTGTCGACTGAATATAATTAATGAGTGGTGGGCTATATATTTGCACAAATGAAGTAGTACCATGCCTTCCTTAAACGAATGAGTTTAGATGTTGAAAATTTATTTGAGTTTTTGTGGTTGTTTGGCGATTTCGACCATTCAGTTCTAGGCTTATAAAGGTTTTGAATTACATGAGCAATTTTTGGTGGCCCGACTAAGAATTTTCTCATTTTCTCTCTATTAACGTCTGGTAGATGGTAATAAGCTTGGATGGCCTATTTATCATAGGACACCATCTTACCCCAGAGAAAGACTTGGTAGTGGTCATGCTCTACCGTATTAGCATAAAATTCACCAACAACTTCAATCACCGCCGGTTCAAGTTGTTATGTGAGTATACCCATTGCTTAGTTTTGATCATGGTGAAAAGGTCCCCATCATTCCTAGAATTGGGACAAAGGCCCCTCTTTGGGATTAGATTTTTCTCATAGGGCTTATGGTATCTATACTCTGCCCTGACACTCACAAAGCATATTTTGTCAATTGAAGTAGCAGTTGGGGCTTTGACTTTTCCTATTAATTTCTTTGAGGCCATATCTGCAAAATACATGTAAGAAGAATAAATGCCAAAAATAAAAGTAGCTTATAAGCATTTCATGTAATGTTAACTCATTTTCTCTAGCAAAGCTAGGTTGATATGAAAATGTAGTGTTTGAATTCATTTACCAACCATGTTATGTAATATGTACGAGAAATTGGTATTTTTTATGAACATTTTTATTATACATTCAACATGAATGATGAAACATTAAAGCTCAAGCGGTATATCATCATCATTTCAACTTAACTCGCAATGTTCATGAACAACAAATGAATTAAGCTCAAAATTACAATGCACATAAAGTGTTTGTAAAAATTTCTTAAACAAATATTCAAGAGAATATGAACTTTGAGCCTAATGTATCAACCCCTAAGCATCAATTCATCAACCAACAACAACATCAAGCTTAAGAGATTGGAGATTTACAACAAATTTGGCAAGAATTGGTTGAAATTCGAATGTGAGTGAAAAGTTCCCAAAATTAAGTTTTCTATGTTGAATTCTCAAAAATCCACTGATTGATTTGATTAGAAGTGAGTCAGTATGATTAAACACGATATGATGCACCTTCTGATTGATTTAGAATGCAAAATTTTAGTAGAAATTGGGGAATGGGTGTTTGGAGTTTGAGAGGAAAAAAAAATTATTTAGAAGAGTTTTGAAGAATTTAGGCTTTCACACCCATGCGGAAATATGCTGCCTCTACTGACCCGTATGCCACGACATGCCCCAGGCTAAAGAGCCATGTCGCAGCATACTCGCAACATGCTAACTAGTGACTAGCATGTCGCGACATACTAACTAGTGACTAGCATGTCGCGACATGTTTTTTTTAGCATTTAGTCTTGCAAAATTGAATAACAATTAAATAACAATTATCATGATATGAAACAACAATACAAAACAACAAGATATAAAGCAACACAAACAAAAATAAGAAAAGAGAGCTTGGGTTGACTCCTAAGAAATGCTTTATTTAAAGTCTTAAACTAGATCAAAACCGAAGACCTTAGATTGCTTCTCCAAGTTGAAGATTAGATATCTTCCAAATTTTATTTCTATAATAATGTTTGAACCTTTGTCCATTGACATGAAATAATAGCCATCCTTACCTTTGAGCTCAACCGCCCCAAATGGAAATGTCTTGTTAACAATGAAGGGACCGGACCATCTAGATTTTAATTTTTCCAAAAAAAAGTTTTAATTTAGAATTGAAAAGCAACATAAGTTGTCTGGGTTGAAATTCCATTATCAAGATTATTTTTTCATGCCATTGTTTTGTTCATTTTTTATAGATTTTATCATTTTCATAAGCATTAAGTCTAAATTCCTCCATTTTATTAAGTTGCAACAATCTTTTTTCTCCAACTGCCTTTGTATCAAAATTTAATTATTGGATTGCCCAATATATTCTATGTTCTAGCTTAATGGGGATTTGACAAGCTTTTCCAAAAACCAATCGATAAGGAGACATAACTATAGGAGTTTTATATGCTATGCGGTATGCCCATAATGCATCATTAAGCTTATGTGCCCAATCTTCTGGATTAATGCCTACTGTTTTCTCAAGGATTTTCTTCACTTCCTAGTTTGAGATTTTGTCTTGTCCATTTGATTGAAAATGGTATCCAAGTGCTACCTTGTGTCTTACACTATACTTAGCCAAAATGTTATTAAACATTTTATTGTAAAAATGAGAACCTTCGTCACTTACAATTGCTCTAGGTATGCCAAAATGAGTGAAAATGTATTTGTGCAAGAATTTAAGCACTACCTTAGCATCATTAGTAGGTGTGGCAATTACTTCTATCCACTTGGAGACATAATCCACAACAAGCAAAATGTATGATCGGCCATTTGATGGAGAAAATGGTCTCATAAAGTCAATCCCCAAATATCAAAGAGTTCAACTTCCATTATATTTATCGAAGGAAGCTCATGACATTTAGTAATTATTCCAATCCTTTGACACCGATCACATGTCTACACAAAAGCACAACAATCCTTAAATAAATTTGGCCAATAAAAATCGAAATGCAATAACTTAGTTGTCCTTATAGGTCCAAAATGACCACCACATGGGGATAAATGACAATGCTTTAGAATTTTATTTGTTTCCTCCATTCGAATGCATCTCCGAATCACATAATCTGAATACCCTTTGAAGAGCAAATGATCATCCCATAGATATGATTTCACTTCATGTAAGAATTTTTTTTTGATATGTGAGATCCGGGGGTAATAATTCACCTGCAGATAATTCACAAAATTTGCATACCAAGGTAAATTATCTTTGATTGCCAAAATAAACTCATCTAGGAAAAAATCTTTAATTGGGCCTTCAAAGTTCTCATTTTCTGCTCACTTCCCTTCTTATCTTTGATTTCAAGAACAAATTCTTGAAGAAGGAGCATCCACAGGATTAACCTTAGTTTTGCATCTTTTTTAGCAAAGAGATACCTAATATTAGTATGATCGGTACACACTATATCGTTGGCACCTACAAGATAAGCATGAAATTTATCGAATGCAAAAACAATAGCTAACAACTTTTTTTCAGTGGTGGTGTAATTTGTTTACGCATCATCACGCGTTTAGCTTGCGTAGTAAATGGCCTTAAAATTTTTATCTCTTCTTGGTTCTAACACCACTCAACTGTATAATCATCCCATATAAATTCAAATAGTTAGGCTCAATTCGGTACCGCCATAATAGGAGTTGAAATAAGAGCCTTCTTGATGTGATCAAAGGCCTGTAAGCAATCAACATTAAAATCAAATGGTTACACAAAGGTTTTATAATTATTGAAAAATATTTAATGAATCTTCTATAAAACTGGCATGTCCTAAAAAACTATGAATAGCTTTCACATTGATTGGTAGTGGAAGTTTTTCAGTAGCAATAATTTTTGCTTAGTCTACCTCAAGTCCTTCAGAGGACACTCGGTGACCTAAAATAATACCTTCTTTTACCATAAAATTACACTTTTCTCAATTTAAAACAAAGTCAATCTCCTCACATCTCTGTAAAACAAGAGAAAGATTATGTAGACATATATCAAATACGGAGCCAAATACTAAAAAATCATCCATTAAAATTTCCATTATGTTCTCCACCATATCATGAAAATTGCCATCATGCTTATTTGAAATGTGGTTAGGGCATTACATAAGCCAAATGGTATTTTTCAAAAAGCAAAAATACCATAAGGGCATGTGAATGTTGTTTTCTCTTGGTTTTTGGGTGCTATGACAATTTGATTGTACCCCGAATAACCATCAAGAAAATAATTATATTGATACCCTGTAAGTCGGTCTAATATTTGATCAATAAATGAGAGGGAAAAATGGTCTTTTTGAGTATCTTTGTTAAGTTTTCTATAATCAATACATACTCGCCAACCTATGACCATTCTTGTTGGTATTAATTCATTGTTATCATTTTGAATTATAGTCATGCCATGTTTTTTTTGAACTACTTGAACCGGACTCACCCAAGAACCATAAACAATTTCATAAATAATTCCGGCATTCAACCATTTCAAGACTTTATTTCTTACGACCTTTTTTATTGTAGGATTTCATCTACATTGATGTTCAACAGATTGTTTGTAAGATTCTTCCATTAAGATTTTATGCATGAAAATTAAAGGCCTAATATGCATGAAAATTAAAGGCCTAATACCTTTTAAATCAAAATTTGATCAACCAATAGTAGATTTCTGCTCTCTTAAAACATGAAGCAACTTTTCAACCTCTAAAGGAGATAGGGATGCTGAAATAATCACCGGATAAGTGTTGTTAGCACCTAGAAATGCATACCACAAATGCTCGGGAAATATTTTCAACTCTGGTGATATTATTTGTTCCTTAATTGTGGTATTTCCTATTGCTTCCTTGCATTTATCCTTCTTCAACTCCACCTCTCCTGATTCAAGAAAAAATAAGTAATGCATTAAATTCTCATAATATTCCTTGCATTTATCCTTCTTCAACTCCACCTCTCCTGATTCAAGAAAAAACAAGTAATGCATTAAATTCTCATTATCAATATTATGGTCATTACCTTACATTATGGAATGAACAATGCATTGTTCTAAAGGTTCAGTAGGAATGTATTTGAGAAAATGATCATGCAAGCAAGTTTCTAACATTTCAGTCATAGTACAAGTATGTGATTTCTCTTGAAACTTCAATACGCAATAAATGTTAAACATCACTTCATCCTCATTAACACTTAGAGTTAATTTACAGCATTGCACATCAATCAAAGCACGCCTGGTAGCAAGGAATGGTCGACCAAGAATTAAAGGAATTTCTTAGTCTTCCTCCATATCTAACACCACAAAATCTGTAGAAAATATGAATTTATCCACTTTTACCAATACATCTTCAACAACTCTTCTTAGATAAGTAAGAGGCACATCCACCAATTACAAGGTGATAGTGGATGGCTTGACATATTCAATTCCTAATTTTCTAAAACAAAAAAGTAGCATCAAATTAATGCTTACTCTAAGATCACATAATGCTTTATCAAAGAAAGATTCTTCTATGGTCCAAGGAATAGTAAAATTCCTTGGATCCTTTAATTTTTGAGAAAACATTTTCTGTAAAATGGCAGTACACTCCTCTGTGAATTCATAGTTTCAAATTCCACCATTCGTCACTTTCTTGACATTAGATATTTCATGAACTTGGCATAGTTGGGCATTTTCTCAAAAGCATCTATAAAAGAAATATTGATATGAATTTTCTTGAAAACTTCCAAAAAAATTTCAAATTGTGAATCAATCTTTTTCTTGTAAAATCTTTGTGGAAAATAAATGGGAACATTAAATTTAGGAGAATTTTCAAAGTTAGGAGTAGATTTTAGCTTCTCATTCTCTGTTTGTTCATTTGATTGTCGTTCTTCTTCCTTGGTTGTTCCTCCATAGGACTTTAACTCGAATTGCTTGTCACTGGCTCATCAATGTTTGAACTTTTTATTTTCGACCCCTTGATTTTAGTTCTACTTCTAAGTTGGATGGTCTTTTGGATTAATTCTCGTAGCACTTAGAAAATTTCCTTTATGTTTTTTAGTATTAATTTCAGTAACAAGCTGTCCAATTTGAATTTTCATTAATTTCATTTGAGCTTCTAAACCTGAAGCTAGCTGCCCCAATTAAGTCTTAATATTGTGTATCTTTGCTTCATCCATATTCAATCGATCTTTTATCTCGCTAATGAGAGTGCTTAGAAAATCCTCAAATGGTGCATTGTCCTCACTTGCTTGAGGGTTGGGATTTGGTGAATTGTTGTTACTCGATGGAGGTTGAAGCATATTTCGATTGTTGGCATAAGAAAAATTCTCATGATTTGGTAAGCCCCATATAGTAGTGAGTAGGTAATTGATTTCCCCTAAAATTGAAATTATGGCTATTGACAAAGTTTATCTACTTATTACCTTTGGTTTCCATCAATAAAGTGCTAGTGGATAGCATGGAATCCATTCTTTGAGAAGTTCCATTAGAAGTCCAAGTTGCAAATTGATTAGAAAGACCAAAAATTTATGCAGCTAATTGTGTAAATGAATTTACCTCAAGAACACTGACAACCTTTTTAATGGAAAACCTCTTAGGAGGCCATTGATAGCTATTAGTAGCCATCTCCTTAAGCAAAATATAGACTTCATCTGTGGTCTTAGACATTATAGTCCCTCTTGCAACAATATATATTATGGTTCAAGTTTGCCCTTTCAAACCATTGTAGAAGTATTATACCTGCTGTCAATCCTCATAACCATGTTGAAGACATATTCTTAAAAAATCATTAAACCTATACCAAGCTTCATATAATGGCTCAAAATATTGTTGGTGAAATTAAACTATCTCACTCTTAAGTTTAAATGTCTTGAATTTTTGTGTCAAGTTATTCCAACTTGGTATGCTACATGGTGCTAAAAATTGTAACCATAGCCTAGCTTTGTCCCAGAGTGAGAATAAAAATAAGCAAAGTCTAATGGCATCGTTGGGCACTCCATTCATTTTCTGTTACCATAGCCTAGCTTAGGAGGCCATTGATAGCTATTAGTAGCCATCTCCATCGTTAGGTTCTCCAACGCACTTCCTCCAAATTGATTCTGTTAGACCATGCTAATGAGAGTTGGTTTAAGCTCAAAACTATTGGCATTGATTGGTTGTCGAGCTATCCGAAGTAGTTTTGGATCATGGTTGGTTGAAAATAATCCTGGATAGCTCGTTGTGATGGTGGTTGTTGCAATCAAAGATTACCTTTCACATTGGCATTATTGATGTTATCTGTCATGGCTTGATTATCAAATTATTTTGTTGCTCTGATAACTTAAAGAGTCCGCTCGATTTCTAGATCAAAATAACCTAAGTCAAGACTTTTACCCTTAATCATACAAATACATATAATCCAATGTAAGGCAAGACAACATCAACATAAGGGAAGAAAGTAAAAATATTCTAAACTAAAATCAAAACTAAGTCATAATAATATTAATGCAATTACGATAAAACAATCTCCAACAACGGCTCCAAAAACTTGTTCGTGAATATTTTGCAAACTATAAGTATACAGTGTTATGGTTTAATACAACAGTAAGCTAAGTATCAAATCCACAAGGATTGTAATAAAAATTTACATCAAGTACCGTAGTTCAAATATTCCTATTTTTATCTAAAAAATCGAGTAATGAATGGTAGACAAAGTAGAGTAAGATAAAAAATTTTGCAAAGACATGATTGTAGTTCTTAGAAACAATACAACATACACTTTATAAGCAAGAAATTATAGATGAATGATTCACCTAATTATCACCTATGTTCTTCCTTCCAAACATACCAATTCAAGTCAACAACATATATAATTTAAGAATTCCGAACCTCGTCAATTTCCTATCTCGAGTGCCGAATTGACTATGAGTTCTAACTAGGGCTATAATCAAACCAAATCGAGCCGAACAGAAAAAAGCTCGAGCTTGATTCGTTTGAATTTTTCATAGGCTTGAGCTCAGCTCGAGCTCGATTCGAGCTTTTATAATTAAATTTGAGTTCGGTTTGTTTAAAAATTATTAAGCTTGCGAACGGCTCGAGTTCAAGCTCCTTTTTGAGCTTGTTAAGCATACAATATAGTTTATTATTATAGTTTATCATCCTAATATTTATAATTAAATTTTAGTTGATTAGATTAAGTATATTATTACATATTTATATTTTTATATTTTTTAAATTTTAAAGCAAAACAACTATCTAATCTTCTAACTAATTTAATCTAAATGTATTATCTTAAAGTATGATATTTGATTAGTTTTTATTTTATTATGTTATATTTTTATTCTTCTTTTATCTTAATTTTTATTTATTATCTTAAGTATGACTTTTATTTTTTATTTAATTATTCTAAATCGTGGTTCTATAGTATATTATTAATTTTTTCTTATTATACTACGTTTATTATTATTACCTTGATTTTTTTATAAATGATGTAAAGTGTAGGTAGTATATAAAATTTTTGGTTGTCTATTATAGTTTATCATCTTAGAATTTAGAATTGAGTTTTTTTCTTAATTACTCTAAATTTATTATTCTCTATTTATATTCTTATTGTTAAATATTTTAAATGCAACAAATTTATTCAGCATTTATAAATTCATTTCTATTCTCATATAATTTTATTTTTATATACTAATCACCCCTTAAGAGCATAGTAAAAAAGTGTGTGCGGGTATTATTCGGCATTCATAATAATATGTGATTTGAATTTTATTTGAATATAAAATATCAAAAAAATATCATTGAATGACATGAATTCGGAGACAAGTATATTTTATTAAATTAAAATGAACTTATAATTCTAAATTTAATCTTATTTTAATGAATTATCTTAAGTTGAAATTTAATTATTTATTTTATATTTTAATCCACGCTTAATATTATTAATTGAAATTCTTAATTGATGAATTATTTTAAATATAGTTAAGATATAAAATTTTAGTTTATTATTATAGTTTATCATCCTAAGATATAGAATTGAATTTTAGTTGATTAGACTAAGTATATTATTACATATTTATATTTTTCTATGTTTCAAATTTTAAAGAGAAACAACTATCTAATCTTCCAGCTAATTTTAATTTAATTGTATTATCTTAAAGTATGATATTTGATTATTTTTAATTTTATAATTTTATTTTTTTAATTATTCTAAATGATGGTTCTATAGTATATTATTAAATTTTATTTTTTGCTCTAAGTTGATTAATCTAAATTTATTATTCTCTATTTATATTCTTATTTTAAAATATTTTAAACATAGAAAAATTTATTAATTTCAAGTAGGTCATACTCTAGATATTTCCTTAATCATACTAAGAGTTAGTTTTATTTGATTAACCTAATTTTATTAATTATTCTAAATTTATATTCTTATTTTATGAATTATCTTGGTTATATATAATTAGTTAATTAATTATTCTAAATATACCATTATAAGATTTGCATTGATTAATCTAAATTTATTGTTCTCTATTTATATTCTTATTTTTAAATTTTTTAAATGTACGAAATTTATTAATTTTAAGTAGGTCATACTCTAGATATTTCATAAATCATAATAAGAGTTGGTTTTATTTGATTAGCCTAATTTTATTAATTATTCTAAATTTGTATTCTTATTTTATGAATTATCTTAGTTATATATAATTTTTCAATTAATTATTCTAAATATACCATTTTAAGATTTGCATTAAATTTTATTTATTGATTATGTTAGTCCTTAAAGTATATTTTAATATGCTTGATTAAATAAAATTATAGTTGGCTCAATGGTGTGAGTTTTCACTTTTTCTTCAAAGGTATTATGTCTAATTCCATTAGAAAACTTTATGTTTAAGATTTTTATAATTTTATCGAGCCTATTGTTGAACTTCTAAATGAGCCACTCGCAAATATGTTTGTGAACTTATCAAACTAGCCAGACTCACAAATAGGTTCATGAGTATATAAACGAGTTGAACTCGAGCTTAGGCTCGCGAGCATATAAATGAGCTGAGCTTGACCTCGAGCTCGTGAATAGGCTTGCGAGCAGATAAGCAAGCAGGCTCGCAAGCGAACAAGCTAAATACTACTAGGCTCAAGCTAGCTCGATAAAATTTTCAAGCTCAAAATTGAGCTCAAGCTCGATCTCGAATGAATTTTTTTTCCAGCAAAGATTCGAATAGCTCGTGAGCAATTTGG
The DNA here is from genome assembly GCA_019321725.1 of Paulownia fortunei. Lineage (NCBI taxonomy): Eukaryota > Viridiplantae > Streptophyta > Magnoliopsida > Lamiales > Paulowniaceae > Paulownia > Paulownia fortunei. Next base: position 10,400,796 of record CM033109.1, on the reverse strand, counting down.
TTCATTTACAGCCCTAGTTCTAACATGAATTTTAATATCTCTATAAAACTCTACAGAAGTTCAATAAATTCTTCTTCAAAACTTCAAAGGTTTCATAAGTTTCTCAATTCTATGATTTCTAGATTGTGTTATCCTTATAATCATGTATAATCTTCCCTCTTTCGAGTATTGAATCTCATATATCAACCAATCTCAATTAATGGCCAAATAATTAAGATGCAATGCTAAGCAAGATAACATAAATAAGATGAATAACTCGAACTAATATTGTTTGGAATTCAAAACATAGGATCAAATAAGGTTACATCATCATCTACAAAGAAAGTTTAGTTTATCATGTATGAATATAACTTCAAGAAATACATAAAAGATAACATGAAAATTGTTCACTAATTTGTGAAGTGGGATGAATGGTTGAAGCTTCCTTATCTCCAAGAATAGCTTTTTTTGTTGATATATATCTTCTTCTCCACTTCTTAAGATGATTGCTCATCTTTTCTTCTCCCAGAAGTCTTCAAAAGAACCCCTAAAAACATCCTCTCTTGTTTTTGGTTGTTCTCCCATTTTTTATCTCCACCAAAACTCTCTCATTTTGTACAAGTTGTAGCCAACCCATTTCTTAGTCATCTAATCTCTTCTTTTAGCAATCATTTCCCTTCTTTTTAGCCTCATTGTTGTTTATTTTATGACATACTTGTTTAGCCCATAAAATATGGTTCAATTATCTTCCATCATATCTCATTTATTCCCTTAAAATTGGGTTAAAAGAAAAATTAGACTGCGTGCAAAAAATGTGACCATGTTGGAGCATGCTCAGAACATGCCAGGGTATGCTAAGACTATGTTGGGCATGCTCAAACCATGTTGGGGCATGCGTTTTGTGTTGAGGCATGCTCAAATCATGCCACGACAAGCACTTTTGTGCTTATTTTTTCTTCAATTTAGGCCATAATATGGCATGACATGATTGTGTCGTAGGCGTTGCAATACGTGATTGTTGTGAATTATTTAAAGAAATTCCAAGATCAAGCATGTTTCAAATTGACAAGATTGATTAAGCTCATATTTGAGATTATTCAATTTGGATTGAAAACCAATAGTTTATGATAAATTGTAATTGGTTTTGTATATGGTTTAGCATGAAGGAAGATTGCTAGTCTTGTTAACGTAATGATTCTTGTGTTGGTCGGTCATTTTCATGATTATTTTCTTTGATCACAATATGTCAAGGTCTTGTGAAGTGTGTATTGCTTGTTGAAATATTATGTCTAAAACTTGTTTGATTACCTTTTTAGGCGAGATCCTTGATAACTAGCAAACTTGGAAATAATTTAGACCATCATTGACTCATTGGTATCTTTCAAGCTTACCATGATAACATCATTTTCACTAGCTACCTTATTTGGCCTTTTGCAAAGAATGACATATACAAGGGATATGGATGACCATTCGAATTTGTTTCTCTTAGCTCATTATACCTACCTTTGTTAGCCTGAAAGACCACTTGTTATCCCTAAGAGAGCCTAATGTGTGACATCTTTTGCCCAATATTTTGGAAAGAAATCTTGCGAAAATAGTTCAAGCATGGAAATGCATGTTATTGGGTGTATGAGCACTGTTGGAAAAAGACACTATAACCCATGGAGATAAAAAGAAGTAGGTTTTGGGGTTGTGGAAGTTTGGGATTTATGAAAGAAAAAAAAAGAAAAAAGAAGATGAAGAAAAAGAGATGATAAACAAATAAAAGAAAAAAAAATTGTGAATCCCAAAAGTATATGTGAAGAAGTGAGGAAGAGAAAAACAAGAAGTGGAGTATGATTTTACATGCAATATGTTATGCTCTCTCTCTCTCTCTCTCTCTCTCTTTTATCCTTGCCCCTTCTTTGTTAGCTAATACGTAGGTCTTATATTTCAAGATTAATGAAGTCCTGTTATTCTAAGTTTGTGAGTTGTTTGTAATAGTAGAGAAGACATATGAAAAACAAGCCTATGGAATTCCCAAAACTTCTATCATAGATTGAAAGAGTCATTGGTTTGCATAATTCGAGCTAAAAGACATACATGAAACTTGAGATTGACAAAACACACACACACTTTTGAATTTCATGTCAGGATTGGTTTGTCATGAGTTTTGTAATGTTATTTGATTAGTCTTGTGACTTATATTTAGACTTGTATGCAATAGGCAATTGTTGAGGCATGTTCTTTGGCAAATCAAGGTGAGTCATTCATTATCAAATTATGAGCTTAATTGTTATTTGGTCTTTACTTGTGATCGAGAACTATCAAAAGCTAAGTTTTGGGGTAGTTGATAAGCTCACAATTTGATATAATTTCAACACCCTTAATAACATAATTTGACATATTTTGTAATACCATTTGATCATTAGTACACTTAAGGTTGATAAATTTTGTGTAGTTACTATGATTTAAGAGGGGTGATGAAAATGAGAAAAAATGTTAAAAAAATGGAGAAAACTATTACAAAAATTCGTGAACGCAAGTGCACGTTATTGTTACAAGTAATAAAATGATGAGTAGAATATTGTTCCTACGAGAACTATTGAATTATTAAGTACCAAAATTATATTAACTCTAATTTTATTTGAATAAATGCAAGAATGTGTTGATGATTACAAATTAAATTTTACTAAACTAAACTAATAATAAAAAGCAATTAAAGATGAAATTCAATAACTAAAAAGCCTAAAGTTATGATTTCATCATAATTAATCTGAATTGAATAATTTATCTCATCAATCTCAATTTAATTCCCAAGTAATAGTCGAGAATCCCTAAATTATCCACTAGCCTCTCTTAAGGTGTAATGAAAATATCATCAATTGCTAACCCACTATATTCCTATATGAATTACAACAATCAATAATTCATTAGGTTCTATGGATTTCACAAAAGACTACACAAACCATGTAAGTATATTCCTATCTCACATGCAATTGAGGTAAGTATATTCTATCCCATTTCTGATAGTACGTGGGTGACTCCGTTCAATATGAGCCAAATAAGGGAGGTGATTATTATTTAAAATTATCACAATAAGTTAATTCCTACTAAGACAGTTACAAGATGGAGATTATGCATGGACTACAGAAAACTGAATGATGAAACTCGTAAAGACCACTTTTTCCTACCCTTTATTGATCAAATATTTGAAAGACTTGTAGTGTGTGGGTTTTATTACTTTCTTGATGGGTATTCAGGGTATAACCAAATAGTAATAGCTCATGAGGATCAAGAGAAAATAACTTTCACTTGTCCTTACGGGATAATTATATTTAGGAGAATGCCATTAGGTTTGTGTAATGTACCTGCTATATTTTAAAGATGTATGATGGCTATCTCTTCATGGTATCATGAAAAAAATTCTTAATATCTTTATGGATAACATTTTTGTGTTTAGATGATTATTCGATGCATGCTTAATTAATCTTAATTTAATGTTGAAAATATATGAAGAGACTAATCTTGTGTTGAATTAGGAAAAATGTCATTTCATGGTGCAGAAGGGTATTGTGCTTGGCCACAAAATCTCCAAAAAAAGGATTGAAGTATACCAAGCCAAGTTGGAAGTTATTGAAAAATTACCTCCAACAACATTCGTGAAGGGCGTAAGAAGTTTCCTTAGGCATGCCGATTTCTGTAGACTGTTCGTTAAGTTATTCTCTAAAATATCAAGGCTTCTTTCTTATCTCCTTGTCAATGATGCATCGTTTGATTTTAAGATGAATGTTTGGAGGCTTTAAAGGCCTTGAAGGAGAAGCTAGTCATCGCTCCAATCATGGTGGCACTCGATTGGAGTTTGTCCTTTAAGCTCATGTGACATAGCAATTGATGAAGTCCTTAGACAAAGGAAAAATAAGGTATTTCATACCATTTAGTATGCTAGTCGTACTTTGACTGAAGCACAATAAATTATGCTACCACTGAAGAAAAAAAAAACCACTAGCAGTAGTATTTGCATTTGATAAGTTTTATTCATACCTTGTCATGGTTAAAGTGAATGTATACATGACCTACTTAGCAATTAATTATCTCCTATCATAGAAAGACGCAAAATCGAGACTGATTAGATAAATTATTTTGTTGCAAGAGTTTGATTTAGAAATTAGATATAGGAAAGGCATTAAGAATATTATAGCTGATCATTTTTCTAGAATAGATAATTCTAACCTTGAGATTGTATAGGATGCCACTATTGGTGGGGAATTCCCAGATAAACATTTGTATGCCTTTGTTGCTATATCACTTCCTTGGTATGTTGATTTTGCCAATTATCTAGTGTTAGGTATCCTTTCCACTGGTCTTTCTTTTCATCAAAGAAAGAAATTCATGTTGATGTTAAACATTATTTGTGGATGAACTATTCTTGTTCAAAGAGTGTGCAGATCACATCATTAGGTGATGTGTGCCTGAAGAGAAAATACAATCTATTTTTCACCATTGTGATGATCAGTACTTCAATTGGATTTCTATTAGCCTACTTTGTTGCCTCATGTGATAAATGTCAAAGAATTGGGAATATCTCTAAAAAACATGAAATGCGCTTAAATAATACACTTGAATTTGAATTTTTTTATGTTTGAGGTACTGCTTTGTGGTGGCCATTTCCCAGTTCTTGTTCTAATAGATATATTATTGTCGTTGTTGATTTTGTGTCTAAATAGGCGGAGGTTGAATCATTGAGAACAAATGATGCTAGAGTTGTTGCTAGATTCTTGATAAAGAAGCATATATTCACTAGATTTCGCACACCTAAAGCTATCATCAATGATGGTGGCACATATTTTTGCAATAAGTAATTTGAAAATCTTTTAAGCAAATATGTTGTCACACATAAGATTTCCACCCTTTATCATCCTCAAACAAGTGGGAACATTGAAGCGTCGAACAAGAAGCTCAAATGAATTTTGGAGAAAACTGTGAGCATGTATAGGAATGATGGTCTTTGCAACTTGATGATACTTTGTTGGCTTATAGAACTGTATTTAAAACACGTATTGGTATGTCTCCATATATATTTATTTTTGGTAAAGCATATAATCTACCTGTTGAACTTGAACATCATGCATATTGGGCTATCAAATTTCTTAATTTTGGTATGCAAGCTGTAGGGAAAATAGGTTGTTCGTGATTGAATGAGATGGAGAAGTTTAGGAGTCAAGCATATGACACCAATCTTTATAAATAAAAACTAAACAATGGCATGACAAGAACATTTCAAAGAGGGAGTTCGCCAAAGGACATAACGTGCTTCTCTAAAACTCAAGGTTAAGGCTTTTTATGGCAAGTTGAAATCGAGGGTGTTGGGGCTCTTCACTATGACAAAAGTTTTTTTCTTTTGGGGTAATTGAGGTATCTGCTCTAGAACAGGGCACTTTCAAGGTAAATGGGCAACGTCTCAAGCACTATTTATGGGATGACATCGAGCATCACAAGTCTATCATTCCAGTTATGGACCCTCTATAGAGGTGACAAAGTCAAGCTAACAACTATAACTTAGAACTACTTCTCTCTCCCATATTTTTACTTATTTTTCTTTGTTTAGTTATTACTTTGGTCCTACCATGTCTCTAGTCTAGTTTCTCATTTTGTGTTGATTGCAGATTTTAAGCTTTCATGGTGGCGTATGGATTTTCAGTGATTTCCAATGGACTCATGCTTTCAAATGCACAATTTACTCACAAGGGAGTTTTTTCTTTCCTTTTTTGTTTTTCCATGTTTCAACATTGAGGACAATGTTGCATTTTGGTTTGTTTGTAGGAAATTTGGTCTAGTTTTTTCAAATTTTGGTGAGATATATGTGATTGTTGTGAATTATTTGAAGAAATTCCAAGATTAAGCATGTTTCAAATTGTCAAGCTCGATTAAGCTCATATTTGAGATTATTCAATTTGGATTGATAACCAATAGCTTATGATAAATTGTAATTGGTATTGTATATGGTTTAACATGAAGGAAGATTGCTAGTCTTCTTAACATAATGATTCTTGTGTCGGTCGGTCGTTTTCATGATTATTTCCTTTGATCACACTGTGTCAAGGTCTTATGAAGTGTGTATTGCTTGGTGAAACACTATGTCTAAAACTTGTTTGATTATATTTTTAGGCGAGATCCTTGACAATTAGCAAACTTGGAAATGATTTAGACCATCATCAACTCGTTTGTGTCTTTCAAGCTTACCATCATAACATCATTTTCACTGGCTATCATATTTAGCCTTTTGCAAAGAATGACATATACAAGGGATATGGATGACCATTCGAATTTGATTCTCTTAGCTTATTATACCTACCTTTGTTAGCTTGAAAGACCACTTGTTATCCCCAAGAGAGCCTAATGCGTGACATCTTTTACATAATTTTTTGGAAAGAAATCTTGCGAAAACATTTCGAGCATGGAAATGCACGTTAATGGGTGTATGAGCAATGCTGGAAAAAGTCACTACAACCTATGGAGATAAAAAGAAGTAGGTTTTGGGGTTGTGGAAGTTTGGGATTTATGAAAGAACAAAAAAGAAAGAAGACAAAGATGAAGAAAAAGAGATGATAAAGAAATAAAAGAAAAAAATTTTGAATCCCAAAAGTATATATGAAGAAGTGAGGAAGAGAAAAACAAGAAGTGGAGTATGATTTTACATGCAATATGTTATGCTCTCTCTATCTCTCTCTCTTTTTTTTATTATCCTTGCCCCTTTTTTGTTAGCTAATACCTAGGCCTTACATTTCAAGATTAATGAAGTCCTATTATTCTAAGTTTGTGAGTTGTTTGCAATAATAGAGAAGAAATATGAAAAACAAACCTATGGAATGCCCAAAACTTCTATCATATATCGAAATAGTAATTGGTTTGCATAATTCGAGCTAAAAGACATACATGAAACTTGAGATTGACAAAGCACACACACACTTTTGAATTTCATGACAGGATTGGTTTGTCATGAGTTTTGCAATGTTATTTGATTAGTCTTGTGACCTATATCTAGACTTGTATGCAATATGAAATTGTTGAGGCATGTTCTTTGGCAAATCAAGGTGAGTCATTCATGATCAAATTATGAACTTATGAGTTGTTTGGTCTCTAATTTTGCTCGAGAACTATCAAAAGCTAAGTTTTGGGGTAGTTGATAAGTTCACAATTTGATATAATTTCAACACCCTTAACAACATAATTTGAGATATTTTGTTATATCATTTTATCATTAGTGCACTTATGGTTGATAAATTTTGTGTAGGTACTATGATTTAAGAGGGGTGATAAAAATGAGAAAAAATGTTAAAACAATGGAGAAAGCTATTGCGAAAATTCGTGAACGCAACTGCACGTTATCGTTAGAAATAATAAAATGATAAGTAAAGTATCGTTCCCATAAGGACTGTTGAATTATGAAGTACCAAAATTATATTAATTCTAATTTTGTTTGAATAAACACAAGAATGTGTTGATGATTACAAACTAAATTTCACTAAACTAAACTAATAATAAAAAGCAATTAAAAATGAAATTCAATAACTAAAAAACCTAGGGTTATGATTTCATCATAATTAATTCCAACTGAATAATTTACCTCATCAATCTCAATTTAATTTCCAAGTAATAGTCGAGAATCCCTAAATTATTTACTAGCCTCTCTCAAGGTCTAATGAAAATATCATCAATTGTTAACCCACTATATTTCTATGTGAATTACAACAATCAATAATTCATGAGGTTCTGTGGATCTCACACAAGACTACACAAATTATGTAAGTATTTTCTATCTCATATGTAATTTATGATTTTCTACGCATACAACTAGACACATATATTACCTATCGGGTCAATATGATTAACAAATCATTCAATTAGTGGCCAAGTAATTGAAAGCATTAAGAACAATGAAGAAAACCCAGCTTGAAAATTAAATCAAAAATTAAATTGATAAAAATATTCAAAATATCATAATTAGATTATATCACAACCCTAGAAAAGAAAATTAGTTCATGATGGTAAAAATAAATTATAACTTAACAATATCCATAAACATAATTAATAAGAGAAAAAGGAAAATGAATTTAAACTTGGAAATGGGATAAATTTCTTCTCTTGTAGATGTCTTATTCTCAACTCTTGGGAGAAATCTCTCATCTTCTTCTCTTCTTCCTTGGCTTGCTTTCTTTTCTTTCCCTCTCTCCCTCTCTAGATATCTGAATTGGAAGCTCTTGAGATGTTAAAAATCAGATGGGAGATGCTCTAAAAAGGGCAAAATATCCATTTTGACCTTACTTGTCAACCTGGTAATGCCTAGGCGATCATTTTTAGTGCCTAGACACTGTACATTTTGTTCTAGACAATCATTGCAGCGCCTAAGTGCTACAGGGCAGCGCCTAGGTGCTGCTCTTGCTATCTAAGATCAACTAATTTTTTTACCACTTTTTAAGTTAAATTGGCTTTTGGTATCTTATATAACTTGTAGATCTATATCTTAGCTTTCGATAGGGTCTTGAATCAACTTAATATGAGTGTGTGTGTCCTTGAGCAAAAGAAAGAAATAAAATAAATAAAATAACAAGTGATAATTAAACCTACTAATCAAATGGGCCTAAAAAATCATTGTAAGTTTATAACTTAAAAAAATCTCAAAATATCATCAAAATACATGATTTCACCTCAAATGTCAAATTAACTCATCTTTAAATTCTTTGAGTGTGTGTGTAGCCTCTTGCACTTAATTTTTGCTACTCAGATTGGTTTAGGCAAACTCACAATAAAATTAATGATCTCTTATTTATATAGAATTTCATAGGCTTATTTTTCATGTCACTCTCCACTAATGTAGGCTAACATAACATCTAGAATCATTAGGATTTCAAAAGCTTGTAACGTGTGGCTAAGGAAATGGTAAGATAAAAGACAATATAGTGACTCAAATTACTCATAGCACAAAACTATTCTAGAACCTTGTTGAGGAGCATCGTCATATCTTCATCTCCCACCTTCACGAATCTTTCTTCTTTTGATTTATTATACCACTTTATTCGTTAAACTCTTATTTTTTCACTTTTTCTTTTTTTCTTTTTTTCTTTTTTTTGATGTGATACGCCCCAAACTTATTTTTTTTTATGAATGATGGGTGTTGCGCTCTTTTTTCATATTTCTTAACACATTTTTTTTTTGGAGTTTTATACAAATCGCCACCTCTCTTTGCCATTTTTTTTTCAAACTACTTTCAATACTCAAAATGATATTACTAGAATAAAAATGAGCTAAGTGTGGGGTAATATATAAGATAAATATTTTGTTTCAATTGTTTGGCTAAGGTTGATTTGTAAAGTGACAAAGAAAATGACTCAACAGGCTCAATGGGGGACACTAGGGATTATGCATCATAAACAGGGTGGCTTGAAAGGATCAAATGGTCCAAAAATGGCCTAAATCACTTCTCCAATGTTATGTAGCCTAGAATTTTATCTCGAGTGACAATCAAACAAGTTCTAGAATTATATGAGATTGCAAAAAAAAAAAAGTATCAAGTTCACATAAACTTTTTCTAAGCATGCAGAAAATCTAAATATTCAAGGTCGTGTACTCAATATACCAAAAGATTACAAGAAAGGTAAAAATTGTCACAAGAGTCAAGCACATATATAGCACAACATTCATCAATTTTCAAAAGCTATAAACAAACAAAACCAAATTAAGCACATACATCCACCCCCAAATTTAGAACTAACATTGTCCTTAATGTTAAATAAAATAAGATAAAACATAGAAGACTTTCCTGAATGAGGGTAGTATTAATTCTCATCAACTTCATCATCATCATCTTAAAGAACATTGATGAGCATTCATTCATTAGTTGGTGGAATATCACTCATTATTTTATGAATCCACCCCCAAACTTGAGTTGGATCCTGAAATAAAACACACAAAAAATCATCAAACTAAAATAAAAAAAATAAAAATTAAACAACTAAATAATAAAAATAAAATAAAATGTAAAATACTTGGGTTGCCTCCTAAGAAGTGCTCAATTTATAGCTTTCAGTCGGACTTCTTCCTTGCTCAACCGAGATCTAAAAATAAGTATTTTTTATGTCATTCCTTTGTACGCTCAAGATGTGTTTTTTACATTGTTGAGTGCATGCCCGATGACAATTAATAGTTGTCCATGTGTGAGAGATATGTTTCTATCCTTTTCAATGTTAGGGATGATGAAATCTATATGGATAATATATTTGTTAACATCCTCAAATGCACATTTATTTTCCACCATAGAATGCTTTAATAAGCAATCTCCCAACTTTGGATCATCTAATTCATACTTGTACGATAAGATCTCCATATCATCCTCCACAATATTTGATATAGGTTGTAGAAGATGAGGATAAGAAACTTCAAGTGATGGCTCTTGAGATGCACTTGGTTGAACATTTTTTTAATCTTCTCCATTCTTCGCTAGAGGTATTTGTGTTGATACATTTTGTTCATCCTTCATCAGTTTTTCAATCCACAAGATAGTTTTAATTGTTTTATCATTGAGCAAACTAACTTCACAATGTTCTTCTCCTACTCCATTTGCCTCGGGTGTGTAAGGCAAATTATCTTGATGTCTTGTTGAAAACATGTTATCCATCTCACAATTTTGGATATTCAAGTTTTGAAGTTGTGATGATGGATTTTGGACATCAGTTGTAGCTTCCAACATGAATTAGCTCTAAGTGTTTGCTAATCAAGCCATTGCTTCATCAAGAAAAATCCTCTCTTGTGATGGATTACTAAGTTCTGTTTGCAATAATATTCGGTCAGTAGTATGTTCGAATTAAGCTAATGATTCTTCAAAGCATCACTTATTCTCTAATGGTGGGATAATTTTGGCCACCTAGTTACCCACCATTAGAGAAGAAGTGATGCATTGAAGAATTAGCCACATCATATTCTCATCATTTCTCCGTGAAGCATTATAATGATTTGGCCATCCTTGATAAGTGTTGGAGACAGGATAATTTTGCAGTTAGTTGTAACTCCACCCATATTCAGCATGCTCGATGTATGGTGGTGTAAATTGAATGCTCTTTTAGTATTGTGTTCATGCATAAAAACCGTCATATGACTCACATGCCTTAAATGGTGAATGAATAGTATTTGCTGCAATAAATTTATCCACCTATTTTAGAAATGATTTCAACATGAGCAATGAACACAGTAATGACATCTTCTTGATTAATCCCAAAGGCCTGAGTTAAAGCTTGATTTGTCATATCATTTTCACTTGGCCATGTAACACCCTCATTACTACACAACTAGATATATATTATAATTTGACATTATAGAACCTGTGTTCATGCATGGAATATATATATATATATTGTGTTTTTACACTTTAAGAAAAGATAAATCACTTCTTACATGCACAATCCTATTTAAAATACTTTATAACACATGTTATGTATATAGCAGGATCGGTATTTATATAAAAGCTCAACATCCACAACGATCCAATATTTACATACTTATTTACAGTAAAGTTTTAAAAGCAAAATATAGTACCAGTCTAAAAATATAATACAACAGACTCAAAATATAACAAGCCAACAAGATAGCCCAATAGGTCGTCATCCATGTACACACTCTCTCAGACACCTGCAGGAGCTCCAACCGCCGCCCAGCCAATGAAAGATGCTTCAAGTATCTTCGTACTCACCTACAATGCATAAACTATATGAGCTAACGCTCAGCAAGTAAAAATTATGCATGTTAAAGAATAATCCACAATATCAAGTCATGCAACTCAAAATGCTATGCTCACAATGCAATTTTATGCATCAAAATATTTCTCTCAAAATTATTTCTTTCTTGGGCCTCTGACCAACACTACTATCCCATGCACCGAAAAAGAGCTTTGTACACCGCCATAATCCAATGGTCAATAATCATATAAGCATGCAAATCCATGCATACTCATACGCATGCAAATCTAGGCACGCGAACCTGCAAATCCATGCATAAAACCATACAAATCTATGCATGCTTCAGTGCACTAGTAGTGGTCAGCAAAATATTTTCCTTTCTCTGAATCATGCCATGCAAATGCAAGATTTATCACAATGCTCGTATATGATGCATGCACGTGCTAATGACAATGCCCATGTATGTATACTCAATTGAGAGCCCTCTACTATGCACATATGATTTATGATATTACATATAATTCACACATCTACTATGGCTTTGCATTGTAGTTGCAAATGAATCTTTACTTACCTTTCACTTGGTTGGTGGCTTAGTCTAAATTTGTTTAGTATTCCTCTTCAACCTTAGATGTAAAATAGCCTGTAATATTACCCAACATCAAGCACCATTCCCAATTTGGCAAGTTGAAAGCACAAAATCTCATACTAGACCTTAAACACCAAGCTATAAGCTAACAATCAAGCTTTCACAAACTAAAATCCAATATAGCCCCTCAAATACCTCAATTTCTCATCTTAAATATATGCAAACATCATGTAATTGAAGTATTATAACTCTAATAGCATGTGCCTAATTGTTAACACCCAATAGTAACATGTTTAGGTTGAAACATGCTAAGTGATCAAATGTGGCAGATTCACATTTTCATATTTTCTTGCTATCAAGTTTAGTTGCATGATAATTTTAACATCCCTAAGCATATCCAATCACTCCCAAATTTTTACCACACTTAGATAACATGTATATAAATGTAAAAATATCATAGAATTGCTAAAAATCATGGATATAGCTTTCCAGGTTCAGCTCTCTTCACGACATACTGAAACGGATTGTTTCCTACCGTGACAGTTTTGCACACTTCATGACATTAATGGTTTTGACACCATTAAGTATATTCAATCACTCCAAAATTTTCACCATACTTAGATAACATATATAAGGATATAAATAGGTCATAATATTACCAAAAATAATGGATTTAGCTCCCTTAATTCAGTTTCCTTCACAGCACACCAAAACAGATTTTGCTATTTTGGCAGTTTGAGTGTTTCTCCAATATCATTCTCTATTTCAATTTCTAACTGATAAAACTTCATTCCAATACTCTTAACTCATATATGTTCATGTAAATGGTAATAATTATAGGTTTTATTCAACATACCATACACTTTTGAAGCCTAAAACACAAGAAAACAATAAGATGACAGTTTCTGCCACAAGTATTTCCTATTAAGTGTTTGTCATCAAAAACCCTTTCTTTGTGCGCCAAAGTCTAACTAAAAACTTCCTAAACTTTTATAAGAGATATTTAAAGCTTAATAAACAATAAAACCATTCATAATAATCTGAAAACCAAAGGCAAAACCGTAGATAAGTGTTACCTATGCAGATTTTGAGGTTAACTTGATGGTAATCACTTCTCCTTTGCTTTTCTTGCTTTTATTTCAACTTGGAATCAATTTGGATCACTTGGAGACCTTAAGGTGTGTGTTTGGAAGATAAAAATGGCTGAAATGAGGGTCTGGTCATTGCTTAAGGGTGAAGGGTTTGAGGTGTTAGCTTGAGATGTTAGCTTAAGCTTAATAAGAAAGCATGAGGTGGCAAGTAAATGGCAAATCTGATTTTCTCCCTTATCTTGCAGCCCTAATCTTGTGCGTATCACCTATTTTTATTTGGTTGCAACCTATCTTAATCACCATTCATTCCTATAGGTAATTCCTATGTCCGTTCATTCGATCTCCAAACCGATTTGCATCCGATTCTTAAAGAATTATCTAGTTTGCATTTCTAAAATCATATGCACATATGGGCATTGTAATATGACACTTAAATCATATTATATCATGTCCAATATTCCAAGTATGCTAATTTATAAATATATACTTTTGAAATAACTTGATCAAATCAAATTAAACCGTATAAGGTTTCTAGTAACACTTTTAGCACTTCCAAAATTATAACCTATATATCCTATCTATATCTAATATTGATCCACCTTATTTTCTTCTTATTTCAATATAAAATCAACTACTTAGATTAAGAAATTCAATAACTAATACTGTGCAAGAGCTCCAGAATTAAGTTTAATATTCAAGAATGTCGTATAAAATAAAATAAATTATGCAATGTCAATAAAAATACAAATAACACATAAAATTGACATGTAATGCATGAATCATATTTGGCCATGTGAGTAGTAAGAGGCTCGGGTATCACAGACCAATAGTATGAATTATATGCCATCTCATCTATTATTTTATGCTCATATCATACACACAAGAAAATACCTGCGATTATAAACAAGGACATACTTAAACAATGAAATAAAAATAAAAATAAGAGAAATGAAATACATATATATATATATATACAAGAAAATTTTTAATTAAAACAAAACAAAATTTGATTATGAACAAAACAAACAATCTCCGGCAACGACACTAAAAGTTTGTTGCGAAAATTTATGAACGCAAGTGCTTGTTATCATTATAAGTAATAAAATGATGAGTAGAGTATCATTCCCACAAGAACTATTGAATTATTAAGTACCGAAATTATATTAATTCTAATTTTATTTGAATAAACACTAGAATGTGTCGATGATTACAAACTAAATTTTATTAAACTAAACTAATAATAAAAAGCAATTAAAGATGAAATTCAACAACTAAAAAGCCTAAGGTTATGATTTCATTATAATTAATCCAAATTGAATAATTTATCTCATAAATTTTAATTTAATTCCCAAGTAATAGTCAAGAATCCCTAAATTATCCACTGGTCTCTTCCAAGTCTAATGAAAATATCATCAATTGCTAACCCATTATATTCCTATGTGAATTATCACAATCAATAATTTATTAGGTTTTATGGATCTCACACAAGACTACATAAACCATGTAAGTATATTTCTATCTCATATGTAATTTATAATTTTCTACACATAGAACTAGATACATATATCATCTCTTGGGGTCAATATGATTAATAAATCATTTATTTAGTGGCCAAGTAATTAAAAGCATTAAGAACAATGTAAAAAACACAACTTGAAAATTAAATCAAGAATTGAATTGATACAAATATTCAAAACATCATAATTAGATTATATCACAACCCTAAAAAAATAAATTACTTCATGATGGTAAAAATGAATAATAACTTAACAATATCCATGAACATAATAAATGAGAGAAAGAGGATAATGAAATTAAACTTAAAAGTAGGATGAGTTTCTTCCCTTGTATATGTCTTCTTCTCAATTCTTGGAAGAAATCTTTCCTCTTCTTTGCTTCTTTCTTCGTCCTTCTTGCCTTGTTTTCTCTTCTCTCCTTCGCTCCCTCTCTTGAAATTTGAATTGGAGGCTCTTGTGATGTTAAAAATCAGATGGGAGATGCCCTAAAGAGGACAAAATGCCCATTTTGACATTACTTTTCCGCCGACAGTGCCTAGGTGCCAATTTGCAATGCCTAGGCGCTGCACATTCTATCTTAGATAGTCATTGCAGCGCCTAGGCACTGCTATTGTTGTCCAAGATCAACTGCTGTTTCACTATCTTTAGGTTAAATTGGCTTTTTGTGTCTTAATATGAATCATAGCTCTATGTCTTGTCTTTCGATAGATGCTTGAATCAACTCAATATAAAATTTGTTGAAAGAATTATGCTTGAAATACTTAGTTGTGTCAAACCAAAAAAATTCAGTCAAGTGCAGACTTTTTAACCTGATTTTTCTCATTAAAATCAAACAAAATGAATTTTGTGATAAACATAGAAGTTATAGACATATCTCTTGAATTTCTAATGGTTCAAGAAACAAGTCAAAATGATATTGGAGAACGAGTTATGATTGAAATACGAACACTCCCTTAATAGCACCAAAAAACAGATTATTCTAAATTTTAACCAAGTTTTATCTTTGTTTCTATTTTTTTCACATTTTGCTATTACCTACAATATTTTGAACTATTAAAAAGTAACATAAACACTCAAAAACTAATCAAAAAGTTAAGCAAATGGTACTTAATTAACGGGTATAAAATCTACTCATCAAAAGCCATCTCGTATTGCAGCCCTAGACTAGCACCACAGTGCCAATTATGGATTCAAAATAGTGTGTTTTGCATCATGACACCATATTGTCACGCCACAACACCAAAAGGGATGAAACTTACGTCGTGGCCCTTAACTTCTGTGGTGATGCAATCAAAAGGAAATGGTAAAGGGCTTCAATAAACTTTCACGTCATAGCCCCAAATCAGGTGCTAGCACCACGACAACATCAGAAGAAAACGTTAAGTGTTGCAGCGCCAGTTATCGAAAGGAAATTAGAGCCGAATATTATGTTTGGCTCCGCGACGCCAATTCTTGTGCTGCTACGCGACATCATATAATAGAATTCATTCCTTTGCTTGAGGATGTGAAAGTGGCTTGATATCATAGTTTTTTGGCATAATATCTTATTATTCTCACACACTTTACACATCTATCGCACTGCTATTCATTATATACAATAGATATTCTCTCATCATCTTCATATAACACATACTTTTCACACATTTCTCTGCATGCACTCCATAAACAATTCCACATACTCATTTAAGAAAGTAAAAATGGACATCAAGAGGAGGAGGAATCTGCATTGGGCTTGAAGGATTAGATGAAGAATTGAAGAATTCAAACTTGGATATTAACTTTAAGAGCTTAGGTTGTAATTTTCTTCTAATTTGGTTTAGCTTGTTGAAATTGTGAAGATCCATGATGTTGATGAACAAAATATGGTTTGATCATTTTAATATGAGCCAAACTTCATTTTCGTCAAGGCTTGGAAAGCCAAATTATGGATTTATAAATTGATAATTTGATTATGGTTAGAATGTTGTTTAAATTGTAATGAGCATATATTATGTTCTTAATGCTTTCCAAAGTTTGGTCAGTTTTGAATTGATCTTTGTTGTTGTGATTGAGACCGAGAGGTAGTGTTGCAATAATGCTCGTATAATGTATGATATAGACTAGTTTATATAGAGATGTATGAATTGGTACATGTAATAGTGATAGACATAACTTGATTTGTTGAAAGCTAGTGGAATTCATATAGTTTAATGTACCTTTATTTAGATTAAACAACATAGGGATATAATAGGTGGCCAGTTACAAGTAAGATTAGTGTATCTTGAGAGAGAATACCGTGTACAACTGAAATTTCCATTGTCAACTAATTCAAGTACTGTTCCTAACCATTATTAGTTTAAATTCTTAATGAAGTAGATTTGCAACCTAGCCTTAACTCATTCTTCCTTAATTTCGATTTCGTGAAATTCTTGGTTTTCGATCTTACATTTTTATATAGTTTTAGACACTCTCGCAATTTTTATTGGTTAAATATAAATAGAGTATCATAAAGTAGTACTTGAATACACACTTCCTTGACAGACAACCCACACCTCACACACTTCCTTGACAGACAACCCACACCTCACACACTTATTACTTGCAACTAGTACACTTGCCAGTTCGTCGGTGCATACAACACACTTTAGAAAATTTCAATTATGAAGAATAAAAAAAATTCAAGCATTCGATCAATCAAAACGGCGAGATCAAGCCTTATTGACTCTGATACCACTATAGAAAATTAATGTTCTCATTATTGTAAGAAATTAATGTGCACATTAGTAGGAAAAAGTGAATCAATTTTATCTTTAGTAGAGGAAGATTTTCGATTCACACCGAATTAGTGACTCGCCTACAAACCCTCGTACCAAATACTACAATGGATCCTTTTCACCCTTATGATTTGCTATCGGAGCTATATACAAATATTCCACACCTTAAACCATTGAAAAAATTCTCTTTGGTGATGGTCCAAGAGAAACATAGAGAGAATATGAGAAAAGAGAGTGGTCTTATCTTGTTACTGCAGTAATTAGAATCAGGTTTATCCATTGGGATGGTTTTGTGATGATGGATTCTGATTTATTTTTTTGGCACATTTTTAGTCCAGAACTTGATTTGGCTATAAGATGAGGATGATGAAGAGAAATGGTTGCATTAGGGAAAACTGTATTTTTTATTCCAATTTTAATCACGTAAGACAGGTTTTCGTTGCAATTCTAGTCCCTCCTTCAAAATTTTGATGGAAAAAATTGTTTGCTCCGTTAATGAATGAATTGGAGGGAAAATGAGTGAGTGTGAATGTTTATGTAGGAAAAGCCAACAACCACCTCTATTGAAGGATGGAGAAGCAATTTCAGGCAGAAAATAATTGGTAAGCCTTCCTCACCACTTTTGAGGCTCCAAAATCCAAAATAAAGAAAAAAAAGTCTTCTTGAATACAATCAAGAATATTTGCCACTAGGGAGAATCAGTTTGACTAAGAATTTTCTTGACAAATGATTTACTTTTTTAAGAAATATAATCAAAAATATGAGAAGTAGTCATGGTGCGTATATATATTTTCAAGTTAATAAGAACACATAAAAAAAATAGGGGTGCTCATTAGAAAAGATTGAATTGAACTGAATTGAAATTTTAGTAAATAAAAAATTTAGTATGCCAAACTGCTGTATTGAATATCAAACTAAGTTAAAAGATTTGAATCATTTCTAGGGTTTTGGTTAGATAATTTAGTTAATCAAAATTTTCAAAGTAGGGAAATAATTAAAAATTAAAAAAATAAAATACTCATTTTGCAGTCATCTTTACCATTTTTTGTTGCAAATAGTAATAAAAAAATAGAACTCTTATAAGAAATATGACATTATCAACGCAATCAAATGTATTAGTGAAAATAAAAGTAAATATATATATTTTCATGAATGCCAAATAGGTTTTGCTTAGTTCTATTTTAAAATGTAGTATTTGAATTTTTATTTTTTTTTGGTTTACTAAACCACCTAGTTATAATTTTTGCATATTTTATAAATATTTTTTATTCAATATTTTAAAATTATTAATTATTTTTACCCTATGTCTTTAAGTCATCAAAACTAAAATAAAAAATAAAAAATGCAATCATGATTTTTTTATTTAATTTTCAATTATTTAATTATTTTTATTAAAAAATCGATTAACCAAATTATCGAACCTAAAAAGGAATCGAATAGATTTATTCGGCTTGTTTTTTGGTACAACTATTTAGGGAGTCTTGCATGTTTGTACCATAGTTCGAAAAAACTACAATTTTAGTCAAATAAGACTGGTTTTTGTTTCAATTCTTAGTACCTAAAAAGTTTTGACGGAAATAATTATTTGCTCCATTAATGAATGAATTACAGGAAAAATTAATTACTTATATGGTATGATTGGTATGCATGAATGAAGTTGAAATAGAATGATTATTTCCAAGTCCATTTCTAAATATATGATTGGTATAATTTAGTGATAGAAATATCTTTTTCAAAGGAATCGTCATTTCTAAAAGAATGGGTTTAACGATTTTCTCCCTTTCCCATAGGTTTAACTATTTTCAATCATTCAAAAATGAACTTATATTTACTTGTGACAAAATTATCCTTCTAAATTAAATAAAAATATTTAATAAAATTTAGGAATGACAACGGGTCATATTGGGTTCACCAAAACCCGACCCACCAAGTTTTTTGTGGACCCAAATGCGAGAGAAAATAATATTATCAATAAATAATTAATTATTTAATTTATATATACATATTTTAATTTTAAAAAATTAAAAATGTTAAATATATTTCTTACTTTTATATATTAAACTATTTATTAATTTTATATTACTATTTTAATTTATAAGATTATTATATTTATTTTTTATAAGTATATATAAAATACATATATTTTTCAATATATATATATAAATATACATCACATAAATACACACTAATAAACAAAAAAATACATGCAATATTGTAAGGGATTATGTTCGGATCTTAAAACTAAAACCTGATACTCGCCTCGAGATTCATTTGTGGTTTCAAAACTTGCTCCAAATGAGACAAGTTTGGAGCGATCTAAATTTTACTTAAACCTATTATATTCCTAATAAAATTGAATCAACAAAAAAATTATTTTATTTTTTACATCATCTTCTTCAACTCTTTATTTTAATTCAATCAATAATAAAAAAAATATAAAATAATTTTATGTGTTGGTTTTTTAATTAAAAATATTTATATTAGTGTGAGATTTTATCTATCTATCTATCTATCTATCTATCTATCTATATATATATATATATTAATATTGACTAAAATCATAACAAACCCACCATGCACAATATATTAAATAATAATTTTATTCTAAAATTTTTCTATTGAGGGGTAATTTAGTCATCAAAAATAATTTTATTCCATTCCTACTATTTATTTATAATTGTCAATTATGGGATTGAAATTCAACAAAAAATAATCATTTCATTCCTTCTTCATTCCTTGTACATACCAAACGTGAGAAATGTTATAATTATATTTTGATATCATCATTCCATTCCTGTATACCAATCGCCCCTCAATGTTTATGTAGGGAAAGCGAACAACCGCCTCTATTGAAGGCATGAGAAGCAATTTCAAGCAGAAAATATTTTGGCAAGCCTTCTTCACCGTTTTTGAAGCTCCAAGAATTCGAAATATAGAAAAAATTGTCTTTATGAACAAAGTTAGGAATATTTACCATGGGGAAAAATCTGTTTGACTAAGAATTTTATGAATAGATAAATTTTTTTTCTAGAAATAAAATATAAAATAGCTGAAGTAGTGGTATTATGTATATGTATATTGTTAAGTGAGTTAATAAGAACACAAAAGTAGACTAGGGTGTTCATTAGATAAAATTAAGATGAATCGAACACAAAAGTAGATTAGGGGTGTTCATTAGATAAAATTAAGATGAATCGAACTGAAATTTCAGTAAATCAAAAATTCGGCACATCAAAGTGCTATATTGAATATCGTATTGAATTAATAAATTTGAATCATTTTTGAGGTTTTGGTTCGATAATTTGGTTAATCAATTTTTTAAACAATAAAATGATTAAAAATCAAAAACAAAATCATGATTGCATTTCTTAATTATGAGTGTGGGAATTCATCCTTTAGAGGGAGAATTATCAATTTGTCATGCAAAATACTTATTTTGCATATATTTTTACCATTTTCAATTGCAAATAATCCCAATAAAAAAAACTCATATAAAATATGCCATTATTAACGCAATCAAATGTATCAGTGAAAAAAATGTAAAAGTATATATATTTTTATGAATGCACTTTAATATATAGATTTTGCTCAGTTCTATTTTTTAAAATATGAAATAACCAAATTTATAAATACAATACTGCAATTTGCTTTTGAATGGCATAAAAAATAATATTACTTTCACATTATTTTTGAATTTTTTAATTAGATTTAATAGTTTGAGGTATAGATATATTCATAATCAAGTATTATTCATCATTCAATCTAATGTGTCATATTTTTCTATTCTTATTCACTGTAACTTTTTTTTAGGAGTGTTAATAGTTTAGTAAATCGATCGAGTCAAACAGAAAATAAAAATTTGGTACGTATCGAAAAATTCAATTTGGTATTCGATTTTTATTTTTCTTAAATTTGGTATTTGATTCGGCTTTTTTTTTTGGTTTACTGAACCACTCCTATAATAATTTTTGCATATTTTATAAATAGATTTTAATATAATATTTTTATAATTTTTAATTATTTTTTACACTACTTTTTATATTTTGCCTTCCCAAAACTAAAATATAATAAATAAGAAATACAATCCTGATTTTTTTATTTTTAATTAATTTATTATTTAAATGTTTTGTTTATAAATTTTGATTAACTAAATTATTGAAAAAAAAAATATTTATTTCGTTCGTTTTGAGGTATAGCATTTGGTGTGCTGAATTTTTAGTCTGCTAAAATTTCAGTTTGTTGTAATTTGATTTTACCAAATTAGCACCTATACTTTTTTTATGTGTTTTTAGTAACTCAAAGTTATATATTTAACATCACTATTTCATCTATTTTAAATTATATTTTAAAAAATTATACGCTCAACCAAATACACTCTTAATTTTATGTGAAACTCTGCGATGACGACTGCATTGATGGCTTGGTTGCTGCTTCGCAATTGAGTGCATTGATAAGTGTTTAATACACATTAGAACTTGTACTATTAAGGAATTTATACAATCAAAATTAAGTGAAAGTAATTAATAGACTTTTTTGTAATGTTGGTCTGGTAATATCTATATCATTTTTGATTTAACAAATATTTAGATAATAGACAAGTATCTTATTTTATAAAAATTAAATATTTATTTATTATCCATACATTCACTGTATTGTCCATCAGATATAGTATCTTAAAAATCTATTTGGCCTAAACTCGATTGAATTAAGCTCCACCTACTAAGAATTCTTGAATTTCTTGTAAAGGAAATTGGATTGAAACTCCAAGTGATCTATGGATATCATGTATCATAGAATGGAGAAATTTCATTAAGTAGTTGAATATATAGGACGAAATTAAGACGTTGTTTGGAATCATTTTGAGTTGTTTTGGGGGAAAAATATTTTTAAAAATGCATTTTGGTATTTGGTATTTGAAAATGTATTTGGATGAGTATTTGAAAATGGTTGATACAACATGGACAAAAAATGCACTTGGATTCATTTCCAAAATGAATGATGGAGCAAAAGCGATAAATTCTGAAAAGATTTATAAGAAGTTGTCTTCAAGAGATGAATTTAAAAGAACTCAAAGTATGCAAATACAAATTTATTTGTGAACAAGAATAATTAAAAAAATAGAGTTAAATATGTATTTCACTAACATAATCCCAACTTAGGTCAAACAGTCCTAAAATTGGCCAGAAAATTACAACACATGATCAAAGAATATCCTATAACATGACTAAGAAAACGGCAAAATATGAACCCAAAAGATAGCTAATAAAAGCCCACAAGAATAGCTAAAAACAAAGAAAATTCAAGCTAGGAAATAGTGGAATTTTGGATTGACCGACAAGGCTCCTAGCACTTTTATTTTTTAGAAATAAACTTTATACAAATTAATGTTATTTATTTCACTGCATTAACTAACCAACTTGACTACTTTCATGTATTGATTAGGCTATATCAATTTGGTAGATTTAAAAGAAAATTTTTAAAATATTAGATATTATAATTTGAAAGTTTTCTGATATTAAAATTGTGAAACTCATGATATTAAATAAGTCAGAAAATTAAAGATTTTAACTTTGTAATTAAAAACAGACAAAGAACGTAATAAAGTAGCAAAGTGGGAAACATATCCCCTATCACCTCAATTATTAATGAGAACAGAGATTCCCTTAATGAATCTCCCTTATGTTCACAATTTAAAACCCAATTCACATTATTTGTTCTCTCCTCCCTCAATCCATGCAAGATCAATCTGATTCAGCCAGTGGCATGCCTCGCCTTGTCCAGGGCCAAATTTCAGTATCTGGAATGCCAAGTTATTCGCAGGCCATGGCGACGTATCCATGTGACATATCCCCAGAACTGTATTCACCGGTGCTCTCGTCTTCGGCTCGAAGAAGTCTACAGAATATATTCGAGAAGAGGATAGTGAATGGCGGAAGTAAGTTGCAAAGGGAAGGAACATCTCATGGCATGCAACGATTTTTTCAACGTCAAACTGTTTAATCTTTTTTATCATAACCTGATTGCCCGAGCCTCTTGTGCTTTTGGAAGTTAATGCCAGCAACTTGTTTTTTCCTAAGGCGGTTTTGGAGAAGCTGATCATTTCTTCAAGTGATTTTGGGCAGGATTTGAACTCTTCCTTTATTGCTGCAGCATTGCAGTAGGAAAGGGTTGTGTCCATGGCTTCTTTAGACGACTCGGGAAATATTTTTTTGACTCGTTTGGGGCTCAGAGAAATTTTTGACGCAATTTGAGGAGGAAGAAATGCGGGATAAGGAAGGGATTCTTTCAAATTCGAGAGGTGGATTGTGTTCCCTTCTCTGAGAATTGATAGCCTAAAGAAAGAAAATGGATCGACTTTTTCTAGTGGAATGGCCACTTTGTTGTTGTTGTAAGTTTTTACGGTCGCATACGACTCCTTTACCGTCTTTACTTCATCGATTCCTGTGGAACACGCTAATTTAGCAAGCGAGCAGAACTTGGTGTCGGCTTTGAAGTTATTTTCAGAAATGGTTTCGGCGTAGTAATCGGCATCGTGTTTGGTCAGTGGGGATAGTTTCGTGGAGATGGCTGCTGGCATTTTATTGTGCACATTTTGGGACCAGAACTTGATTTGGGTTGGGTCAGAAAATGCTGAAGAAGTCAAGCTAAGATGCAAAAGGAAGGGAAAGAGAAGGAGAAAAGTAGCGAAGGGGTGTGCCATTTTTCTTTTAAGTGGCTTTATTAGGTTTCTGAGAAAGAATGGTGATTGTGATGATATTTATAGTTGAAGTTTGATGAATGAAATTGAAATTTGTACTATATGAATTGAATGGCCAAATGGTATCTCACCTAAAATGTTTGATAAAATTTTGTGGCTTTGGATAAGAAAGGAAAGCATTTGCTCATAAGAAGTGACTGATTTTCTTAATTTTATATGCTTCTATATGTTGTAGAAAAAATATTTGATGTGATAAAAAGACGCAATTAAGCCAAAAAAATATAACTACCGACCTAATTCAATTATACCCAATTAATTATCTAAACTTCATTCATTAACTAGGCTTAATGATGATAAACAATGTAAAGATTGGACGTGAAGTGATGCGACTGTTAAGAACAGAATAAACGTTTGGTAAAGATGCCAGGGTTGGGGCACAGCAGAATAAATAGATTCGAGATTGCATTTAAGGAAATTTGAAAATCACAACAATTTAAAGAAAAAAAATTATAACACGAACAAATAGAATTAACTACATAATGATTTATATGGTTGGGCAAAAGCTACCTACGTCCAATAGTTTTTATTCTTTCAATATGAGAAAATTTTACTAGTGAAATACACTCTTAAATTTAAAACTCAAAAAAATAAAAATCACTTATATAACCACTATCAAAGTGATCAATGAACACACTCTCAATTCTTTGTATTGCACCACTCGTGACTTAAAATATATCACAAGTGTTTCATGAGTGTCTCAAGTTTAGTGAATTGCTTTATTACTACTACTCCTAAACTAAGAGTCCTAATTCTACAATACAAAGAAACTAAATTTAAAATTCCTTCAAGATCCTAGTCAAACTTGGTCTCTAAAATTATCGAATCAAATATGAGCAATCAATCTTGGCAAGGTTCTACTCAAATATTTCCTATTACAAATACAATGCTAGTAATGTCTTTCTGTCAACTAGTCACTCAATTAAGTTTAAGGTATGAAATATTAATTGAAATTCTATTTGACTTAATAACTATCATTCCATTTCTACTTCTTTGACTACTAGATAAAAGTTAGAAAATTCTCGTCTAATTTCCATCCATTCTTGACCTAGACTTATGCGTCAAGGATTGTGTAAATTATATAATAATCACCTATTCCAACTAGATAAGTGATGGTTTCTATATTGGCTACTCGTTAATTTCCATGCACAAAGATATTGCACCCAACATATCTTATTGAAATTGTCATACAATTCAAAATATTATTAAAGGCTTAATTGCAAAATTGGTCTTGTAATTATAAGGGATGACAATTTTTGATCAGAAATTGAAAATTTTTTGTATATTGAGAACCTTTTTTGCCAAAAGTTGCTAATTTCACTGAAAAATCGCCTGTGATGTTTTAAATTGGGGATTTTCTAATTCTCCAACTACTTAATCTGACATGGGAGAGAGCTTGTATTTTATGGCTTGTTGGGCGCTGACTTGGAAAACCTCGTGGACCTGGTGATATGGATTAGTCGTCCATGTGGCCAAAACTAGAGGGAAAATGATTCAAACCTCCATTTCACATGGCTTAATCTGTCATTTAGAAACACCTAAAGACGACATATTACAAAAAATTTAATCCCCTTTTCTTTCCATAAACTGAAAATTCTCTACTCCCTTATATAGTTCTATCATCGAAGAAATTGGAAATTCGACTGAAATATATTGCAATGGTGTTTGTACGAAACCAACAATACATCAATCTATCTCCTCCTTGATACCGTACATCTGGAGAGCATTTTTATTTTGATGAATGATTAGTTTAATATAATGATGAAAGTATTTATCACGTAACAAAGTGACTAATGTTAAAATTACGTAAATATTTTAAGTTTGATGTACGAAAAAGCCCTAATCTTGTGTTGGTTGTTCTAGTACATTATTAAATTGTGGAAATGATCCCCTTTTTGTGTTTGATTTTGTTAATTGTTTGGGAAACATTTGTGGTTTGTTTTTTATTTAAGAAATAAATGGAGTTGTCTGTGAATTATTTACTGTTTATTGTTCAAATTTTAATATTTTTTTTATTTGCTTTCCACAGATCCAGATTGTTCTTGTATTACATGCATGTGCCTTATGGGGGTGATTTTTTTACTTGCACTATTGCATATTATAGTGGTGGGCATGTGAATATTTATGACTATGTAGAAACTAGGAAATTATACAAAAATGATGTGGATTTGTTTAGTGTAAAAGAAGTCGGTGAAGTTAATAGGAGGTACTATATTTTAATAAATAATCGATTTAGATTGCTATCCAGTGATAATGTGGAATGCTAAATTAAGCATGGTCTACTTAGAGAGATGCATGTTTATGTAGAGTTTGAAATGAATGTGCAGCCTAGTGGTGAGAATGGTGGTGAGAGTGAGGTAGCAGGGTTTCAGGTGAGAGTGACGGTGGTAGGGTTTTAAGTGAGGGTGATGGTAGTGAGCTAAATGCAAGCGTAGGGGCAGTAGGTGAGGGGATGATTGGGAACCAAATGCAGAGAATGTGGATGAGGAAAATAGTTTGGATAATGATTCAGAATTATTATCTGACAGTGATTATAACATGAAAAATGATAGTGTGGATGATATGCATTATTTTAATGAAATGTAGACCAAATGATAAGTGTGCATGAAAACTTTAGGCAATGAATCATTAAGAATCAAGTGACTTTGAGGTTGACGTTGTGTAGAATGATAATTATTTAGATGAGCATAAGTTATCTGAGGGAGATGAAGTAGAGCCTAATTATCCTGTTTTTGAGTTAAGAATGGTTTTTAGTGCAAAGGCATAATTTAGAAAGCAGTGGAGTCACACCTAATTAAAACAAAAAAAGTCTAAAATTTATAAAAAATGACAAAGTAAGTATATGTGAGGTGTGCAAGAGGATTATAAGTGGAGAATAAATCTGATTAAGGTGAAGGATGAGTCCACTTTGTGAATCAGGGAGTACAACCCAGATCACTCATGTCCACAAATATTTAATGTGAAGAATGTGAAAGCAAATCGGTTGTGTGAGAGGTACATTCGAAGGTTTAAGTCAAATACCAAAATAATAGTTAAAAGGCTTCCAGGTGAATCTGATTAATGAACTTAGATGCAATGTGTCTAAGGATCAGGCCTATAAAGCTAAGAGATAAGCTTTGAAAAGGAATGAGGACAGCCCAAACTATCAATATACCAAGTTTAGGGATTATGTTGACAAAGTTAGGAAGACAAGCCCTGGGTCTACTGTCATTTTTTGGGAACATAAGTGGACCAAAATGGGGAGCATAGGTTTAGTATGTTCTACACAAGTTTTTATGCTTTGAAGCAAGGGTTTTTAGCAGGATGTAGACCTATTATTAGGGTAGATGGATATCATTTGAAAGGTCCACATGGAGGTATTTTGCTAATTGTTATAGGTATTGTGAATCCAAATAATAACGTGTACCACATTGCATATGTAGATATATATTAGGAATATGGAGAGACTTAGGAGTGGTCTGTAACTATATTGAAACATGATTTTGAGATAATCAACGAACATGAACACACTTTAAAATCTGACAAACAGCAAGGATGTTGAAATAATGACACCAACATGAACACATTGAGGAAGAATGGATGGTTTTTGGGGATAAGTGCACACATTTCTAGGGCTATTTTTGGGGAAGAAAATAGAAAAAAATTCAGTAAAGACCTTGCCTAAGTAATGCGTAAAAATCATGTCCTAAGCTCCTTTTTATAGCACTCAAAGTCAAAGCCTCATGGGACTTCCATTCCTTGTTTATCTCCATGTCCTTTAAGGTAGTATCCTTATGTACCAAGAATTCCTATATATAGTATAAAATACTAATTCAACCACTTAAAGTCCTTGTTCCTCTAGGATTGGATTTTTGGTCATCCAATTCCTATATTTGTCCTTGATCCCTTCAAATCCATAACTATTAGACCTAAACATAAAATAAAATGGGCCCATTTAATTTATTCAATGTATTAAATTACTTAATTCATCATATGAACCAATAAAAGTCCACTTAATTAATGGATCCTATCAATTAATTAGTTGATTCAATTAGACCTCCCTTAATTTCATTAGATCCAATTCGAACTATTGCCAATTTTGGCTAAACCATCTAAACCTTTTTTTTCTATTGCAGTTTACCATTTGAAATACACGAGTGTTGTATTTTACCAATAGGACCTCCCACCGATGGAGTATTTAATGTAGATTATACATGCCACATGAGAGCAAAACTATCAAACCATTAAAACTTATTGAAGTTATTGCATTTATTGCATTTTGTCACCCAAACTTTACATTATTTCTGACTTTGTCATCTCACTTCAATAAAAAAAATAAAATATTTATATTCATGTACTTAATATCTCTTTTTCTATTACTCAATTATGATAAAATTCAATTTGGTTAAATTAATTTATTTTATTTATTCCTTTTTAACTTTTTTGTTGAATTATAAATTCTATTAATTAATTTACTTTATTAAATTTTAAATTAAAATATATAAATTAAAAAATTGACAAAAATAATAAATAATTATTTGTCAATTTTGAGTTGAGTAAAATTACAGATATACAACAATATAAACTTGAACATATTTGCATGCATTTTGCAAAATAAATTAGTCTAAACTCAAGTAAAATTAAAAATTAAATAAAAGTACTATGCTTTTAATGCACATGATTATTCTTATTTTTAAACTTTAGTATTGCTTCATGTCTGTAAAGAATTTTGCTAATTTATAATTATAATTTATTTTAATTTACAAATTAATAAAGTATATAAAAGAAAGAATTTATAATTCAACATGAAGTTGCATAGGACTATATTAAAGAAAAAATTAAATTTAGTAATAATATATTTTTTGTTAAAATAAGTAGTAATTAAATTTAATTTTTATGATTAAGAAATAAAAATAATAATTACATGCATATAAATATAATTTTTTATTTTTTTAAATGAGATGACAAAATGAGAAACCTTGCAAAATGAGAAATCTTAAAAAGTTTGGGTGGCAAAGTACAATAACTTTAATAATTTTAAATGATTTGATGATTTTACCCTCATGTGCTATGCATGTGAAGGATCTTGGTGAAATATTTTGCTGACAAGAGGTCCTAGATGGTAAAATAAAAAACTCGTGTACTTTAGATAATAAACTGCAAAAAAAGTAAATTAAATGGTTAAGCGAAAAATCAACGATAGTTCAAATAGCAGAGTCTATTTTTTCTGCAACTATCAGCAACAATAAATTATGTAGTGGACATCCCCCAATGCCTGGAAACTATCACCAAAGTTTATCATCTGTGTGTTCTAGCTTTAGGTTAACCATCTGCCACCTGGTCGAGCGTATTTACTAAACCATTTGCGTACATCTAAAGTTCTTGCACATGTCGAGTCTATGTTTTCCATCACCTGCCGCGAAATCATATATGTTGTGGAGGCACTCTGTACCCTTGTCGCTCAATGCCGAACATTTATGTTTAAGGCCAAGCTCCTATCCAATGCGTGGCACCATTTTGCATGGTGCCCAACACTCACACACAAGTGCCTACATAGTTCACCAATGGCAGGTGCAAATGCCCATATGGTGTGCATGACATGGCCTGTCTGTGAGCACAGAGCAACTAACACCGCTACCTGGCGAGACTGGCTTAATACACCTGTAAGTCAAGTCGGACTTTGGGTCGACCCTCGATGGCCTCAGCCTAAGCTAAGACATGGTGAACCCTACTAAGTCATGTTAATCTATGGCCAAGGCTTAAAGGCCATCTGGTAGAGAAGGGCATCCAACAATCTATTCACCTGTAATAGGCTTAAAAATATTTATTTTTTTGTGACAATAATAGACATTGGAAATCTGAGTAAGCACACCCCACAGATCTCAACTTCTAGGCATCTAATGAAGCTATAAATTTCTCCTATGTGACCCTAATGATGCACAAATTCCCTGCAAAGTCCAAACATAAATTGCATTTCGGACCACCCGACGTGTGCTCAGCATCGGCACCCCACTTTATTGTCTGCCCACTGTACTCTACTGACCATAACTTGATGTTGCACTATGCCAGTACTCATTGCCCATTAACACGTAGGCCTACCGTGTTTGGGCACCAGACACCCTAAGGTGCTAACACCCAAGCAGCAAGGTGCTATCGTGGTCGACCACATTAGTACCTTGCCCACCATTACTACTAGACCCAATAATCTTTCAATGCTTCCTCATATCCTATTCTTCACAATGCAAGATAAAAAAAAGGAATAGAGATACATATAAAATAGTATGGCAAGAAGATAGATGATTTTAAGTTAAGAAGTTAAAAACCTCTTGTAATACCCGAACCTCACACTATTCACCTGACCAATATAGTTCATGCATTTTATGCCACATATGTGTCATTGCATTTTAATTGATATTTCATAATACATTATATTATATACGGCATTTTAATAATTAAACTTTTGAAGTTGTCACGAATATTAGTTTTTAGATTTTTTAACCTAATTGGTTGAGTTGATACTAAAATTAGAATTTAGATATCAACTATCAGATAATATTATGATACACGTAAGTAAAAGGTGGCATCGTTATGTTTATATGATAAATTATGCAAATAAATTGATTAGGGAGAAAATAATGATAGTAACAATAATAATATTAATAATAATAAAAGAAAATAAGGACATTATCATATTAATTAAGAGGGTGTAATTTTTAATATAAAATAAATTTAGGGGCTTATAAATAAATATATATAAAAATAAATAAATAATATTTTGTATTGATTATATATAAAAATATATATATATATATAAATATAAATATAATATATATATATAAGTATATGGTGTGTAATATAATATATATATATATATATGATTACACGTGTAGTGTACACATATATATATGATGAGGATAAGAATATGTAGTGTATACATATATATGACAAGGATAAACATATATATAATATATTGTATTAGATTACTTTAATACTAATATTAAGGTTAAGTATATATATAATATATTAGATTAGATCTTTAATGCTAATATTAAGGATAAGTACATATATAATATATTATGCTATATTTATTTCCTAAATAACACCACACACACACGTCCGCGCACGGCAACAAAGAAAGGAAAAGAAAACAAAACGAAGAAGAAATAGCACGAATAAATTTCAATCATAGAAATTGAGAAAATTTTGGGTAAATCCCTTCTTATTTTTGTACGGATAAAAATATATGTTTATGTCGTTTATTTTTAATTTGAAAGAAATTTTTTGATCCAAGTTAATTAGTTATCTACCTGTGAGATAATAACTAATATACACCTTTAATTTGAAACAAGTTACGAATATTCGATTTTATTATCTTGTATTAATTAGATGACGGAGTTAATTAAATTGAGGGATTGATTACAGGATTATAACATATCAATTAAATAATATTAGAATAAATTTAAGACGAGAAATTAAAATATTTAAAAAGTTCTGATTGGGGTGAAATATAAAAATTTTAAGGTTTGATTGTTATTCAATTAAATTTAAGATTTAAGATCCCTTATGAAATTTGATATAAAAACTTATTGATTAAAAATGAAAATTAATACGTTATACTTTTACAGGCCGCCTTATATCTAAAACTAGGGAGGATAATCTTGTTAACTTTCAGTAAGATATCAAAGGTGGAAGGTAAGTGAAAATCCATTTGCAACTACAATGCATGGGCATAGTATTTCTTGACTTATTTATATTAAATGTGATCCTTGTGTCTTAATGAGTATTATAAATATTTTATAATACATACGTTGTTTGGATGGCAGGACATGTGATTCACTGTGTCATTGAACATGCCATTCATCAATATTTACACGTGCATGCATAATACATGCTCACAATTGAGGTTTTGCATGCATAACATTATTTTTAGAAAGAAAATATTTTGGTTGGCCACTACTAGTGTACCGAGGCCCATGTGTGGCTTATTTATATGATATTTGGGGCACCGCGAGTATTACTTTTTGGAGGATCATAGAGGTTGACAGAGGGTGTGCCTCTGGTGGTTACGAAAGGGTGGACCACTTGACTGTACCCTTATTAACGCCGCCGATGGGAATACTTCTGGAGGGTCACAGGGGAAGACAGGGGGTGGACCTTTGGTGATTCCAGGAGATGGCTCCCGAACTGTGTCGATCTGTTTATGGCCATATGATTATTGATATTATCGAGAGCTCTATCCGGTATATAGTAGGTGGGCCAAGGGCGCAATGATGGAAAATGATTTTGAATGAAATGATTTTGATGCATGAGTTCACATTCTTGTCATGATCTCATAGAAATGCATTGCATTTATGTTAGATTATTCCTTTCAACATGCATGATTTTCATTTACTGAGCATTAGCTCACGTAGTTCATGTATTGTAGGTGAGTTTGATGATACTTGAAGCCATGGACTAACTGAGCAAGCGATTGGAGCTCCTACAGGTTCTGAGGAGCAGTGTACATTGATGACGACCTGTCAGGCTGGTTGTTAACTTATTTGATTTTGGAGTGTATTATATTAGGTTTTGGGATTTGCACTGTGTGTTATTTTTAAAACTTTTTTGTACATGGGTGTATGTAAATGTTATAGTTGTTATGGGTCCTCTGCAAATGTATATATATATATATATATTAGTTTGTGAGTGAAAAAAATAATTTATTATTTATTATGCTGTTACAAAAAAAAAAAATTATTACAAGCATATAGGATTTATCATGTCAAAATTATTATATCTATAAATATATATGTGTGTATAGTATTGGGGGTGTTAGACCTCTTATGAGCCCATATCTATTTAAAAAGTGAAGAAACCAAAAAAGAAGTGGTACATGTGCAACACTTATATACATTCCCCCTACCAATTAATATACCATCAATCAACCCACTAAATATTCAAACTATAATCATAGAATGGGGGCTATATAATGTACGCGACCACACTTTAAGATATAACAGTCACTTGAGTAAGCATAAATCGAAGCTCACCATAACATTGGAGGGGAACCTCCTTAAAACATACATCATATGACAAGATAACATAGTTTTTTGTAGCCCTAATAAGGACCAATTTGTTATGAAAAGTTCACTATTCATTTAGATGTTTTAGCTCTTGGCTTTCTTTAGTATTCTTTTGCTCAAGATTTGAGGACATTCATGAGAACCATTTTAACTCTTTAAATAATTTGTTCATATCACATATGAGAAACTATCAACTCATCTAACTATTCAGAAAT
Source organism: Paulownia fortunei (assembly GCA_019321725.1). NCBI lineage: Eukaryota > Viridiplantae > Streptophyta > Magnoliopsida > Lamiales > Paulowniaceae > Paulownia > Paulownia fortunei. Next base: position 10,367,149 of record CM033109.1, on the reverse strand, counting down.
ACTTGTGCATTACCCCTGGTAGCTGGAAGATCATGTAAAATTTCTATATAGAAATAGAAAAAATAAAGAGAAATTATAGGAACTTGGTGACAGTATTCATATATTGATATTGAGTAATTACAATGTATTTATACAACAAAAGAGGAATAAAAAATCGAAACAAATTACAATAAAGGAAGAAAATTCATAATCATAGGAAAAAAAATAAATAGGAAAGAAAAAACTCCTAAACTTTATTCCTTAATCTTTCCTTTGATATATCAATCAAATCTTTCCTTTAATACTCCCCAGTAAGTGACCAGTGAGAATACTTGACTTGCAAATAAGTTTTCCTAATGCCTTAGTAAAGAAGTTTGCCACTTAATTCTCAGTTGATACAGCAGTCGTCTTAAGTTCTCCTTATAGCTGCCTGATTATTGCAATATAATATGGTTGGTTGTGTTCGGGTGACCCGTAAGTCATGTAATAAATAATTTAGCAAAATTAACTCACAAGTATTTAAAGTCAGACCGATATTCTGTTTGAACTGAAGACTTAGAAATTGTAGTTTGTCATTTGCTTTTCCAAGAAACAAGTGTCTTACTAGAAAAATGCAATAATCAATTAGGATCATCGTATAGTAACGCATCCAACCTGATCTGCATCATAATAACCAATCAAGTCCAAATTAATTTTGGAAGAAAAGAGTAAGCCTTGTCTTGGTGAGTCTTTCAAGTGTTGCAATAAATAATGAACTGTATCCAAGTGAGGTCGTCTAGGCATGTGAATGAATTGGCTACGTGTATTAATCATGAAAGTAATCTTCGATCGAGTAATAGTAAAATAGATTAATTTTCCAACTAACTGTATGTAATATGTGGGATCTTTAAGTAAGTCCTCATTAGTTGGTTTGAGTTTTAAGTTCCATTCCTTAGGAGATTGAGCTGGTTTAGCGCCAAGTATCCCTGCTTTTTTGAGTATATCTAGTGTGTATTTATATTGGTTGATGGATATGCCCACTTGTGATCGAGCCACTTCAATACTAAGAAAATATTTTAATAATTGAAGGTCTTTTAGCTTGAAACATGTTCCAAGGAAAGACCCGACTTCATTAATTGCATCCTCATTGTCTCATATGGTTATCATATCATCTATATAAAGTAATATAGTTATAGAAGAAGTCCCGCACACCTTGGGAAATAAAGAGTAATTTGCCCATGATTGCTGAAAAACTAAACTTGATGATGGTAGTGAGAAACTTGTGAAACCAAGACCATGAAATTTGTTTGAGGCCATAGAGTGACTTGTGGAGTCGGCATACAACATTCTCTCCCTATTATTGAAAACCAAGAGAAAGATGCATATAGACTTCCTTAATAAGAATCTCCATGTAGAAAGATATTTTGAACTTCCATGATAGAGGCCCTACCTAAGAGTAGAGAAGACGAATAAAAGGCATCGAAAAATAGTGAGTTTAGCAACTGGGGTAAAGGTTTTGGTGTAATCAATGCCTTCTCGTTGAGTGAAGCTTTTGGCAACCAAACTGGCTTTGTATATCTCTACATTGCCATTCAAACTTGTAAACCTATTTACACCCATTGGGCCAATGGCCTAGAGGTAAGAGAGTAATGGACCATGTCTTATTCACTTCAAAAGGTTGTATCTTGTATTGCAAAGCATCAATCCATTTACGATCCTTTGGTTCAACTAGGTAAGAGTGATTATGAGCAAACGTATGATAAGCAGTGGAAATATTAGAATATGACACATACCTTGATAAATGATAGTGAGTCGAGGGTTTAATGAGAAGAGACATGTCTATAGGTGGGAAAATTTTCATTAGGATACAAGTCTTAGCTTGGGGTAAGTAGCTCCACAATGATGGTGTTTTTAGGAGAACTATCCATAGCTAGTTGGTTTCCTTGGTTTGAGAAAAGTGAAGGTAGGTCAATGTTTGTGGCTAGAGGTATGGGTAAAGTTGGTGTAGTATTTGAAGTATGGTCATTTTGTGATAAGTTGGAATAGAGAAATTTTTTTTTATGAAAACAACAACATGAGAGATGAAGAATCTTTTGTCAATTAAATCATAAGCACGATATCCCTTTTGTTCTTTTGGATATTCAAGAAAAACATATTTTCGGGCTCATTTTTCAAATTATTGAGTGGTAATTAGGTTTGTGGCAAAGCAAAGGCATCCATAAACTCAGATATGTAATTAAGAATGTAGTATTTGGTAAAACTTTTCATATGGTGTTTGGTTGGAGAGAAGTAGTGTAGGTAAATAGTTAATAAGGTAATTATTGTTTTTATATGTTCCCCCCCAAAAATTTAAGAGGTAAATTGGCTCGAAACTGAAGTGCTTGGGCCACATTTAACAAATGGCGACATTTACACTCTACAACCCCATTTTGTTGAGGTATGTTAGTGCAGGAATGTTGAAAATTTGTGCCATTGTTATTGAAAAATGGTTGTGTAGAAAGAAATTTCCCCTATTATCGGAACAAAGGCTTATTATGTTGCAACCATATTGTGTTTTGATCCAAGTAAAGAAATTTTGTAAAAGATATTTTGTTTTTAGATTTGTGGGACATAAAAAAATAGCCAATTAAAATGAGAAAATTATTAGCAATAGTAAATAAATATTTAACTCCGTAATAAGAACAAATTCTGTGTGGTCCCCAAATATCATAATGAAGTAAATAAAAAAAATGCTTCACTTAGAACTATTAGGAAAAGATAACCTGGTTTGCTTGGCTAAAGAACAAATATCACAAAATAAATGCGTATTAAAGGAAATTTCTAGATTAGTTTTGGATAATAATCAGAGTGGAAGAGTAGATGGATGTCTAAGTCAATCAGGCCAAAGGTTAGATTTGTGGTTGGTGGTGTTTGCACAGTGAGGATGCCAATTGATGGAGAGAAAATATAAACCATTAGTCTGCCTCCCCCATCTAATCGTCCTCTTCGTAGTTAAATCCTATACCGCATAAAAATTAGGATAAAATATCACACTACAATCTAAGTGTTCAAAAGGTTACTAATAGATAGTAAATTCACTTTGAACTCCTCAATAAATAATACATAATTAAGAGTCTATCATTAACAACATACATAGAACTAACAAAAACATTTTGGCTCGTCTCCATTTGGTAGGCCAACAAAATGATGACATTTAGAGTTGGTTTTGTTGTGCGTGGGAGCATAATTTGAAATATGGTTGGTGGCTCCACTATCTATTATTCATTGATGAGTAGTGGATGAATGTTTACGTGCACTATTATTAGAGGTTTGGATGATACCGGTATTTTATTGATGAAGTGGCATAAGGCAATCATACTCATCGGTAGTCAAAGTGGCTAGTTTGCTTCCATGAGAACTCTCCGTGTCACTAGCAGTGGCTTGTGTGTTATAGATTATCTTCCTTCTTGGTTTGACATCTTTTCTATGGATCTTATGTCCAAGTGGGAAGCCATAAAGAAAGAATCACCTTTTGATGGTGTGGTTATCTATGCCACAGTGAGTGCAATACTTCTTTCTACTAGTGGTCCCTCGATTTGTTAGCTTGGTTGTCTTAGATTGATAGCTATAGTGAGAAACATCATTGTCCCGCATGGTCACTACATTTGTTTGCCTTTCTTATTGTAAAATCAAGGTATGCACTTTTCTCGTGTTTGGGAGTAGACTCATCATAAGAATTGAGCCATAGATTGTAGAGAAAGAATCATTTAATCCCATTGAAAATTGCATGACCCTTTTCTTTTCTTCTCTTCTCACTCCGCCAAAAACTTAATACCTTTATAGCTACATGTAATTGGATCATGGTAGAAAGCCAATTCATATTGGTGTATGATAAGTGTATATTTTTACATATTTTATATCAATTCCTCTATATCTTTCTTGTTATGTTCTTATCAATAATAGTTTTTTAATATTTTTTTGTGTGTGATACAGAATTTAGGAATCAAGAGATCAAAAATAAGCCAAAATAAAGTTGAAACAAGCATTCTTGGACCAAACCTACAATAATTTTTTTTTTATTTCTAGCATATATTTCTGATATAAAGTTCAATTAACCTGATTCTTATCTCTTTGAAAATATAAGTGATAGATCTACAACTTTTATATTGATAACTTGTCCCAATTCAGTTGATGTCAAAGAAAAAAATTCAGTTAAAGAGATAAAAGTGCATTGCAACTTTCTTTTATCATGTAGGCTAGACTTCCTTCTTAGTTGATGGTGATTTCAAAAGCCCTAGAATGGTTTCTTATAATTAAATGTTTGTTATTATTGATCAACTTTTTAATTGAACTTGTTTATTTTTTTCTATGCTTAATATATTAATGGGTATTTTTTTGCTTTGTTTAGGTGCACAATCAAATTGGGTTTGAGAAATTCCTACAACTAGATTAGAGATCTTGGATCCATAATTATCTTGAATTTTAAATTATGTGTAGTAAAATATAATTAATGATTATGGGATAGTTTTGTTAATTGCAATGAAAAACATAACCTAAATTGAATAACCTAAACTTGTGTGGTTGTTTCTTAGATCAATCAATCTTTTTTATTTTAATGTATCTATTGAATTAAATTTAGAGAACTTATTCTAAGTGGTTTGGTGGTAAGAGAATTATGTACAGAGCTTGTTCTACATAATGAGCAATTAAGGAAAGATCATGGTAGTAGAGCTTGTTATTATTTATGGTTAATAATTTCAATGACAAGTTATTAATAATATTGATATGAAATTACAATCCATTGTCTAGTGGCGGCGAAAGAAAGCTCAACCTATTTTAATCAATTATTACTTGTTATTTTGATTTTGATTATTTTATATTTTAATTAGTTTTTTTTTTTTTTGAATTTGTTACTCAATTCAACACCCCTCCTAACCATTTGTTATTTATTTCTAGAGTTTACTTGTAAATTCTTAGCTTTAGGTTATCAATTTTGAAGTTAAATTTATTAGTTAATGTGTCGATAGTAAATCATTTAGCCTTGATTCTCATGAGATCCACTCTTATTCGCTCTATACTCATTAAAAAATTATTGAAAAGTCAGGTTTAAACTTAGTAGGCCTGCAACAACCGATCAATATAGTAAATAAAGATGGATTCATATCCATGTCGTAGCTTCGCAATTTCTTGTCGGATTTGATAAATTGGGGAGTCATTCTCTCGTGAAAACCTATCATAGATCATTTCACATATCTCTTACAAATTCTGCGTAGATAACAACTCCCAGCAATATTAGTATTAACAGAATTAAGGATCCAAGATAATACCATGTTGTCGCATCGTTCCCATAGCAAAAACTTTGTCGGTATGCGTCGGCATCTTCACCTTTCCATTGATGAATCCAATCATGTTCTTGGCACACAAAGCAAGCCTAGAATGACTCCATTGACCGTAGTTGTCACCTTTGTAAACCTTGGAAACAAGAACAAGTTTGGGATGGTCAAAATGGTAAAACATAAGCGGATCTGCTAAATTCTCCATAGTCTTCTTCGAATCTTCTTTTCTATAGCTAAAGCAAAAAGTTGATATAGAACATTACAACGTTAGTACCATGTAAAATTTCTATAGAGAAATAAAGAGAGTGAAGAGAAATTGTAGAAGCTTTGTGAATTTATTCATATATTGATAGTAAGAGATTAATTAAAGGAAGGAAAATGAAAATTAATTACAATAAAGGAAGAGAAATCATAATGACAAAAAAAAAAGGAAAAAAATAAATGGAAAAAAAACTCCCAAGCTTTATTTCTCAAATCTTTCCTTTAATATATCACCACATCATGATATATAAATATTGGCATTGTATTGCATGAGATTCTTCTTTGAAGTTAATAGAGCGGAACTGATTATAAATATTGGCAATGTGGTAGTTGAGATTTTTTCTTCTGAGTTAATTGAAGTGGAAAAGACATAAATGACCTACGCCTTGGTAATTATTTAAGCAGATGCATGGCTCTCTTATCGCGATTCACATATAGAGAAGAAAAAAAGAAAAAGAGTGAAAGATAGTAGAGGATAAGAAGAAGGGAAGAGTATGTGTGACTGGAGGAACAGGTTTTCTGGGATCATGGATGGTAAAGAGGCTTCTTCAAGATGGTTATTCTCTCAACACTACAATAAGGATTGATCCAGGTTCGTTCATTTGTCTCTCTTTTAAGGATAAGTAAATTGGCAATTTTCCCTTCTGCTGAAACTTAAAATTCTTCTTGAAATTAGTGTTTTTTTTCACTGCCTGTGCTGCTACTTTTTTCAACGATCCAAACAAGAAATCCATGATTGGCCAATCTTACTAGCACACAATTTTCAATTAATACTGTAGTATACCATCCATTCAATTTGCAAAATGAGCCATTTCACAATTTTCACAAACATTTTGATTTCACTGACAGAGAGTGAAAGACATTAGCTACCTCACTAACCTTCGAGGCACATCAGAAAGGCTATAGATTTTCAATGCAGATCTTGACAAAACCGAGAGTTTCTCTGCAACCACAAAACATATTGGAAAATAGAGTCAAATTAAATGGCAGGAATATAGCTGAAATAGAAATTTTTTTCCTCACCTGCAGGATTAAAAATAAGACCAAATCAATAATTCTAAAACATAGTACAATAGAGTAAAAATTTGATACAATAATTTTTATTTGAAAAATGTTAATTAGGAAAAACCACGAGATCATAGTTCAGAAAAAACTTCCACTATCTGTATAATAGACTTAAAATTTAAATTAGGGGATACACAAATAATTATCAAAATAATATCTTTTAAATCATAAATATCTCAAGTTTTTCAACTTGGAATATAAAAAAAAAATAAGAAAACTATTTTAAGATATAATAAAAAAATTCTAAATTTTTTCTCTTTTTTTCTTCTCTCAAAATACACTATTTTTCTCTCAATCAACTCTCATCTTGCTTGTATTTTTCATGTGCATTTTAGCTATATTGGGAGAGCTCTATTTATAGGTAAGTTTGCTGTCAATTTTTAATGGTTTGGTTAAACTTTTTCTTTTTTTCAAATTTTGATGGGGGTTTCATTTTTTTAATGGTGGTAACATTTTTCTTTGATTTGGTAGCATTTCTCTTTTGTTTCGGTAGCCACCCACGATGTTTTGTGGGTGGACTTACCAACAGAAGGTTGCATCGGAGTCTTTCATATGGCTCACCCTCTAGATTTGGAGGAGAAAGAAATAGAAGAAGTCAAGATCGAAAAAGTTACAACTGGATTACATGGAAAGATGAAGTGAGTTGTATATATGTCTAGCATATGTGCAGCTGCTATGAGTAACACGATTGGTTTAGGCCTCAAAGATGAGAGCACTCAGACTGATGTGGATTTAGTCCGAAGCTCAGGTATTTGGAGGATCCTATATCGTGTCCAAGACATTAGCAGAGAGAGCAGTCATGATTTTACTGAGAAACTTGGTTTGGATTTTGTTTCAGTGCTTCCTACCTGAATTACTGGTCCTTTCATTTGTCCTCATTGCCCTGATACCGTGTACCTAACTATGGCTTTGATTTTTGGTATGCTGTCATACTTTGAAGGCGTTGACTATGACTAGTTTTTCAGTGTAAAGTCTCATATAACAAGTCAATTCATAGTTTAAACTCCTAGAAATATTAGGAAAAGAGTTTATGAACTCCAGATGTAAATATTAAAAGCTCATAAATTTTGAAAAGAACAAGAATACCCCAATTTTATCTACTATATTTCGTACTTTTATAATTTGATTAATTTACTTTGACCATGTAAATGACAAGGACCTTTATCTTGTCTCGTATTAACCCACACTATGTATTACTGAATTTAGTTTTCTGAAGAATTTCCTAACCGTTGCAGGTGATAGGGGAAATTGCAAAATTGGTTCCGAAGCTGTTGGGTTTGGCAAAAATAGTACTGTCCAAATTTAAATTGGTAATAAAATTCTGCAATTATTAAAAACTCTCGAATTGAGTCTTGATTTCACCAAAAATTAAAAAAATTATTGGAAAAACTCACATGTTGGTCACGTGAGCCAAAAAAAATTGGGATTTTGAGAATTCCAGTAGAATCATCCTAGGTGGCCATGCCCCATCCATCGTGGCACCTGCATGATGCCCTCATCTACCAAGGTGGAAAAAATGGTTGCCAACTAAATTAATTCTAATTAAAAAGTATCTTAATTAATTTCAAAATACCTAAGCCAAATTAAAAAAAATATTCTACTCATTAAATATAAAATTAATCAGGTAAGAAAATTAAAAAAACCTTTTATAGTACTTAACAAATTTACATTAATTTTTGAAAATGTATATTTAATTAATATAATTCAATTCATAAATTAATTTTTAACTAGTCAACTAATTAATTGTCAATTAGAGAGTAAAAATTTAGTATTAGCCATTTGAAAATATAATTAATCAAATAAAAAATTTAAAAAATATAATAAAAAAATCATTTTTCTCTTATCTCCCTTTTTTTTTCAAAAAATTATAATAAAAAGATTAATTTTCTTTTATTTCTATTCTTTAATTATAGAGAGTAAAACTTTAATATTAGCTATTTTAAGAATATAATTATTCATATAAATAATTAAAAATGTATTAATAGAAAGATTAATTTTCTTTTGTTTTGCTTCTTTAATTATCAATTAGAGGATAAAAATATAACATTAATCACATAAAGAAATTTAAAAGAATTATAATAATAATTTTAATTTTTTCCCTTTTTTCAAAAAAGTATAATAAAAAATTAACTAGGGAATAAAATCTTAACTAATTAACTGTTTTAAGAATACAATTAACAAAATAAATAAATTTAAAAAGTTATAACATAAAAAAAAAAAAAAAAAACAATTTTTCTTTTTTTTTTTCTTTTTCTTTTTCTTTTTCCTTTCTTTCTCCTCTCTTCTTTTCCTCACGATCGACCACCAGCACCACCACCCAACTCATGCCACCATGCCAACTTCTACCATCTCCGTCGTCCACCGACCCAACCCAACCCACCCACCCTCCAACACCCAATCGGGCTATCCCAAAACCACCCCACCCAACCCCCGCCACAAAACCCACCACAAATGGGTACTACTCCTCCAATATCTAGGACACCACCATCACCACCATCTTCTCCTCTAGCAACGACACGCCACCACCTCGAAATCCCACACTCGCCGCCAACTAGTCCCCTCTCATCCCCCTAACTCCCAAACTCCAGCAAAACAAATCTGCCCCGATACCTTACAAGCTTGCTGCCTTGACTTTACCATCTTCTTTCATGAAATCGTGCAATTGGAGCCTAGCAAACCAAACCAAAAACCATTCTCTTCAATTTTCCTTGGGCAAGAAGACTGGTGGTGCTGTGAGTTTGGGAATATGAACAAGTTTGAAGGAAAAAAAACAAACAAATATCATAAAATGTCTTTTTTTGCCAGGCATGCATTTCATACATGTCATCCATCTATGGGGATTTATTTCTTACATGTCAGCTTGAGTTTTTATCCACATAGGCTAGCATATGGCCACCTAGGATGATTCTACCGGAATCCTCAAAATTCCCAATTTTTTTTGGCTCGGGTGACGACATATGAGTTTTTATGACAAAAATTCTATTTTTCAATGAAATTCGGATTCAATCCGAGAGTTCTTAATAATTATGAGATTTTATTGCCAATTTGAATTTAAATAGGACTATTTTTGTCAACCCATTATAACTATGGTACCAATTTTGTAATTTTCCCCAGGTGATAAATGAACATTACCACCACCTTAAGGATATCAGTTTAGTGCATGTAGATGATGTGGCTAGAGCCCATACACCTCTTTGAGTATTCAGAGGCGAAAGAGTGATAAATTTGTGTTGTTGTTGAGGTTAAAATAGATGAGCTGTGTGAGTTCATATCTGCCAAATACCTTGAGCATCGGATGCCAGTCGAAGACTAAGTTCCTACTTTCTTTCCACCACTATTCATTGCTTTTCTTTCTCTACTTATCAGAAATCTGATAGACAATATTTTTCTCCATGCAGTTCCTGGAAGGATTTGACTGCACCTGCTAAATTCTCTGGCCTTTCGACCAAAAAACATTGGGAAACTAGATTCAAGTATAAAAATGGGCTCGAGGAAATCTTTGATGGAGCAATTAAATGCTGCAAAGAAAAGGGTCTTCTCTAGCTTGATGATTTGTTTACTTGTATTACATATTCCTATTTATTTTCTGTTGGCATGCTTCATGTATCCTGTGTCTGAGTTATTGTCTGGTTTTGGTAATGTTTCTTTTGTCAAACAAAAACATGTGTCTAGGTGTGGGTTTGATGTAACTAAATCGTACTTGTTAAATTATGCCTTGAATTATGTATGGTTAAGGTTGAAGATTGGAATATCATATTTTTCCTAAGGTTGAAGGTCGGGTAAAGAACATCATACTTTCTTTAAGGTTGAAGGTTGGGTAAAAAACATTATACTTTCCTCAAGGTTGAAGATTGGGTAAAGAACATGTCTTTCTTTTCAGACGAAGTAAAGTGATATGTGCAACTTGCTTCCAACTCTATAAATACATGTTTGTTTCTTTCATTTAGTGAGAAGCTAAAAGTGAACATTGTGAGGTAGACACACATTGTAAAGAGAGACATTTGTAGAAGGATTGTGAGGATACAAAATTGAGAATTGGGAAACACTTGAGAAATAATTATATTGAGTAAATAGTATAAGTATTCTCTTGGGATGTTGGGATTAATTAGAGAATACTTTATCTAATTATTATAAAATCTCGATTGTTATTTCTATTATAGTGAAATTGCTCCTTTGTCTGTGGACGTAGGCTGGTTATTAGCCAAACCACGTGAACATTTATGTCATTTAATTTTCTCCATTCATTTTATGATTTTATTGTCATCTTATTTAAACAAATATATCATTTAATCTAAGTGCTAGCCTAACAAACTGGTACCAAAGCATTGGTTGGTATACTTATTTTATATTTTATGTTAAGTCATGATGTCGATGACTAAATTTGATGTCGTGAAGTTTAATCAAAAGATAAACTTTATATTATGGGCAAGTAAGGATGCGTACCTTCCTTGTTCAGAGTGGAGTTTAGAAGGCTTTGTTAGGTGTTAAACTAAAGAATATAACAGAGGACAAGTGTGAGGAAATCAATAAAAAGGCCCATTCAACTATCCAGTTATCTCTCGTAAATAAATTTTCCCAAGGGGTTATCTTTGAGAAGACCATAAAGACATTATTTGGATTTCGATCTTAATCTTGGCCTACCTGTGTTCGACCCGTTCTGTTTAGATCTTTCTCTTGCATATAGATCCTGTGTCTGAATATCACTAGATTCTCTAGTGATATCATGATTAATCTTTTCTTTTGTTTCCAAAGCAGATTGAACATCATTCAGAGAAATAATATATTTTTCATACAACATAGTTTCTTTAAAATGACTATATGAATAGGGTAATGAACATGGCAATAACAATGCCTTATCTTCATTATCAATTATCACATTAAGAGTTTTCAAATCCATAATAATAAGCTCAAACTCATCAATATAAGAACTAAGGGATTTAGCTTCACTCATTCCTAGTGAATATATATACCATTTCTTGTGCAACTTATTAGTGAGGGTCTTTTTCAGACTCTAATTTAAATTTTGTGTTGGCACTATAAAAAACTAGGGCATGTTCGTAAGAATTGTAACCAACTGCAGAAGAAGAATTCTCTATATGATAAAAATGAAGACTTTGGTAAGGCTAGTGTTGATGAACATGGAGATGGTATTGATGTTCTCTTTGTGGAAAACGATCATACTAGATCGAATGATGAGTCAATTATGGATACTGGTTGTTCTTATTATATGCATCCCAATCAGGACTAGTTTTTAACATATGAGTCTATCGATGAAAAAGTTGTTTTGATGGGGAATAATGCCTTATGAAAAACTATTGGCATATGGATAATCTGTATTCGAATGCATGATGGCATTATGAGAACATTGGCATTATGTAGTAGTTTCTTCATCATCCATGTCAGATCCTGATGTTACAAAATTATAGCATATGAGGCTCTCTGAACGATAAAGGACTAACATTTTTGAGTAAATGGGGACTTCTTTGGGGCCAAAGTACTTGAAATATGGATTTTTGTGAGAATTGTGTGTTTGTAAAACAACGGAGGCTCAGTTTTGGTACTGGAATTCATAAAACTAAAGGTTCTTTAGATTATATTCACTCTGATCTTTGGGACTCGTCACCAGTTCCATCAAAAGAAAGAGCTCGATATTTATTAACTTCCATTGATAACTTTTCAAGGAAAGTCTAGGTGTATTTTCTTATGCATAAGAACGATATTCTTGATACTTTCAAGAAATGGAAGACTTTGATAGAAAAGAAAACTCCAAACAGATAATGGTCTGGAATTTTATGGAAAAGATTTTAATAGGTTTTGCAAAGCTAAAGGGATTGACAAACATCGCACTATAGTTAAAACTCCACAACAAATGGCATAGCAGAACACATGAATAAAACCTTATTGGAAAGTGCTCGTGTATGCTTTTCAATGCTGGTTTGTCCAAGGATTTTTATGTTGAAGCAATTTCCACGACTTGTTTTCTATGAATCAATCATTATCTACTGTGATCGAGTTGAAGACTCCTGAAGAGGTATGGTCTGGTAAACCTACTGATTACTCAAATTTAAGAATTTTTAGGTTATATACATGTTAGTAAAAAGAAACTAGAGCCTAGAGCTAAAAAATATATTTCTTGGTTATGCTTTTAGGGTGAAAGGTTATATGTTGTGGTGTCCTGATCCTAAGTCACCTAAATATGTTATTAGTAGAGATGTTACATTTGATGAATCTATTCTACTATTCCTGAGAAATGAGTCTACTACTTTTCTAATAAAGATGAGGTAGGCAGTACATTGAAAGTAGGTAGAGCTTGAAGTTACTAGTCCATTAGTAGTGCCTTAGAGCCCTACTTTCCTAAAAAAATTCTGAAAATGAGTGTAATGCTATTTAAGAAACACCTCTAGAGGAACATATGAGCATTGTTAAAGATAGACCAAGAAGAGAAATTAGACCACTACATAGATATACAAATCTTGTTGCATATGTCTTATTAGTTGAAGAAGAAACAAATTATGTTGGTGAGCCATCTGTATACTTTGAAGTTGTTTCTTCCTTTGATTCCATAAAATGGTTGATTTCTATGCAAGAAAAAATTGAGTTTCTTCATAAGAATGATACTTGGGTACTCATGAAGCCACTAGCTGGACAAAGGCTTGTTGGCTGCTAGTGGATCTTCACACGAAAAGAATGAATTCCTGGAGTAGAAGAGGCAAGATACAAGGCACAATTAGTAGCTAAAAGCTACAATCAGGTACTAGGTGTATATTTTAATGATATTTCCTCACCTGTTGTGAAATATACTCCTATTTATGTCTTGCTTGCATTAGTTGCTATGAATGATTTGTAGTTGGAACAACTTGATGTTAAATCTGCATTCCTACATGGTGAGCTTGAAGAACAAATTTACATGCAACAACTAAAGGATTTTGTTGTTGAAGGAAAATAAGATCGTGTTTACCTATTAAATAAATCATTGTTTGGTTTGAAATAGTCACTGAGATAGTAATTCAACATATTTGATTCCTTTACGATTGGTAGCAGATATTCAAGGAGTAGTTATGATAGTTGTGTCTATTTTGATCGGACTCATAATGACTCATTTATTTATTTTGATAATATATTGATTCCAACTAGAAACATGTCAGATATTGATATTGATGAGTTAAAGAAGAAGTTGAAGAAAGAGTTTGAGATGCAGGAACTTGGTTCAATAAAGAAGATCCTCAACATGGAAATCAGAAGAGATAGAAAATATGGAAAATTATATTTGACTCTGAAGATTTATGTTGAGAAAATCTTGGAGAGGTTTGACATGAAAAATGCTAAACCGATTTCTACTCTATTAGCTACGCATTTTAGATTGTCAACTTCTTTATCGCTGAAGTTAGATGAAAAAATAGGTACATGATCGAGTTCCCTACTCTAGTGTAGTTGGTAGCATTATGTATGCTATGGTTTATACTCGTCTAGATATTTCACATGCTATTAGTATGATTAATAGATATATGTCTTGTCCTAGGAAAGCACATTGGTATACTGTGAAGTAGATTTTTAGATATTTGCATGGTACTTCAGAAGTTTGTCTGGAGTTTAGCAAGAGTAACAGTTCTCTAGTTGGTTTCATTGACTCTGATTATGCATGTGATCTTGATAAAAAAAATATCACTCATCGGCTATGTATTCACTCTTGGAGAAAATGAGTTAGTTGGAAAGCTTCTTTGCAGCCTGGGGTTGCATTATCTATGATAGAGCTGAATGCATTGCAGTGACAAAGGTTATTAAAGAACTAAGAGGTTTGTTTGGGGAGCTTAGTTCTTGTTCTAACGTGATCATTATTTTCAATAATAGTTAAAGCATCATTTATTTGTCTAAAGACCAAATGTTTCACGAAAGAAACTTGTTGATATCAAGTATTATTTTGTTCGTGATATTATTGCACAAGGTGGTATCTCAATGAGGAAGGTTTCTACTCATGAGAATCCTGTAGATATGTTGACTAAGCCTCTTCCGAAGGTCAAGTTCCAGCATTGCTTGGACTTGATTGGTGTTGCCGACAATTGAGTTGTTTTAGTAAAAAAGAGCTAGACTACTGCTTCAGAATGATAAAATTCAAGCCAAAATGTCAAGATATTTGTTAAATTATGCCTTGAATTGGATATGTTTAAGGTTGAAGATTGGAATATCATACTTTCTTTAAGGTTGAAGGTTGAATAAAGAATATCATACTTTCCTTAAGGTTGAAGGTTGGGTAAATAACATGTCTTTCTTTTCAGTCGAAGTAAAGTGATGTGTGCAATTTGCTTCCAACTCTATAAATACATATTTGTTTGTTTCATTTAGTGAGAAGGTGAAAGTGAACATTGTAAGGTAGACGCACATTATGGAGAGAGATATTTGTAGAGGGTTGTGAGGATACAAAATTGATAGTTAGAGAACACTTGAGAGATAATTCAATTAAGTGAATAGTGAGATTATTCTCTTGGGGTATTAGAGTTAATTAGAGAGTACTTTCTCTAGTTATTGCAAATTCTTCATTGTTATTTCTATTATAATAGAATTGATCCCTTGCCTGTGGACATAGGCTTGTTATTAGTAGCACTACGTAAACACTTGTGTTATTTTATTTTCTTTATTTATTTTATTATTTTGTTGTCATCTAATTTAAATAAATATACCATTTGATCTGAGTGCCAGCATAACACTGCATGCTTATAAATCATCAAAATATGAGTGGTTTCGAACAAACAGAAACCTAGTAAATAAGGAATATTACTACATTACTAACTCCCATACAATCTAGAAATAAACTAGTGCTACAACTTTAAAGTTGCAAACCCAAGCGCAGGTTGTATTAAATAATAAATTTCTCGTGAGTCCGAGGTCGATCTATAGGAAAGTTGTTTGAAGAATTTAGGATTATAATTCTAAAAAATGGGATTTATGTGATTCAAAATATATGAAAAAATAAATATATGTTGTAACTAAAAAAAATAAAGTAATAAAAGTATTGAGGAATAGAGATCCATTCTTAAGTTTTGGATAGAGAAATGGTTATTTATTCTTTTTACCTCTATTAATTACCACTATTGGAATCCATACATGTTGAAGGTTCCAATAGGAAAATATTATCAAATAACTCATACAATAAGATAATCATGATATTGTCTTACTATTTGCAAATTATCTCTTGACACCAACACTTATTTATGGGATTAAAAATTTATGCACATCTTTGTCAATAGAAAATCAAGGTTTCACATTAGTAATCGGTGGGGTAAAAGCCTACAATAAGCTAAATGAACTGAAGTATTTGTTATGCCATTGGAGATACATAAATCATTAATCACCACAAAAAAGTAGGATTTAGATTAAAACTCAAAATAATAATACAACACACTTAAACATTTCCTATCCTTAACCGTTCATCTTCCTCCATCAAGAGGTTCACCCTTTTTTTGAGTAAAATAAAATTTAGAAAGACATAATAAAAGTAGAAAAGACTAAAAGTAGAAAAAAAACTAGAGAATGCATTTCTATTACTATTAAAAAACTTACATTACTAGAAAACATACATACTAGAAAACTTAGTCTAAAGAAACCCTCTACCCCATCCCCTCTCTTATAAGCTTAATACATGGCCTATTTATAGTACTTAGAGTAAGTTAGAGGTCAAAAAAATAATGAAGGAGTTAATCAAGTGATATGCTAGTTGCCAAGAGTTAGTAAGTTATTACAACAAGTCCTTAAATACAGCTATCGGATTGAATTACATTTTTAGGTAAGATACGACTAGATTTTGATAATGAGTAAAGAATAAAAGTTGTAAATATTTCGATGCTGATATAGTTTTATATATCATTTGTCATATTGGGATGTCGGATGAGGAAAATATGGTCAAATTACCAAATTATGTCCAAGAGCCATCATTTAACAACAACAATACCTTGCCGCCTATATTTTTACCATTTTGACACATTTTTTCACCATTTTGTCTGTTGCAAACTTGTGTATTTACCTCTTATGTATACATATCAAAATTTTAGTTCAAAATAAATTTAGACTTAAGAGATATTGACCCAATAAATCAATACCTGACTGAACTCTGATTCGAATTTTGGTGATTCATTTTGTTCAACTATTTAGATGAACTTTCTACTATAATCAAGGCTAAATTAGACTGAGTTTCCAATAGAAAAGTTATACTTCTATCTCTTGGATTTCAAATGAAGTAAGATTAAGATCCATAAGGCTTTTGATCATGAAGTTATGTTCAAAATATAAAAACTGTACAGTTTGAAAATATGCTTCTTTTGATTTTTTTTATATTCTTTGATTCCTTAACATAAAACATTAATAAAATAATAATATTAACAAGAACAAAATAAAAAAAGTATAAAGGATGTGATACAATAATATTTCAAAATATAACTTATCAATTAGGGTATTTCTCCATTACAATTTTCTGAATTTGAAAGACAATGATGTTTCTTATGTACTATAGTATGATAATAATTGAATAAATGGTGCATGTTTTAATATATTTGACTCAACTTACTTATTATTTACTATCACCCCCAACGTGGATCACTACATATAGCCTGTCGAGTTGGAAATGAACTTGGAATTTAAAAAGGACCTGCGGGTTTTAATTTTTTATATATTTGAGCAAGTAAGAGAAAGGGTATAAATTTATAAAAAATAAGTTTGCCATTATCAACTGAAAGACAACAATGATATCCTTATATTAAATGGGACATTTTATTAATATCCTCAACTCAAAAAGAACAACAATAGCACCTCTCTATCACCAAACTGCTCAATATAATATGAATTAATCAACATTTTTGAATAGAGTAAGTTTTTAATTAGAATGAATAGAAGATTATAGTAATGATCGTTCATTTTGATGCAATAGATTTTTTATATATATATTTTTTAATTTTTGCTACTCTCTCCAATGACAAGTGACCGAGTACAACTCGCAAACATTAAACTAATCAATTCTTGTTATTCATCTTGGAGGTTAACTTTTTTCTAAAGCTAAAAGTTCTATTTAAAGGAGATATGTTGTCTTTAGGCTTGTGTTGTTGACCGTTATGGAAAACAATGAACTTATTACCCTTGAGTGTCATCATTGAGCTTATCAGGTTACTTGTTTGATCATTCGATTATGTTCTTAAAAATATATTTGAAAATGAATGACCAATGCACCTACATCTATATCTGCCAATATTCAATATCTATGTCTCTATCAATCATTATTATTATAACAAATGGTCAGTATTTATTCTAAGTATATCCTTAAAGTGTTCCAAGCCTAACACAATATCTTTATATCAAAGTAAATATGTAGGCATCTTAGTAGTTTTAAAAGGAGAAAAATACTTAGCTAAAAAGCCATGGGCCAGTACATCCTATAATAATTAAATTGGAAGACAATGAATTCAACTAATACTTAGCCTTATTCCTCAAAGAGAAAGGAAAAAGGCTCAACTGAATTGCATCATATGTTACACCATTATGCTTTAATGTATCGCGATATGTGCATTAGGATCATAACTTGGTAGACTGCCAAATTACACCAATGTTTGAATTATTTGAATGCTGGCGTGTTTGATGTCAAACGTATTCTCTTAAATGGTTGGTCTCCAAATACTTGACATGGTGCCATTAATGGATAGCATAGCAAAATCCAACAAAGACCGATTGTTGGCATCTTATTCATTGTTCGCTATTCTTGCTTTTGTTCTCTTTAACAAGTGGTGGTGAAAAGTTCTTTCAATCTCTGGATCGTATGACACAAGTTCTCGACAAGTTGATCCGATCATGCACCAATGTTCCCCCTACAAAACGAACAAAAGAACCAATGTAAACTATAATAAACAACAAAAATAAATTAGATAAAAGGTTAAAATATAGCTAGATGAATCAATTTTCAAAGAAGTGCGTATACAACTACCGAATTATGACACTCCAACTACATTTAAAATGCTTGTTGAGTGCTTAAAGACTAAAGTAGGATAGATAGAAATGCAAATAATAAAGCAAGAGTGCACGAAACTAAAATCACAAGTGGAGGGGTCAAAGCATTAGATCACATACCTTCAGAGCGTATCTCCATCAAAGTCTCAATAATCAGATAAGTGATCTCACCACTCGTAGAAAAATGACTAAGAATAATTTAATTATGTACAATACCTACATAGGTAAAGCATATGTCCAAAGCAATGCTCAGTGTCCAAAGCATACATCAAAGTAGCTCTAATATCACAATGATAGCAACAACCTCACAAACATGCACCAAAATACACATCATTTCACTAAACCAGAAAGTCTCCAATTAATGTCAGATCACTCTATTAAAATATCTAATTATCCATTTGACTTGGTATTTACTCACTTATAATTTAATAGTCAAGCACATGGTAGTTCAGTACACAGATAGTATAACCAATCTTTCTCCAATGCTTGCATAAAAAAAATTTGCATAAGCAAATTACATTTCTTTTCTTCTTCCATTTCAAAGCATATTTTCTAAGAAAGAACACAATTTTTACCATGGAGTTTTATTAAGACAGGTATGATACTCATAAAATCTTAGTACCTTGATGCCAAATATGCATTTTACTTCTCCTATATCCATTAAAATTATAAAGGACAACCACTTCTAAGAGCCGACATCTCCGTGTCTCTTTAGGCATCATTTTATTGCCCATATGTACTGAGAGCCAAATCCTCTAATTTATCTTGAGATACATTTATTGATCTCCACCATTGTCAAGCTTATAAAGCGATAGCTTGATGAAATAGATAGTACCACTACTTGGATAACAATTTATGATGCAAATATAGTTTTTTGAGTTGTAAACTTTGTGCTCTTGCTTTATAAGCATCATAAATTTCAAGAGAAAGATCGATATAAGATCTCATCATCGATTCTTATTGATATATGTCAATTTCAATCATCTAGAACAAACATAGTGAAAAAGGCAATAATGACTAGATATGGGCAAATGGAGGCAATCTCACCACTTTGTGAGAAAATATCTAAATAAAATAAAAATATTATTTTATGCATATATATTTCGCCCTTAGTTGAGTTGTACACTTGTCAACCCATCCACCCAACATTTGATATCTAGAAACCACATGTTTCTAGTAATTTTGCACTTAAATGAAATGATCAACTAGCTCTTAGACTTTGTTCTTAGCCATTAGCCTCATCTTCTCTTTTATAGTAGCTATCCACTTAAGCCATCAAGTGAAATCACAATTCTAAGTAGAGTCATCAACATCTACAAAAATAGTTATAAAGGATGACCACTCAATCTCATATAAAAGATGCGGAACAACTCATATTCACCCATCCTTACTTGTGGAATTTGTTATTTTCAAATAAGACACTCCCATTGTCTTTGGGGTCACTCCCACTTAACATCAATGGGTGCCTCCTAAAGGACCTTGCAACTCGTATAGTTCGAAATTCTTGTTGACACCACATATTCTCACAAAATCCTCCTAGAGAAAATTTACATTACAGGATATAATTTTCTTTTCTCCAACATATTGTTCATCACCATGTGAGAACATACTTTTTAATGCTTCAAACGGGTAATATGAATTTAGGCTTGCTGCCATATAATAGAAGGTTGGAGAATTCACTTAGAGGCATATTTTTCGTGATATAGGCCGCAATTAAGATTGAATCTTCCCAAGTGAAATATAAATTAATTTGCGCAATCAAAAATATTAAAATGTGAAGTGTTTGATTCTTCCCCCTTCACGAGCTTGTTTAGTTGCAAAGTGTTTGGAATCATCATTCAACACATAACTCTATTTTTCTAACACATATGTTCAAACTAAATAGACAAAATATTCTCATTTCTATTAGTAGAAGAAACCTCAATTTTCATCTCCATATAGTTTATCAAAATCCATCAAGAATCACTTTAAATAATTTAATGCTTCTAACTAGTTAAGATTGGAAATTTACTAAATTTTACTACGAATAACTAAAGAAAATATAATGCACCACTTAGTACCTCAACCTTATATATCAACATTCTTTTTTGCGAACTAGCTAGAAGATAAGTAGCCTCATTTTCTTTTCTTATAGATGCTTCCTATTAGAAAACTCTGTAGAGAGAGTCTGACCTTAACAAGAAAGCAAATAAAGCCTTCTCTAATCTAGTATGTCTTAATATAATTAAAATTTTGATATCAAAGAAAGAAGAATAAGAAACACTATTTTAAGTCAATCGTATCACAAAGAAAAATGACCTATATCATACAAATTTGTTGCATAAAAGATGGACAAATTAAGTTAATCAATAATATCTTACAAGTGCTTTAATTTAAATTAGACTTTATTAGATAGCTAGTGCCTTTTGAACATCTCTAAAGAGTAGCTCACATCAATTCTTGAGCTTTTTGAACATCTCTAAGGAGTAGCTCACACTAATTGTTGAGCTTGAGGTGGCAGTTCCCAACTCGTAATGCCTCCTCTTGTATGTCATTTTAACAAAGTATGATTGTACAAACACGTGCATCATAATTTGTATATTTACTCAATCTCCAATGTCATGCTATGTTTCACCAATATCTTACATCTACTTAAGAAGAAAATTGGGAACATTTGCAAACAAAAGAATAAGAGAGCTTTAGGCAGTGAAACTTTATCTCAATCTATGAGTGAAATAACCACTCTTATTAGCACTTACGTATGTTGATGTTCAGTTACCTTATTATTAAAGTGACATATCTCTATCACTTTTTGGATCAATTTGGTGGTCTAGTTTAACTTTTTTAGTGCTCTTATCAAGCTATGATTTGATTATACCAACACACACCATAGTTGATTTATGTTTGCCAACTTGAGTGAGGAGTTTGTATATTCCTTGACTTCATACAATCAACCTCAAGTTAGGTGATTTTTTTTGTCGAAGCATTTGATATAATCAATAATTACACAAGTGCATATATCTATAAGTTAGCTAAAAAGCGAAATTAGGATAACTAGAATTTTCTACTTGGGAGCGAGCTCTTATTGCAAAATAGAGCTCAAAATCTTTGGATAAATTCTCATGTTTGCAACTTAAATAAATATAGAGCACAAACTTTACTTTTGATTGGACCTAATTAGATTAGGTAGCCCAATTGGAACATTTAGTTAATTGATTGTATCAATTAATTAAGATGGACCTAATTAATTAGATGAATTAATTTAATTAATTGGATCAATTAAACTAGGGTCTAATTGATTAATTAGGCCTAAACCCATTAGGGGTGGGCTTGTAGGAAGCCCATTAGAAAATTTGATTGGAAATTCAATTCCTAAGAGATAATACAGAAAAATGTAATTCCTTATAAGATAACGGAACATCCTAAAAGAGTTGTATATAAAAAAAGAAGAAGAGTCCTATATGGAAATGATTTGTGGTAGCATTTATTGGCAACTTCTTGGACATTTATTGGAAACATTTTACTGCAGATTTTTTGCTAGAAAAGAATGAAAAAAAGTAGCCCCTCTCCCTTGAAGAAAAATAGTTTTCTTCATCTCTAAAAATTCATCCCTTCTTTACCTTTCAATCTCCAAAAAGTTCTCCAACCTTTTAGCTAGTTTAATTCTTGATTCAATTCTAGGATAGAATTATTGAATCATAAACTATTAGCATAGGATTCGGTTGGAAGTGGGCATCCAATGTGAGGATACTATTAGAGGAATAACATTTCGGATCCTAGAAGTGAATCAATTTTCACTCAAAAGAGTTTCAATTGAAGAACTTGAAGAATCATTTGTATTGGGATAACGATTTGAATCGTTTCAATACCTACATTAGCCGGAGTGCAAATCAAGGTAAGGGTTTCTAAAACCTTCTTACTTTATCAAAAAATACACAACTAAGTAATTGAGAAAGGGTTCTGGAATTAGTTTTATTACATGTGATGTAATGTCTATTTATATTTTTGAAAAGTTTTAAATTCCGATGCGTATATATTTCCAAAAATTGTACGAACGCAACAGTGGTATCAAAGGCAAGATTCGTGTGTTTATGATACTTTTCAATTATGTTTATCTAATATATGTGATAAATTAAATATTGATATGTGTGATTGATTTTGAATCAATTAATTTCTTTGTTTAAAATTAATATTATTAATTATTTTAAATATTAAAACATTTTAAGAAATGAGACGAATTAAGAAATTGGATTTCTTGATTCAAGAATTTTAAAATTTGTGAAATCTTGAATTTTTTGAAACGTGGCAAGAAATAAAAAATCAAAAAGGTTGATTTATTGATCAAGAAAATTAGTTTTTTGATCAAATTTTTAATATTTCTTGATTAGATCAAGAAATCAAGAATTCTGAGAAGATAAAAAAACTAAGAAATCAAGATTTTGTGAAAATCTTGATATTCTTCACAACAACAAAAAAGAATCTTAATATTCGTGTGATGTCAGGTGGGCTTTTGGCCACCTAACGTGCAGGCACCGGGTCTCCTATCGGCACTCGATGTGTGGGCTGCCTACCACCCGATGTGCGGGCGCTCGGCACCCGTCGTGCAGGCATTGGCACCTAACAGATCGGTGCCCAAGCAAACAACGAGTGGGTTGCTCAGCCACCCTACATCCGTCTCATTACGTAATTATTACATAAAGTTTATGATTTTTAATTTTAAAATAAAATGTTAATTTTAATTTTTAATTTTATTTTCCATAAAAATCCCAAATTTGAAAGAAATTGCACATAACATAATTGGTAAATTTATATGCTTTCATTATCATGTGATGATTTATATTAAGCATGATTGTTAGATGGTCATGGAGCTTAGGCCAATGTGATTGATTTAATTTTGTGGATAACTAGTTATTTTTGGGTTTTAATTAAAATGAAGTTTGCGAGTCTCGCATTTCTCTGTTTTATTTTTTATGTACTTCTATCTACCTCCCCTTGGAATTGTCCAAGGTTTTTTGTAGTTTTAGCAAATGTAATGAGAGTATAATTAGGTGGTGAGGTGTATCTTGTTATAATTTGGCGGGCATTATAAGAAAATGGAAAAAAATAGAGGAAAAATAAGGAATCAAAGCCCATGAATGTATGGGATATATTTATGTAATAGATAAGCTTATTTATATTTTAATTATCACCCCTTAGATTGACCTTAATCCACTTTAGCTCGATGGATCATATAGGATTAAAGACTCATGATCATCCATTTATTTTAGTATGTATGTGATGCATGTTGTGTTTATTTAATGATTCATCATGATGTGTGTTTGTTATCACTAGGATAGTGAACATTAAATAAACAAGAAAAGAAAATGATAAGATCTTGTATAATAAATCTAGTATGACCCTCACTTAAAAATATTTCAAGTGAGAACCTTTATTGGTTTGATATCAAGCGTAAATGGGCAATATTAGGTGGGACCCAATCATTCATATCTTCCATCAAAACTAGTGGCATGCCGATATACTACCACACTTAGTCCATTGGCCATGAGTCATGGGATGTGCTAAGTGTTGGCAAGCTATTACCACTACTAAGCATTGAGATGTCCATGGGGTGGACTTGTCTTTATCATTGTCCATGAGCCATAGGATGTTTAGATTATTTATCTACATGGATGTTTGATAGATAATGTCTGACACTTAGTACCATATGGGCTCATAAAATTATGGTGTATGGGAAGAGGTGAGGCAAAATAGTTTGAGGGTTGCATGGGAATGCAATTGCTAATGTTGTTAGCTATCTTTTAGCTTTATGGTATAGGCTCATAAAATTGGAGTATATGGAAAAGATAGTTGGACCTGAAGCCCAGTAGAAAATTGAATTTCCCAAATTTCCATCTATAGGATGATGGGATTTGAATAAAATAGTGGGAGACTTTATAATTGAAGACCATATCATAAATGGATATTAATTGAATGAATGCTTAAATTTCTGCCTTGTATAGGATAATGGTTATCACTAATACTTCCACATAGGATAATTTAGACAAACAAACAAACTTATTGGCTCAATATAGATGTTTGTCACCATTGTGGATATTTAGGGCATAGAAAGAGAAAACACAAGTATTGACTTGCTTAGTTGAATTAGAAGAGGTTCTCATTCAAGTTTACACTTCATCGATATCAACCATTAAGGTTGATAAAATTTTCTTTGGTATTAGATATGATCCCATCTTTCTGAAGGGTTATAGTGGATGACAAGAAAATAAAGACTAAGACAAAGAACGATCCTTAAGCTTGAGAATAAAGTAAGCGTTGCTTTATTGGCTATAGAAATGATCTACTTAACTTTCGATGGAATTAGGATAATATTAGTTATTTATCTTTGCTACATTAACAAATGAACTATGCAATCCCAATATTCCATGCTACATAATCAATAGAGTAATAAAAGAAGTATATAATCAAAATAATATATACTTTTGTAAGTTAGATTAGGTCATATCTCTAAAGAAAAAGTTCAAAATATGGTACATTTGCTTGACTTTTGGACTTGCATGAAGTGCCAACTTGTAAATTGTATCTCAAGAAACACATGAATAAATCACCATTTGTGGGATAAATGAAATAGAACATGCCTTTGAATATGATCCCAAGAGGTGTAAGCAGTTCACTAAGTGTTTGTGAAAAAGTGAATTATTGTTACTTCATTATTCTAAGATCATTTGAAATGTTCAAAGAATTTAGACATGAAGTAGAGAATTTAACCAACCAAAGTATTAAATCCATTGATGTGATCGAGGAAGATAATACTAAGATGGTAAGTTCTTGATTATGAGAATTAGATTCTCACTTTAAGTGAATCCAAGTTGAGTTTCATCTATTTCCTCCTTCATTCTAGGAATTCACCCTAGAATCGACAATATTCTTATCAAGTAAGAATATTATTTAAGTTGGTGTCCAAAACATCATATGAGATATGATGCGGCAAAAAACCCCTCACATACATACCTGAGGGTATAAATGGGTCTGTTTCTTTAAAGTGGTTAGTATAAGATAAGATGGATGTTAATACATCTTATGAAACTTTGTGGGGAATCCAAAAGAATATAAAAGATATCATTTATATGATTTCTAAGAATAAAGGAGTTTGTTTTATAGGGATATCACCTTCTTGAGAAAAAAAAATTCTATTAGATAAAAATTGCCAGATCATAGAGCTTGAAGGAGTTCAACGACTAAAGTTTATCCTACAAGTAGCAATCATGCATGAACAAATTACTAAAAATTCTAGTACACAACCTCCACTGAGATCTAAAATGATCTCGAGGCTACTTATACGATAAAAACCTCTTGCTAGAGAGTAATAAAGAGAATCACTTTTTTTTTAAATATTGATCTAACTAAGGAGTAAAGATGTTTGACATTAATTTGGAAAGATGAAAAAATGTCATCCAATCTGAAATGGACTCAATGTACTCCAACAAGGTTTGACCTTGGTGGGCCCATTAGTGGGAATGGTTCTCATTGTCTATAAATGTGTCTCAAATATAAATTGAAGAACATAGGGAGGTGATGACCTATAAAGACACAATTGGTAGCAAAGTGTTGTGGTTAAAGTCAAGGTGTTGACTATTGAGGATATCTTTTACCAAATGTAATGCTAAAGTCTATTCAGATTAAGCTGGATATATCTATGTATTACGACTACTAGATATGACAAAAGAATGTAAAAACTTCTTTTCTCAATAGTGATATGAGGACTTCATATCAAACAGAAGCAAGAAAAAGATTTGCTAACTTCAAAGATCCGTTAAGGATTCAAAATAAATTTCCCAAATTATGGAATATTTTATTTGCCACACAATCAAATGGTTTGATTTCTTTAGGAATGCGAATGAGCCATATGTGTACAAGAGGTTAGTAAGAGTATGGTGATGATTATTGTATCTTATGTTGATGAAATTCTACTCATAGGGATGATGTAGGAATATTGCAGTCAATTAAGACTTGTCATCTACAAAATTCGCCAAGAGGGATTTAGGAGAATTATCCTAGGGATTGGTGATTGAGATATATAGAGATAGAATAGAAAGGATGTTTGGATTATTCTAAATTAAAGTACATAGATTAGATGCTAAAAGGTTTAGCAAGGAAGAATCCCAGGAAATATTCTTGTTTTTTAGTCATGTGATTTCTTCTTTTAAAGTTCCCATCCCCAAGAACTTTTAAAAGAAAGAGAATGACTCACATATGTTATGCATTCTTTATAGGAAACACAAAATATGCAAATCTATGTACAAGATTTGATATTAGAAATGTTGTGAGTGTCACGAGCATATATTAGTCAATTCGATACGAAAATCATGGAAAGTCATAAATACAATTTTTAGTCCTTATGAAGTACTAAGGATTTCTTCTTGGAGTTCTATTATGGAGAATTGAAACTATGATGCTTTATCTAGTTTTTAGTCTAAAGTAGATAACTTAAAGTCTATGTCTAGATTCGTGTTCATCCTAAATGGTGGGACGGTTAGTTGGAAAGAGTTCCAAACTTGTAACAATTGTGAATTCCACCACCGTGATTGAATTCATCGGGGCATGTGATGCTGCAAAAATGGATTGTTTGGATAGGGAACTCAATCCAAATATTTGATATAGTTCCAACCATTGTTGATTGAGTACCGGGTACTGTGATAATAATGAGGGCTATTGCACAAGCAAAAAAGTCAAGATCTCATCAAATGATCTAAGCAGAAATAGATTAGTGATACTGTGATTTTGAAATTCGTTGGTAGAGACAACGTCAGCGTGGAAAGATTTATCTCGGTAGAAATATAACAAACTCACTGATATAACCCTTTAAATAAGTATTTCATATTGGGAAGATGGGCCTTATTACGAGGACAATTATCTATAAGGCAAATGGGAGATTTTTAGAGTAGTCTCCAACAAGCCAAATGATTTGGCCATTCTTACATGTTTTTGAATCATTTTTATTCATATTAATATCATTTAAATGACAATCTTTATCTTAAATTCAATATAAGAATTAGATGAAGTCCTTATATCACACATAGCTAAGGAGCGTGATCGTACATATGATGGTGATCATGAAATATGCCTCTAATGCTGTGATTTTAAAATGTTCAAAATCAAGGATCAATGAGATAAGACATCATTGATCCCATTGAGACTCGCATATACGATGTAGGCTCAAAAGGAGGATGCCTCATTCCATAAGTATTGGTGTGGAGATACTAGTACATATATGAGAGTGCTTGTTAGGAAATAAGTGCACTAAACTACCCCATCTGAAAATTTTCAATTGGAAATATTCTATTATTGAATAGGAATTTCCTTATTACGATAGTGTAAAAATTAGTTCTTGGACTTAAGGTACTATGATAACCTTGTGCATAACATATTCCACTTTGATATATTTTATGATTGCATGACAATCACAAAGGGTTTATATTGGGTGTAATATCTTTATGTATGAAAATTAATTAGTGGCCAACAAAGGATCCATCACCTATCTAGATGAATAAGTGAATCTTCTATATGTTCCTTGGCCAAGGTTGGATGAAAATTAGACGTGGGGTTTTCTAATTATTCATCATCAAGTCAGGCTATCAGGAATGGAAACATAGTGAGCTAATGGGATTTTGACAAATCATCCATACAATAGGCTCAATCAGGAGATTAGATGACTGAATGATCGTACTTGTATGGTATTTATAATTGGAATATGTCCGCACATTCACCTGAGACTAGGAGTCATGATGCATTGCTAGGTATTTTCCATGACTTGTGAGTTTTTAGAATTAATGGGTTAATTCCAAAAAGATTAATTCCAAGAGAATTAATTAAGTGGATTAAATAATTGTAACAATTAATTATTCAACTAAGTCACAAGAGTTGTGAGTCCACAACTAGGCTAGAGTGAACCTAATGGGTCACATACAAAACTTGGACAAGTCCATTTCTAGCCTAGAAATTAATCCAAGTATTGGATTAAATTAATTAATGTGATTAATTATTGGGGCTTAAATTAATTCAAGTGTTGAATTAATTCAATTAATAACTATATTAATTGATTAGACCTAATTGGAATATTTAATTAATTAATTATATTAATTAATTAAGGTGGGCCTAATTAATTAGATTAATTAATTTAATTGATTGGACCAATTAAAATAGGGGCTAATTGATTAATTAGGCCTAGGCCCATTAGGTATGGGCTTCTAGAAAGCCCATTAGGTATGGGCTTCTAGAAAGCCCATTAGAAAATTGGATTGAAAATTCAATTTCAAAGAGGTAATAAAGAAAAAGAAAAGTCCTTATGTAATATGGAAAGGACTTGTGGTAGCCTTTGTTGGAAATCTTCTTGGAAATTTTTTGGAGACTTTTACTGCAGATTTTTGCTGGAAAAAGGTAAAAAAATAGCCCATTTCTCGTGAAGAAAAATAGTTTTCTTCATCTCCAAAAATTCATCCCTTCTTTACCTTTCAATTTCCAAAACGTTTGCCAACCTTTTACCTAGTTTAGTTCTTGATTCAATTATTAAATTAAGAATTAAATTAAATACCAAAAACACTAATTCTTAGTGTGTTCTTGTTCCAAATAAAATTATTTTAGAAATGAATTATCGAATCAGAAACTACTAGTACAGGATTCACTTTGAGAGTAGGCATCCAATGTATGGATATCATTAGAGAAATAACATTTGGGATCCTAGAAGCGAATCAATTTTAAATCAAAGGGGTTTGAATTCAAGAACTTGGAGATTCATTCGTATTCAGATAATGATTTGAATCATTTCAATCCATACATCAGCCAGAGTGCAAATCAAGGTAAAGGTTTCTAAAACCTTTCTACTTTAAATATCAGAAAATGCACAACTGAATAATTACAAAAAGGTTCATGGATTAGTTTTATTACATGTGATGTAATGTATAGTGTATACGTTTCTCAAAATCACGCGAATGCAATGCTTCTGTCCCAGAATAATTAAAAAATAATTTGGCTTTTGAGTCGAACTGTATGATTTTGTCTTATTATGGACCTACTTTATAAAAAAGCATTTAGTACCCTATACTTAAGATGTTAGTCAATAGAGAAATGAGCTATTAGAGAAATCCTCGAACGATGTTGTAGAGCTTTAATCAATAAAATTTTAAGTGCTAGATATCTTTAACCCACAATTCAACATGATGCTGAGTAGTTAGTTCGGATATGTAAGAAGTGTAAGAAACATGCCCAATTGATATATCAACTGATAGAACAACTAACAGTCATGAGCTCTCAATGTCCTTTCTTGTAGTGGAGAAGACATAGTGGGGCCATTTCTCGTGGCTTCTAGGCAAAAAAATTCTGACTAGTTGTTCTAGATTGTTTTAGCAAGTACATGGAGGTTGAGCCATTGGCAAAGATAACTAAAACAAAGGTGTTCAAATTTCTTGGAAGAATATGTGTTACAGGTTTAGAGTTTCTAGAAACTTAGTCTCCAACAATGATACCTACTTCAATAGTTCTAAAATCTGAGCTTTGGTCCAAGAAATGAAGATTAAGCAGCGATTTACCTCAGTTGCTCATCCAAAAGCTAATAAGTAAGTTGAGGTTGCCAATTAAATAATAGTGTAAGATATTAAACCTAGATTATATAAATCTGGCGAATGATAAGTTGATGAGTAGGGTTCCATTTCGTAGGCTTATCAAAATAGTCCACGAAGTGTAATTGCAGAATCACCGGTCAGTCTATGTGTATGGTTGAAGCAGTGATTCCAATTGATATCGGGATGGAGACACATCAAATTTGGAATTTTTTGATATAGTACAAAATAAAAAGTTGATAAGAGAAGCACTAGATTTAATTGATGGGTGTCGAGACTGAGCTTATGTGAGGATGGATACATATAAGAGTCGACTCAGAGCAAGACATAATTAGAGATTAAGAAAAAGGTAGTTCCAAGTGGGATAGCTAGTTCTGCACTAAGTAGATACGCTGAAGGTTAGTGGGAGCTAAAAGCTAATTGAGAACGACCTTATAAGATATCCCAAGTTTTAGCTGGAGAAGCATATAAGTTTGAAGAGATAGAGAGACGGAAGCTTCCTTGACCATGGAATATCTACCACTTGCACAAATTTTATGTTTAATTTAGAATTTTTCTTACATTTACTTATATTAATGAATAAAACGAGGTACTTAATTTCCACACTTCCTTTTATTTTTAAGAATATTGTAAAAATTTGTGAACGCAAGTGCACGTTATCGTTATAAGTAATACAATGATGAGTAGATTATCGTTCCCATGAAGACTATTGAGTTACTAAATACCAAAATATTGTTAATTCAATTTTATTTGAACAAATGAAAGCGAGTGATAATTAATGCAAATGAATTTAAATTACTCTTAAAAATGATGCGCAAAAATCAAATAAAAATAAATATCAATGATTATAAAAACCTAGGATTATGATTTCATCATAATTAGATTAAGTTGAATAATTTATTTCATCAATTTCAACTTATTTCTAAAGTGATAGTCGAGAATCCCTAAATTATCTACTAGCCTCTCCTAAGGTCTAATGAAAATACCATCAATTACTAACCCACTATATTCCTATGTGAATTGCAACAATCAATAATTTATTTAATTTTATGGATTTCCAACAAGACTACACAAACTATATAAGTATATTCCTATTTCACATGTAATTTATGGTTCTCTACACATAGAACTAGACACATGTATCACCTCCCATGTCAATATGATTAGCAAATCTTTTAATTACTAGCCAAATAATTGAAAGTATTAAGAACAATGTAGAAAACTCAACTCGATAAATAAATCAAAAATTGAATTGATAAAAATATTCAACACGTTCTATTAGATTACATCACAGCCCTAGAAAAGGAAATTAGTTCATGGTGAAAATGAGAGATATCTTAATAATATTCATACACATACTCAAATGAAAAGATGAAAATAAAAATCAAACTTCAAAGAGGATGAGTTTTTCTTTCCTTGTGGACGTCTTTTCTCAAGCTTGGAAGAATTCTCTCTTCTTCCCCAAAATTCTTTATTTTTGTCTTATTCTTGTCTTTTCCAAAATCTTCTCTCCTTTTTTTGTCTCTGATTCTCTCCTCTCTTCATTTGGAGGCTATTGGGATCTTAAAAATCTGATTGGGATGCCCTAAAGAGGGTAAAATACCATTTTACCCTCACAGACCCGTCTGGCAGTGCCTAAGTACTGCCTTCATTGGAAAGAGTCCATTTTCCAGTAACTGCAATGCTAGGCACTGCTTTTCCAGTGCCTAGGTGCTGTAGCTAGTATGCACCGGTCGAATTTTTTTTTTTAAATGTAAGATGAATGTAGATTTTCGTTCATCCAAGTGACATTCTTTCTTTATCTTCAAATCTGCAAAATAAATGCTAAAAATAATAATAAAAATTATAAAAATCACAAAAATTAATTAAAAAGTTAAGCAAATAGTGATCAATTAATGGGTATAATTTACACTTATCAAATACCCCAAACTTAACATTTTGCTAGTCCTCAAGCAAAACAAAGAAATAAAATAAGTGAAATAACAAGCGATGATCACAATCAACTGACTACATGGCCTCAGAAATTGTTGTAAATTTATAACTTAAGGAAATATCAAAATATCATCAAACGGTCATAAAAAATGACTTAAATCACTTTTCTAATGTTAAGTAGTCTAGGATTTCGCCTCAAGTGACAATCAAATAAGTTTTAGAATTATATGAGATCGTAAAAAAAGTATCTAGTTCACATAAACTTCTTCTAAGTAAATAGAAAAACCAAATGTTCAAGGCTATGTACTCAATATGTCAAAGGATTACAAGAAAGGTAAAAATTTCCACAATAGCTAAGCACATATATAAGCATAACATTCATCAATTTCCAAAAAGTTATAAGTAAACACAATCAAATTCTCATCATTGACTTTAGATATTTGATCATAATCATCATTTCTAACCCCGTTATATATATATAACTTCAACACCAACAAATACCGTAAAATAAAAAATAACCAAATGCCCCCAAACTTGAAGTGAACATTATCCTCAATGTAAAGATATATAACACAGAAGTGAGAAGGACTTACCTTAAGAGGTGTTCAATCCTCTGCATCCTCATCAGTAGGGTTGGGCATGGGTGGTGGAGTGGAAAACTCTGGCGGATGTGGTGGTGTAGGAACATGAACATTGGCTCCCAAGTGAATGAATGTGTGCTCTATGGTGGATGTGACTCCCACTTGATAGGTGTGAAATGTAGCATGGTGGGAAGCAAGCTGGAGAAAGTCAGTCTGTAATCCTTGAAAATTTATGTTGAGGCCTCGAAAATCCTACTCCAAGATGGTAAGGCAGTCGGCAATAGATATCTAACAAGATGAACGTTGTGGTTGAGAAGGAGCGGTGGTATCAGTAGTAGGTCAGGTCGTATAACTCTCTACATTGGCATTACTAATGATAGTCTTGGGAGGGAGCAGTTTTTCATCCGGCCTCCAAGGCACGCCAGCAGTCTGGCAAAGGGCGGTAATAAGAGAAGGATGTCCAAGGCCACCAGTGGTGGTAGACTGTATAACATGCACGATGGAATGATGGATAACACGCCCCACATCAATGGATTTGCCAGTAATGATGGCAAAAAGCAATATGGCCCTTTCTTTTGTAAGATCACTTAGATGAGTTATGGAATGAGATTTATTCCAATGAAACTATGCCAAACTTTATATGCCCTATATAAATGCGAGAAATTGAAAGTGATCACCGTCTCACCTTTTATTGTCCATTGTGCTCCCAGATAGGCAAGTGTAGAAATAATTTCATCAAAATTTACCTCATTGCTCTTGTAAGTGGAATATTCATCCTCATTAATATTCGGGAGATCATAAAATGCATTTATGGTTGAGTGGTCGAAGTGGACCCACTTTCCTCGCATGAAGACTCGACAACCCTCACGACTGGTCGCATTTACATAGAATTCTCGAACTAAAGGGACCACAACTTCAATGGGCTGTTGAGTGAATTCTTTCCATCCTCTTCTTTCAATGATTTGTGGAGTTTGATCTAAAGTTGTATTGATGCATCTTTCTTGAGTTAAATTGCGTTTGATGGTGTAATTGAGATAATGTCGATGAGTAGTAATATTCAAGAACTTGTGTTTTTCAAATGTGAGGGAGGTAGAAGTAGAAGCAAAAACAAAAGAGGTCGACTTTCTTTTCTTGGGAGCCATATGCTAATCTACTACCTAACGTCGAAAATAGCCACAATCAACAATGTTATCTCACAAAATGAACTCAGAGCTATTCCCAACAATCAAGCACCATACAAGTCTCGAAGAATAAGCTTCAAATGAGGCAAAACATTCCAACCATTTCTCTCCAATCTTTTATCAAACAGTTGGTATGCAAGAGTTAGGATTCTTCTTGTGCATGATAATTTTATAAGAACAATACCCCAATTTTAACCAACCAACTTACACCAAAAATTAAACAACTAAAATTGTCAAATGCCAATGATGAGTGGAAATTATACTTATAAATTGAGCACCATTTGCTTAACTTTTTATTTAGTTTTCGAGATTTTTATGATTCTTATTATTATATTTAGCATTTATTTTGCAGATTTGAAGATGAAGGAAGAATTCCATTAGATGTGCCAAAATCTGCATTTATCTTAAAAAAAAAAAATTCATCCGGTGAACAGTAACTCCAGCGCCTAGGCGCTGCAACTAGTGGAAAATGAATTTTTTTGAGTGAAGAGCACTGCCTGATGAATTTGTGAGGCTAAAATTGACATTTTGCCATCTTTATGGCATCCCAATCAGATTTTTAATATCCCAAGAGCCTCCAAACAAAGGAATGAGGATTTTGGAGACAAAAGAAAGAGACAAGAGAGTGAAAAAGGAAGAACAAGACAAGAAGAAGGAATTTTGGGAAAGAGGGGAGAATTCTTCCAAGCTTGAAGAAAGATATCGACAAGGAAAGAAAAGCTCATCCTCTTTGAAGTTTGATTTTATTTTCATCTTTTCATTTGATGATGTGTATGAATATTGTTAAGATATTTCTTATTTTCATCATGAACTAATTTTCATTTCTAGAGTTGTGATGTAATCTAATTAGGATGTGTTGAATATTTTTATCAAGTCAATTCTTGACTTATCTATATAGTTGAGTTTTCTATATTGTTTTTAATGCTTTCAATTAATTGGCCACTAATTGAATGATTTGCTAATCACATTGACCCGGGAAGTAATATATGTGTCTAGTTCTAGGTGTAGAGAACCATAAATTGTATGTGAGATAGGAATATACTTTCATGGTTTGTGTAGTCTTGTTGGAGATCCATAGAACTAAATGAATTATTGATTATTGTAATTCACACAGGAATATAGTGAGTTAGCAATTGATGGTATTTTCAGTAGACATTAGGAAAGGCTAATGAATAATTTAGGGATTCTCGACTATCACTTAAGAAATAAGTTGAAATTGATGAGATAAATTATTCAACTCAAAGATGAAATCATAACCCTAGGTCTTTATAATCATTGATATTTATTTTTATTCGATTTTGTGCATCATTTTGTAGAGTAATTTAAATTCATTTGCATTAATTACCCCTCGCTTTTGTTTGTTCAAATAAAACTAGAGTTGACAAAATTTTGATATTTAGTAATTTAATAGTCCTCATGGGAATAATAATCTACTCATCATTTTATTACTTGTAACAATAACGTGCACTTGCTTTCATGAATTTTCGCAACAGCCAACATGATAATTCCATTACGGTTCCTTCTTGCCAAAATTGAGTTTTGAAGAAAACCCTCTACAATATGTATCCAACAAAAACAAGATAAAAGAAAGAGTGTAGTAAGCAATCGCAAGAGTAAATGTGATCTAATGGAGAGCAAAATAATTGAGTAAGAAAAATCAAAACATAAAATAGGGAATTTAGGGGAAATAAGGAAAGAATAGGGAAAGAAAAAAACAAGGGAGAAAACGTAGGTTGCTGAAGTTGTTTTCTATATTTTATATATATATATATATATTTAGTAACTACTCTATTATATTTAAATTAGACCTACAACTAACAAATTTTTATATATATATATGTTTTTGTGAATATATAAAGAAATTTAATACAAGAAATGCATGAAACACATGAAAACTATAGAATGATGACTTGGGTTGCCTCCCAACAAGTACTTAGTTTGAAGTCCCCAGGTAGACTTCTAATGAGGATCATGAGGGCGGTTCTGTAAAGGTGATGGTAGACTTTTGCAAATCCCATCCATCTTCAATGATTGTCTTCAACCTTTGGCCATTAACTTTAAATCTCCGATCCTCACTCTGAATTTCAACGGCACCATGTGGGAAAACTTGAACCACTATGAATGATCCAGACCACCTTAATCGTAACTTACCTGGGAACAAATGCAATCAAGAGTTAAATAATAAAAAAAATTGACTAGGAATAAATTCTTGGTTCAGAATATCCTTATCATGCCACTTCTTTGTGTGTTCCTTATACAACTTGGCGTTTTCATAAGCCCCTTAGCAGAACTCATCTAACTCATTCAACTGCAACAATTAGTGTTCCCTCGCTGCTTGAAGGTCAAAATTCAATTTCTTGGTAGCCTAATATGCTTGATGCTCCAACTCGACTGGTAAATAACATGCTTTCCCATAAATCAAACGATACGACGTCATACCAATAGAAGTTTTGAATGCAGTTTGGTAAGCCCAAATAGCATCATCCAGTTTTCGAGACCAATCCTTCCGAGAAGAATTCACAGTCTTATCCAGGATCCACTTAAGCTCTCTATTTGAGATCTCAACTTGGCCACTAGTTTGGGGATGATAAGCAGTAGCAACTCTATATGTAACCCCATACTTAGCCAAAAGAGCGTCAAGATGCTTGTTATAGAAGTGCTTACCTTTATCACTTATGATTGCCCTTGGTGCGCCGAAACGAGTGAAATTTTGTTTTCTCAAGAAGTTCATCACTGCTTTGGAATCGTTTATGGGCAAGGCCACTGCTTCAACCCATTTAGAAACATAATCAACCACTACAAGGATGTAGAGATTATTAAATGACGGCGAAAATGGCCCCATGAAGTCCATGCCCCAAACATCAAACAACTCTACCTTAAAAATGTTATGCAATGGCATCTCATGTCTCCTAGATATGTTTTCTATTCGCTGACATCTATCACATGAGACCACAAAAGCTTAAGCATCCTTAAATAATGTCGGCCAATAGAAACCTAATTTAAGCACTTAAGCAGCTGTTCTATTCCCACCAAAGTGCCCACCATACAAAGATAAGTGACAATGGTGAACAATACTTTGTATCTATTCATCGGGGACACCTTCCTTATAATCTGGTCTGGACAAAGTTTAAACAAGAAAATATCTTCCCAAAAATAATGTCTGACATCAGAAATAAAGTTTTTCTTTTGTTGACGAGTTAAGTCAGGGGAAAAAATATTACTTGCTAAGAAGTTCACTAGATCAGCATACCAAGGAAAATTACCAATAGCCAAAGCAAAAAGTTGCTCATCCAAAAAAGTTTCAGTAATGGGAGGCTCGGGATCAATATCTTGTTCATGTTTGCTCCAACCTAGAGAGGTGATCCGAAATGACGTTTTTAGTTCTCTTCTTGTCTTGAATCTCCAAATCAAACTCTTAGACCAACATAACCCATTGAATCAACACTGGTTCCGCATTTTTCTTCTCAATTAATTATTTGATGGCGGAATGATCAATGTACACAATTACTTATATGCCAATCAAGTACTGTCGAAACTTTTCAAATATGAAAACCACAACTAGTAGTTCCTTCTCAATAGTTGTGTAGTTCATATGCGCATCAGTTTGTGTTCGACTAGCATAATAGATAACATGAAAAATTCTGCCTTTTCATTGTCCTAAAATTGCTCACATGGCAAAGTCACTGGCATCACACATTAGCTCAAAAGGTAAACTCCAATTAAGGGCAACAATAATAGGGGTAGAAGTCAGAGTAGATATTAATTGTTGAAATGCATCAAAACACTCATCATTAAAATTAAAAGATACCTCTTTCATAAGTAGATTGCATAAAGCCTTTGTTATCTTTGAAAAATATTTGATAAAGCATTTGTAGAACCCTGCATGGCCTAGAAAACTTCGCACTCCTTTTACTAAAGTAGGTGGAGGTAAACTTTCAATGGTTTCAATCTTGGCCCGATCCACTTCAATGCCATTTGCAGAAATTTTATGGCCAAGGACAATCCCCTCTTGCACCATAAAATGACATTTCTCCCAATTTAAAACTAAGTTGATTTCTTCATAACTTTTTAACACCAATGTCAAATTCTGTAGACAAACATCAAATGAGTCACCAACTGAAAAGTCATTCATAAAAATTTCAATGAAATATTCTACCATATCAGAGAAGATTGTCATCATACACTGCTGAAATGTGGCCGGTGCATTACACAACCCAAAGGGTATATGCCTAAATGCAAAAGTGTCATAAGGGCATGTAAAGGTGATTTTTTCTTGGTCCTTAAATGTAATGAAAATCTTATTATAACCAGAATAACCATCTACGAAATAATAATAAGCATGACTAGCTAGCTTATCCAACATTTGATCAATAAAGGGTAAGGGGAAGTGGTCTTTTCGAGTAGCCTTATTTAACTTTCTATAATCTATGCACACACACCAACCAGTTACAGTTCTCATGGTAATCAATTCATTATTCTCATTTTTGACTACTGTTATCCCATATTTCTTGGGTACTACTTGCATAAGACTTACCCACATATTATCATAAATATGATAGATAATACCTATATCGAGTAGATTTAAAACTTCAGCTCTTACCATATCTTTCATGTTTGGATCTAAGCGATGCTGATACTCAACAGATGGCTTGTAGCTTTCTTCTATCAAAATCTTGTGCATGCATATGGAGGGACTAATACATTTTATATCAATGATAGACCATTCTAATGCCGTTTTATGGTCTCTCAATACTCTCAATAGATTTTTTTCCTGTTCATCATTTAATGCAGCAGATATAATAATAGACAGAGTAGATGAATCACCCAAAAAAGAATACCTCAAGTGGTTTGG
This sequence comes from Paulownia fortunei, assembly GCA_019321725.1. Lineage (NCBI taxonomy): Eukaryota > Viridiplantae > Streptophyta > Magnoliopsida > Lamiales > Paulowniaceae > Paulownia > Paulownia fortunei. Next base: position 10,328,431 of record CM033109.1, on the reverse strand, counting down.
TAATTGTTTGAGTTCTAAAACGGGTGGTTTTTTGATTGATGGTGCTAGTTGGTCAGGAGCCTTCCCAAAATCTTCAAATTATCTTTTCATTGTTCTAGATATGAAGGAAGATCAAGAGATCCCCATCATTCTTGTTGACTTTTCTTGGCAATGGAAAGGACCCTCATCGATGTGTAGAAGGACCAATTAATCTTGAGGGTGCAAGAGGAGCAAGTAAATTTCAATGTTTTCAAGGCAATGAAATATCCAAATGAGAAAGATTTTTGATTGAGGATGGATGCTACCAAAGAATGTGTAAAGGAATACTTTCAATCCAGCTATCCCGGGGATCCTCTTGAGGTGTGTATGGGTGGAGCAAATCTAAATGATGATGCAGAGATTTTGGAGTGTTTAAAGATACTTGATATAGCACCTCCTGTGTTCATCAAACTAGATCCTAGGTACATTGATTTATTTTACATTACTAAGACAATTGGGGATATTATCTGTAAACTCAATATCTTTGTAACAATATCTCGAGTTCACAATTTATCTCATGTGTTCATTTTAAGGAAGTATATCATGAATCTATTTTATCTACTGAAAAAAGGAACAAATAGAACTAAATTGAGGTCGGAGATATAAAGAAAGACCTATAGAGATTTTAGTAAGGGATGTAAAACAACTTCAAAATGAGAATATCTCATTAGTTAAAGTACTAAGGATAAGTCGATCAACAGAAGAAGCTACTTGGGAAAGGAAGCATAAAATGATAGTTAAATATCTAGAGCTTTTTGGTAAGTAAAATTTCGAGGATGAAATTTTTATAAGGAGGGAAAGATGTAATAGCCAAGCCTCACACTACTCACTTGGCCAATATGATTCATGCATTACGTACTAATTTTATATACTTCTTGCATTTCTATTGACATTGCATAATTTATTTATTTTATACGACATTCTTAAATATTAAACTTAATTCTGAAGCTCTTGCACGATATTAGTTATTGAATTTTCTAATCTAAGTAATTAATTTTATATTGAAATAAGAAGAAAATAAGATTGATCAATATTGGATATAGACAGGATATATAGGTTATAATTTTGGAAGTGTTAAAAGTGTTACTAGTAAGCTTATACGATTTTATTTGATTTCATCCAGGTATTTCAAAAATATATATGGATAAATTGCATATTTGAGACATTGGACATAAGATACTATGATTGAAAGGAGATATTACAATATTCATTTAGGTATAAGATTATATAATTTTGAATATGGACAATTATTCAAGAATCGGATGACAATCGAGTAAGACATTAAATGAACGATTAGGAAATTAGCTTATGAATTATCTATGGGATCTTGTGGTAATTAAAATAAGATGCAATAAGATTAATATATAGTAAAACACATTTGATCAAGGCTTGAAAGATGGATGAAAGGTCAGATTTATACCACAACTTATCACCTTATGCTTGCTACCAAGCTTAAGCAAGCACCTCAAGTGCCACCTCAAGCTTTCTTTCACTCTTAACCATTTACCCATGAACCTCAACCATTTTTAGTCATTTTTAGGGTCTAAACTCATGTTAAAATCTCTCTAACTGGTCCTAATTGATTCCAAGTGATAGAAAAGGGCAAAGGAAGCAAAAAAAAGTTGTAATCACAAGTAGAAGCTGAAACTGGTATAGGTGAGGTTCATATACAACTTTGACATCAATTTTTATATTATTTGAGGGTTTTGTGATTTCTTAAGATTCTTATCTTGTTCATGATGATGTTAGAGGTAGTAGAACCACTAAGGGGAAGAATCTGTGTATATATTGATTTCTAGTTTATTGAGCTTAAAATCTGCAAGAAACCTTGGGTAAATTCCATATTTATCATCATGAACGTGTTTATACAGGAGTTAAGATTATTTATTTAGGTTTGGATAGCTTGGGAATTAAAATATGGCATGAAAATTAAAGAGATGCTCAAAACTGTGTCCATCGAATTTCAGATTATGTCCTATGTGAAGGGGACTGGTTTTACAATCCATTGTTTTTGGAAAGACTATGACTTGGTTGTCTCTTTGTATATGTTATCTAAGTGTGGTAAAAATTTGGGAGTGGTTGAATACACTTAAGGGTGCCAAAACTATTAATATCATGAAGTGCGCAAAACTATCACGGTAGGAAAAATCTATTTTAGTATGCTGTGAAGGGAGCTGAACTTGGGAAGCTATATCCGTGTGTTTTAGCCATTATATGACATGGTTACATTATTTTTTATGTTAGCTAAGTGTGATAAAAATTGGGTAGTGAATGAATATGTATATGGGTGTTAAAATTATTATGCAAATTAATGTGGCGGCAAGAAAATATGAGGTTGTGAATTTTTTCTATTTGGTTTATTAACATGTTCCAACATAGATGTGGTGCATTTAATCTCTAACATTTAGAGAGATGTTATAAGAGTTATAATACATCAATTAAGTGAGGTTAGTATTACATTTAGGATGTGGAACAAAGATTCGTAGAAGATTGTATTCGGTTATAGTTTATAAGTGGTAAGGTTGTTTAGTTAAATTGAGATTCAAGATCTTTATACTACATTAGGTATAATGAAATTGTTAATTGAGGATGGTGATTGATATCTTGTATTTTTACAGATTATTTCACATCTAGGGTTGGGGAGTAATACTTAAAAAACCTAGAAGTAGCACACAACCGATCAAAGGTAAGTGAAAATCTATTTGCAACTACAATGTATGGGTATAATATTTCTTGCCTTATTTATATTACATGTGATCCTTGTGTCTTGATGAGTATATTATGAGTATTATAAATATCTTATAGTGCATATATTTCTTGAATGATGGGACATGGGATCTATTGTATCATTAAACATGTCATTCATCAACATTTACACGTGCCCACAGTTGAGATTTTACATGCATAACATTATTTTCAGAAAGAAAATATTTTGGTTGGCCACTACTAGTGTACCGAGGCCTGTGTGGCTTATTTATATGATATTTTGGGGTTTCGTGAATATTACTTTTCGGAGGATCATAGGGGTGTAACTCTAGTGGTCGCGATAGGGTGGACCACTTGACTGTGCCCTTATCGATGCTGTTGATGGGAAGACTTCTGAAGGAGGATAGAGGGTAGACCTCTGGTGATCCCAGGAGATGGACCTGGACTGTGTCGATTTGTTTATGGCCATGTGATTATTGATATTGTTGAGAGCTCTATCTGGTATATAGTAGGTGGGGCAAGGGCCTAATGATGGAAAATAACTTTGAATAAACTATTTTTGATGCATGAGTTTGCATTTTTATCATGATCTCCTAGAAATACATCGCATATATGTTGGATTATCTCTTCAGTATGCATGATTTTCACTTATTGAGTGTTAGCTCACTTAGTTCATAAATTATAGGTAAACATGGTAATACCTAAGGCTCTAAGGTTTACCGGGCTAGTTGTTGGAGCTCCTACGAGCTTTTGAGGATCACTGTACATGGATAACAACTTACAGGGTTCTGTTGTAGGCATATTCTTACTTCTTCCACAAGTAAAGATTATTATATAAAGGGTTACAAGATGCAAAATATCCTTACTTCTTCCGCAAGTAAAGATTATTATTTTTATTTTTGAGTCTATTGTATTATAATTTTGGGATATTGTGTCCTATATAACTCTTAAAATTTGATAGTAAATCAGCCTGAGAATAGCGTGATTGTGCTGGGTGTTGTATTTTTATATAAATAGTGATTTTTCTATATACAGGGTTATATGCGACAAAATACTTTACTGTTTTTCAAAGTGCTACATTTGACAAAAGTAAATATATATACACACATGTGCTACCTTGTCAAAATTATTGTTATACCAATATCTATATTTAGTGTTGGGGGTGTTACAATGCACATAAATTATATAGATGTAAATGGATAGATAAAACATTATAGTTCTCACATTGTAGAAATAATTACGTAATAAAAATCGAATGGAGAGCTTAATGCAATTGTTAAAAATTCCTCCATTGAGTTGTTGCATAAAAGGTTTAGACTCTTGAGTTAGAAAGCCTTGGAATTTTTGGCTATGAAAAACTCCTCCCTGAGGTAACAAATATGCACCTACAAACCTGTGTTGATTATCTGACTGGAAAACAACACAGGGTTGCATTTAAGAGTTTTTCTCCATCTAGAAAATCTCATCATTTAGATTTGGTGCATACTGATTTGCGTTTCATGAAAGATACAACTCTTGGTGGTGTTTTGTTCTTTGTTATATTTATTGATGATTTCTCTAGAAAAGTCTGGTGCTTTGCTGTGAAATCTAAAGATCAAACTCTATAGATCTTTTAGTATTTCCAAGCAAAGATTGAAAGAGAAATGGGAAGGAAGTTGAAGTGCATTCGTGCAGATAATGGTGGTTAATACGAAGGTCCATTTGAGCAACATTGCAGGGATCTTGGTATTAGGCTTGAAAAGAGCATCCTAAAGACTCCTCAATATAATGGTGTGGAAAAGAGGATGAATGGGATAATTTGTGAAAGAATCAAATATATGCTATCGCATTCTAAATTGTCTAAATCTTTTTAAGATAAAGCAATAAGGACTACAGTTGATCTAATCAACCTTTCTCCATCAACTCCTTCGGATGGTTATATCCCTGATAAAGTTTGGACAGGGAAAGATGTTTCAAATAAACACTTGAGAGTGTTTGGTTGTAGGGCATTTGTACACATTCTGAAAGATGAAAGATCCAAACTTGATGACAAAACCAAACCATGCATTTTCTTGGGCTATGGTTATGAAGAGTTTGGCTACAGATTACGGGACCCAACTAATAGAAAAGTCATCAAAAACAAGGATGTCATTTTCCTTGAGGATCAGATAATTGATGATGCCAAATAGAAATTTGAGTCCAACCCATATGTTCCTGATGACTTAGATCCAGTTTCTTCGCCTACGGCTCAAAATTACGATGGAGATGTACGGGATCTCACACTATCTACATAGGTTGGTGATGATTCTCCAGTTCCACCACTAGAGGTAATGGTTAGAAGGCCCACCAGATAAAGACAACTTTCTACCAGATATAGTCCACATGAGTATGTAATGCTCACTGATTGGGGAGAACCAGAAAATTTCACAGAGGTTATATCACATAATTAGAAAGAGAAGTGGTTGGAGGCCATGAAGGAAGAGATGAAATCCGTACAAGCAAATCACACCTATGAGCTTGTAAAGTTGCCAAAATACAAGAAAATACTGAAAAAATAGATAGTTGTATAGGCTAAAAGCTGACAAGCATAACTCAAAACCAAGGTACAAAGTGAGACTGGTTGTGAAGGGATTCAATCATAAAAAATGGTATTGATTTTAATGAATTTTTCTCACATGTGGTGAAGATGTCTTCAATCAGAGTTGTTTTTGAAATTACTACTAGCTTGGACCTGGAGATTGAACAACTTGATGTAAAGACTGCATTTTTTCATGGAGATTTGAATGAAGAAATTTACATGGGGCAACCAGAGGGATTCAAAGTCAAAGGTAAGGAAAACCTGGTGTGCAAGTTAAAAAAGAGCTTGTACGGCTTGAAACAAGCCTCAAGACAGCGGTACAAGAAATTCAACTCTTTCATGTTTGATCATGGCTACAAGAGAACCAGCTCCAATCACTGTGTCTTCTTTAAGAAATTCTCTGATGATGACTTTATCATATTGTTATTGCATGTGGATGACATGTTGATTGTAGGTCATGATGTAGTAAGATTGATAAGTTGAAGAAAGAGCTCATCAAGTCTTTCGCAATGAAAGATTTAGGATTAGTTAAGCAAATTCTCGGGATGAAAATCTAGAGAGAGATGATAAATAGAAAGTTGTGGTTATCTCAAGAAAAGTATATTGAAAAAGTTCTTGAAAGATTCAACATGAATAATTCAAAGACAGTCAGCACTCCACTTGCAGGTTATTTCAAACTCAGTTTGGCACAATGTCCCACGAGTGAGAAAGATAAGAAAGAAATGAAAAATGTACCATATGCTTGGCAGTTTAATGTATGCTATGGTATGTACTAGACCTGAGATTGCTCATGCAGTTTGTGTTGTTAGTTGATTTCTCTCTAACCCTGGAAAAGATCACTGATTTGCAGTGAAATGGATATTTCGGTATTTGAAAGATACTTCCAAAGTTTGCCTAAAGTTTGGTGATTGCCAAACTATATTAGATAGATTCACAGATGCAGACATGACTAGTAATGTTGATTCTAGAAAATCCATATCCGGATACCTAATGAAATTTGTAGGGGTAGCTATCTCTTGGCAGTCAAAACTTAAAAAATGTGTGGCAATATATACAATGGAGGCAGAATATATTACAGTAACTGAAGCATGCAAGGAGATGTTGTGGTTGAAGAGATTTCTTCATGAATTAGACTTGAAGCAAGAAAAGTACACACTCTACTGTGACAGTCAGAATTGGATTCACTTGAGTAAAAATTTCACTTTTCACTCAAAATCAAAACATATTAATGTGAGATACCATTGGATTCGAGACGTGTTGGATAAAAAATTGATGGTGTTTGATAAATTTACACTGATGAAAATGATGCAGACATGTTTACGAAATCTTTATCAAGGGATAAGTTTGAGGCTTGTAAAAGCACGACAGGTTTGATTGAGCACCCCATATAAGGTTAAGGGGGATAATTATTAGTAAATCCACTAAAATGGGGTAGCTACCAAAATATTAAAAAAATATAGCTACCAAATATTCAAATATTGAAGCTTTGGGCTCAACTTTGCCTATAAATAGAGATCTCATTGCATAGCTAAAATACACAAGAAAAATGAGAGAAAACAAGAGAGTTGAGTGAGAGAAAGATAGAGTGTTTTGAGAGAAGAAATAAGGAGAAAATTTTTAAAAAAATTTCATTCTCTCTTAAAATAGTTTTTCTATTTTTCTTTAGTATTTCAAGTTGAGAAACTTGAGATATTTGTGATCCAATAAATATTCTTTTGAAAATTATTTATGTGTCCCCTATTTTATAGAGAATTTGTAAGCATACTATATACATAATGGAAGTTTTGTCCGGATACGGTCCCATAAATTTTTTCAATTTGGATTTTACATGTAAAAATTATTGTGTTACTTTTTTACTCTCTTACACTATTCTCTAACATTCTTTGTTTGGTCTCATTTTTAATCTAATAAGTGGGAAAAAAAAATTATTCTGTTGTGTTCGTACAATTTATATTGGCTCTCTTTCCCAACAAAATATTCAACCATTATAGCATAAAAATAGTATGTTGAATTCCAGAAAAAATGTTCAAGTTCTACTGTTGCCAGAAGTAAGATGAATAATCCTTAAATACAAAATAAAATCTGACTTTATTTAAAGATAAAATAAAAAATAAAACCCGTCAATTTAATGTGGTAATTTTATGAAAGAATATGAAAATTCAATGGTTGTAACAATACTAATATTGGGAGAAACAATTTCTCCCACAGAGAAGTTGTAGGGGGATAGCATGAGCGTCTTATATGATTATGTGTCACGAGTAAAAGGTTTTTAATTTCTTTCTTACTTGTACAATAATTTCTTTTAGACTTGGACTCTTTCATTTTAATAGCCATAAATGATTTAGGAACTATAAGTTAATTAAGTATGGCTTGTATTACTAAATCCTGAGTTAGTGGTGGGCCATATTTTTTGGTTAAAATAGGCCATCAAATCCAAAAGTACATACTTGTAACTTTAAATCATTCGGGCTTTCACCCAAACATCTCAGCGCAAAAGACATGCTTCAAGTATCAAGAATACCACCCATGTATGCACAACAGGGTGAACAACCCTCTCCATTGTCCTAGGGCATTTTGGCAATGCCTTGCGTTAAGTGGGTGTTTTACTAATATTAGAATACCCTTAACTTAATTATTTATTTGTGTTTAAGCATTTTTTTGACCGCAATCCCTAAATCGATCACCGCAGCTCAAAATTATCGATTTTTTGATATTTTTTTCAAAATGAATTGTCTTTCGATGTCTTCATATGAATTATAGTGCTATTTTTTGGCTTTGTCACTTGAATCAGCTCACTATTAAATTTTTGGAGAGAGTTATGTCAAACATATTGAGATGTACTATATCTAAAAGTTTTATAACACTGCTGCCTTTTCAACTTAATTTTTCTTATTGAATTAGAATGAACTGAGCTTCATAGTTAACATAAAAGTTTTAGCATATCTCTTAACTTTTCAATGAATTAAGAATGAGGTCAATTGGACTCTTGAGCAAAGAATTATATCCAAAATATAAACACTACTCTAGTAGCACTACGAACTGGACTTGTGGTGCCCGGAAACCAAACCTTTAGATTTAGCAGATTTTCTCCCTTTTTATTTGCATCTTGGGATTTTTAAGACTTGTCTCATCCTTCAATTCTCTACAAATTATAAATAAAATACATATGTTTGTTGTGTTTTTAGAACACAAATTTGGGGGGAAAATGTATAAATAGAATACTTGAGACTCTTTCAAGGGACTTTTGGCACTATAAAAACATAAGAAGAAGACTAGCGAACCAGAATTTTTGAGACTTCAACGACACAATTGGAGGCATAAAAAATTTGGACACATAGAAGATTTCCTATATTTTATTCTTGATTTCTTCTCTCTCTTTTTTTCTTCAACCATGAGCAAGAACTTGTCTATGAATTTTTCAGTCCTTGTTATGAATTAAATTTTAGTTTCTAGGGGATGTCGTAATCAATGTTGAATCCTATGTTTTGATTTTCAATTCATGGTATTTCAATCATCTCAATTCATTTATATTATTTTGCTTTGATTTCTTTATTGATTACTTGATCACTAATTTTGATTGTTTGGTATAATAAATTTGACGTACAAGAGATGAAATTTTATATGTAACATTGGGATAACACAATTTTATAATTCTTATAGTCGAAAGACTTATGAAAACCTTTTAAATCTTACTAAAGAATCTTATAACTTTGATAGAATTTGAGTTTTGGTTTTGGATATCGAAATCACTCTGCATTCGAGAGAAAGAGTAACTACTTGAGAGATTCTTGACTTATGAATTAGTGGCTTGAAATTCATTGATTGAATAGGTGAACATAGGTAACTAGTAAATTGTGCCTCTAGAATTATTTCCATATCTTGTGTTTGATAAATTGCCTAAAAGAACTTTTTAATGATAATTTGTGATTTTTAATATTCGTAGTTGTAACTCTTGTTAGATTCATCTAAATAAAACTAAATTTATTTTAATTACAGTACTTATTGCGTATTTAATATCATCCTTATGAATACAATAATTCTTTTTTCATCATTCTATACTAAACCTTGATACTATACATTTGTAGTGGGAATATATCGAACCATCTCAGGGTGCTCCTCTAGGAGTGCTTTTTAACATATTGATTGGATATATAAAATTAATTCTAGGGTACAAATGAGTCGGAGCAAAATCAATCCAAACTTAACTATGTTTCGATTAAGCTTGTTAACCTATAATTAGTGTTTAAGATTAGCTCGAGTTGTTGATGAACACTGATGTTAGCTATCTCCTTAACAAGAACTACACTTTTTTTTCCTAGCAAAATAGGTTGTTTAATAGTTAGAGTATTTTCGAGATATAAAGTACGGATTTATATTGTGCGAAGACATTATCTGTTTATTTATTTCTCTTTCAATATAAAAATAAAAAGATGATCAATCAAATTTAGTTATCTTCATAAGTCTGTCTGAGATATATGGCACGGATTTATGTTGTCCAAGTTTTCATTATGTATTATCTTTCCATATAAAAAAAAATCAAATTTAGGTATCTTCGTAAGTTTTTCTAAGATATATGTACAGATTTATGTTGTTGAAGTTTTCGTTATGTGTTTAGTTATATCTTTCCGTATAAAATAAAGATAACAAATCAAATTTAGTATCTTTATAATTTTTCTGAGATATATAGTGCAGATTTATATTGTGCAAAGACATTATGTGTTCAGTTATATTTCTATCCATATGAAAAAGAAGATAATAAATCAAATTTATTTGCCTTTACAAGTCTTGCGGAGATATGAAGTACGGGATTTATATTGTGTGAAGATATTAAGTGTTCATTTATTTATCTTTTCACATGAAAAAGAAGATAATAAATCATATTTAGTTGTTATCATGCACGCACACCATTTGGTCGAGCCTCAAGCGTAAATCAATATACGATGAATTTACTTACTGACAAGAGAGAATTTTAAAAGTACGATAATAGGATAATTTAATAATAACTTAATTACAATTAGATTTTTTTTTTTTACAGTTATAAACTTGAAACTTCATTTTGAGACAACGCAAGAATTTCTCTAGATTAGAATGTTGATTAAAATTTCCATAAAACTAAATATATGGCAAATAAACTAAATAAAGTACGTGTCAAATATGAAAATATTTATCGTTCTATGCAGTTGATTCTTTGTCGTGCTAAATTTCAAACTACTCCTCCACCAACTTTTTTTTTTTTTCCCAAAATATAAAGTTAGAGTTCTATCATTGTGTTTCCTGAAAATTAAGGAATTTGAATTAGTTATAGCATCAAAACTAGACCAAAAATATGATACAATAATCTAATGCGACTAATTGTTTTAAAAATTTGTTTCATTATAGAATAATGATATAGTTTAAGCTGTAAATTCAGAACGAGTTTAAACCGTCAATTCAGAATGACATTTTGTTCAAAACATTAAATACACAATCACTATATTCGTTCCAATTTTGCCTCGACAACATTTGCAATGAAAATCAGTAAAACAAAATCCAAGCATTTTAGGAAATCAGTTCAAACATTAATACCATTGATTGGTTGCCTAGAAGTCAAACATTCAAATTTATTATATGAATTTGAACTCTCTAACACATGATCTCCAAACCCAAATGGCTGATGCAAGACTTTATTCAAAATTCTGCATCCAATTCCCTATAAATAAGTACTAGGAATTGCACTAATTCATCACAATATCGTTTAACAACAACAAAAAAAAAAAAGACATTCTTAACATACTCTAAACACAAATTTCTATCATCCTAAATCCCCTCAACCTATACACCACCAGTAGCAGCCTCTCCCTCCAAACATGTGCATGGAAAGCACGACAACTTGCACATGCATTGCATGAAGAAAGGTCTTTGTTCATGACCTTCCCCAATGGTTCACCCCTCACATGGCAGGAAATCTTTGAACATTTTAGAAGGTAAAAAAATTAGAATAGATGATTCAAACTTAATTAATGAATTCGCTAACCAAAAACAAAGGAAGAAATAACTATAAAATTCGTTGTTGTTTAGAAATGTATCTGAATTGATTGGATGTGTGTGTATTTGTCTTCATAACTATCCTCAACTCAACTTAAATTAAAGTATTCTATCAATGTATATCCATGTACATGACATGTAATTATAGAGCGTGAAATACTTTCTTCATGCACGAAAAATATTTAGTTTCATTTGTCAACTTATTTTCATTGTGCATTTATATGACACATAAATATAGAGCAAGAAATATTTTCTTCATGCATGAGAAAATATAATTTCTTTATTTATCAATTAATTTTCACTGAATGTTTGTGACAATGGATATGGACAATGCGTGGAGTATGTGTATATGCACACGCAACAAAATAGAGATCCAGAGTTAGGAAAGATCATTTTCACGTCATCCAAGTTCCCTATTATGATACTGGGAAATGTTGTGGTCATGAGGATATATCAGTGAGGGACAAGCTTGTTTGGTTGAAGAAATACTTGCCCCAAAGTCACCGCAATACTTGATTAGCTAAAGGTACTTGTAGCATATAAAAGCTAGCTTTTGGTATTTATGAGGAATAATAAGTGATAAATGAATTTGTTTTTGCATCAACTCTTATTATTTTTAAAACTCCAATTTACATTGTTCTTTTGTTCATTTATTTAAAAATAAAAAGGAGTATTTCACCAAAGACATTGTCATGTGCTACTTGCTTGCCAATATAATGAACTTTCAATCAATTTGGATTATCTTATAATTACAATTTTTTCTTATGGTTATGAATCTCTAGGTTTATCAGCGTAAAATAATTTGAAAACTATTTTTATGGTTATCTCCCAAATCATAATTATAACATATATAATTTTTTGCATATTTAATTAGTGAAGAAAATTGGAGTATTTGCTATTCAAATTCAGGAATAGATGAAACAAACAATTTTCATACTAAGATCCACTTTCTCTTCTACCAACATCTACTCTTATTTTTTTATTTACCTCTTTTTTAAAAATACTTCAGAAAATATTATAAATTTAATATTTTTGTTTGAACTTAATAATAAAAAATAACTAATTTAAACTAGATCAAATATAAAATGATATAGTTGAATTTTACTTTTAAATTCCTACATAAAAAAACTAATTTTATCTAATTATTGTTTGTTCTTTATCATCATAAATAGTCTTCAAATATAGAGAAATGACAAGTTGAAAGCTTAGGGCTTGTTTTATTATGTTTGTATTGAGAAATCTCATTTCCATTTTGTTGAGATGAGTTTTCAATTTTTTTTAGTATTTGTGTGGAAAATAAAAATATATTTGATTTTATGAATTTTGATGAAAATTTTATAGGGAGTAAAATAAGAATGTATTTAATTTTGTGTGATTTGTTGATGTTTTTCATATGAAAAAAGTAATAAAATAATAATTTATTAGGATTACATGTAAATGGTGGGTGTCACTGAAATGATGTTGTTTATAAATAATAATAATAAATAAAATAAAATTGATAAGGGTGAGATCCATTTTCAATATTTATTTTGGATTTATTATGATGGTTTGTAGATGATGGTCTCATTTAAATGATGTAATTATCTGAAAGATAATAGTATATAATTGAATGAAATTAGTAGTGATGGGGTGTTTTTTTAATATTTAATTTAACTATAATAATTTGTTAGGATGATTTATAGATGGTGGGTCTCATTGCAATAATGTAACTTAAAAATAATAATATATTATGTATATATAAGTGGCAGTGGTGTAATATAAGGTTGAAAAGTAGAAAATAAGAAGAGAAAACTGGTCGTTTTCATTGAGATTGATAAAAATAAACATAATTTGTACATTTGAAATAGAGAAATGTGGAGGAAAAAATCTATTGAAAACATTACCAAACATTTCCATATGTTTTAATTGTCTCATTTCTTTTACTGTTTCTTTATTCAATTGCTAATAGTATTGTGAGCACCAGAAACAAATCTAACGGAGCAGAATACATGATATATATTTACATACAGTATTTTTGTAATTGAATCGGTGATTAAAATAATCTTGCTATCAATTATTAGATTAATTAGTTGGATTGGTTCAATTGTCGATCCGATCTATTAAATAAAAATTGATTGTTTTTATTATATTTTTTAAAATAGAATATAATAAATTAATTATTATATACTAAATTTTGAAGGTAAATAATAAAAAATAAAAAAACATCTAGCAAAATTCTAGATTTAAATGGACTCGTACATATAACAAAATACTGATTTTTTAGGATTGGTCGATTTTTAGTATTTACCGATTTATTCAATTTTATCTGGTTAAAGATGGTTTAATTGAATTTTCAATTATTTATAAACAAACGAACTGAATTAACTACCATTTTCTGATTGAACCAACCGATACGATCTAATTTTAAAGATAGTGTGCATTGACATTGTACGGAATATTTATTTTGCTTCTATCGTGTCTCTTAATAATCCTAGCAAGAAAATGATTGTTTAGCAATTAGATACGGAGCGAAAATATATTTATCCATTCTTATTGGCACCTTACGATTAAGTATTCATATCATTGCAACAGCAAAACTTATTAGGTGTAACTAGATGATAAAGTAAAAAATTGAACTTTCGTCCCATTTAATAGGAGTGTGTATATACAGTGTGCTTTACGAGCTTAGTAAACTTAATCTCGAGATTTAAATAATCGTGCACATTTAATTCCTTATCTAACCTTCCCTTAAAAAACTAATAAATCTGAGGAAAAAAAAAAAAAAGGTAAGAGAAGGAAAAAGGAAATTCTTGTTTCTTGGAGTGTCCGCATTATAAATATACTTTATTAATGCTATTCCATTGAACCAAGAAAACAAATATATTAAAAGGAAAGAAACCTAGCTACTTGAGTGATTCGATGTTTTTCTAGTTTCAGAAAGAATATCTTTGCAATCAGTTCTATGCCTGAGTTTCAAAACCTCTGTTCTCCCCCAAGTTGAAGCACAAGACTACCATTTGCATTAGCCTAGTACCAGACAGAATGAATTCTTCAGTCTGATCCATCTCATCCAGAAAAAAAAAGGAAAAAAAATTAAGGTCCAAATCCAAAAAAAATTATATAACAGGATATTGCAAATGCCAAAACTGTCTCAGAAAGAAAATTTGAGGCAGGAAAAGGAGAGGAGGGAAAATTTTGAAAATGTGGCAAGTAAAAAAAGTGTCAATCCCTGTAGTGCAAGAATACCATTGAGAATTTTAGGTCAGTACAAAAGAATTAGCAACAACACAAGACATGGCATAAACTACTTGTTAGATCTAAAGTTAATAATGCTAATTACTACCAAATGGCTATAATGTCAATCCATGGAAGTGGTTCTATATGGTCAAACATGTCAATAGGTGGGAAGTCATCCTTGAGATTGTTGGGGTTCACAGCAATTTGAGAGCGTATTGTTAGAAATTAGTATTGAAAATTGGATTTTGATCCAATTTTGACCAATAAATTAAGTGGATTCTATTTTATAAAAATAGGTATAAGTTGATTAAACATAATCTATGTCGTGAGTAGATAAATTTATTATATTTGATTTTTCAAAACTAATTTCGGGTGAATGAGAAATTAATGGATAAAGTAAGCCACTTTAATAACTTAAAAAGTTGAATATGGAAAGTTGGGAATATGAAAAGTCACACTCCCACATTGAAAAAATGGAGCAACTCTGTCTTACATATATAGAATCTTACTTTAGTAAGGAGTAATCAAGTAGAGCTCTCATATGCTGCACAATAGTGGTATTTTGGCTTTAGAAGCGCACTTTGCACTTTGAGCTGATGGGCTTTAAATTTTTCAAAAATTGATGGTTGTGAGTGGACTGAATTGCTGATATGTCCGTTTGGTTGGCAAGAGTGTAGAACTTCACATAGAACGTACGCATCATAGCGAGAAGCTAAGGAGTATTAAATTTTTCAAAAATTGAAGGTTATGATTGGACCGAATCGATGACATGTCTATTCGGTTGGCAAGCGTGTGGACCTTCGCAGAGAGATATGAATCACATGACTCAGATGGATCTGAGTGTGTACTTTTGTAGAAGGATGCAATCATAGGGCTCAGAACGTACGCATCCTCGTGAGGAGCTGAGGGACATTAAATTTTTCAAAAATTGTTGTGAGTGGACCAAATCGCTGATATGTCCGTTCAGTTGACAAGGGTGTGGACCTTCACAGAGAGATATGAATCGCAAGGCTCAAATGGATCTAGGTATGTACCTTCGCAGAAGGATGCAATCGTACAGTTCAGATTGATCATGATCAAAAATTGCACCCACTCACTAATTGACACCACAACTCTTCGAAATGTATAAATAGACTCCCATAATTCATCATTTTTATCCCATTCATTATCTTCTTATATTTTTCTCAAGTTCAAAAGAGAGTTCTAAATACTTTTATAGTTTGATGTTCATGTGATTTGTTGTGCTACTATTACAAGAAATAAAATCGTTGTCTCTTGTGAAAAGAGACAACGATTGCCATATCCCATAAGTACCAAGTGTGGGGCAATTTCGTCTTAAAAAAAAATAGTCTAACTCTTGCTTCGACTTTAGCTGTTACTCTGCCAAAATATTTTAACTATTTCGATATTACACCTACCATAATTCCTAACAATTTAAGACAAAAATTTCTATGTAGTTCAAAATGGCTTCAATGTTAGCAACACCTGCTTTACCAACTCTGGCTCATAGAGAGAAACTGGAAAAGTTCACCGAACCGATTTTAAAAGGTGGCGACAGAAGTTGTTGTTCTACTTGATCACCCTGAACCTAGCAAGGTTCTTGAGGGAGGATGGCCCCACTACGGGGGAGGAGGAAAGAGATCCTTAAAAGAGGGGCAGCATTCGATGTATAGAGTTACAGTGACTTCCTATGTAGGAACTATGTCTTAAATGGACTGAAGAATGTTGGGTTCGCTATAATCGTAGGGGCATGCGCAGCGAAAAATTAAATTTTTTATAAAATATAAATTTATCACCTCGATTCAAAAGCAATTCTAACAATCGCACTTATTCAAGTGAATATATGTAAAATATATATATTAATTCGGATTATACCTTTCGTGAACTTCGGTTGTTGTAGGAAATAAAATAATCAATTGTTTATCCTAGACTTTCAAAATTCATAGGGATCCAATTGTCTCCCCTCTATCAGGTCCACAATATGAAAAATAGTATCAATTAAAAGGATTCACTAGTATCCTTTAATCGTTTACTAATCTGGATTCGGAGTAAATTTTACCTTTTTTGATTCAATTGATGAATCAATAACAAACTTTCAAAAATAATAAAGATTGATTTTTTAAGTTATTGAAACTTGGATATAAAGAGAATATCAAGAAACTATTTTTCTTTTAAAGAATAAAAAAATCAAGATTTCAAGAAAACACATTTTCTTTTCTTTTCTTTTCTTGGAGAGAAAAATAAAAGACTTAACAAAATTATTTTTTTGCTAATTAATTCATGTAATTTTCGTCCATCCCTATATAAAGGGGCTGAAAATTTTATTCTACTCCAACTCTTGAAAAGTTTGTCAATTTTGAACTATTTCAAAGTTTGATCTTGGAAGGATTCTAAATCATCCAACAACTCTTCTCTTTTTCTCTTTTCAATGTATGTGAACTTATTTGAAACTACATTACTTATCAAAATTGTCTACATATATTCTTGATATTAATTTGAACTTTTCAAATAATATCAAAATGGATGTATATCAAATAAATACCAAAAATATATTTATATAAAATAAATCCTAGTGGCTGATTTTTATCCTATAAAAATCGGTCACTTTATTTATTTATTTTTAAATATATTAATTAAATAAATCATATTTATTTATTATATTCATATTCTAGTGAGCTTCTTAAGTGATCCACTTTAAATTTTTTTGGGCTTGGACATAAAAATTCACAATTCAATCCAATTGATTTAATTTTAAATTAATCAATCCAATTAATTAATTATATTTACTCTAATTGGACTTTCTAGTCAAATTAGGTCCAATTAAATAATCCACTTACTTAATTGAATAATTTAATTTAACCACTAAATTAAACAAAACCCTTAATTAATTAATTAATTAATATTAATTAATTTTCAATCTTTGGATAAATCTCAAAATTAGATATATTACTTTTCATAAAGATGTGTAACCCTCTTAGATTCACTACTAAGTTAGTAGTGTGCTTACAACATTTGCAACTTATGAATAATAATTATTTTAATTAATTAATCCAATTAATTATTCCGCTTGGAATTAACTCCTTAATTTTAAGAACCTCACTATCCATGAAAACACCTAACAAGTAATAATGGCAAACTAGTATTAGGTGAAATAGCGAGTAAACATATTTCAGTTGTGAGTACCATACACATACAGTCCTTTCGATAGCTAATCTTTCGATTGAATTTAGGGCATGGATTATAAGTAGAAACCTTAAATGATTCAATAACTATGATTCTATTTCAAGTTCCAATGATTCTTGATAAATCACGATTTATCCTACCTTAACTAAGGTTTTTGAATCACGAACTATGAAAATACAGGAGATTCTCTTGTTTAATAAAAACAAGTATCAAATTCTATGTTGACTACTGACAAACCTCAATGCATACCAGTGCAATGCCCAATATACCCCCTTTGTGATTGTCAAGAAATCAGAAGATATATCAAAGTATTACAGGATGCACACAAGGCTACCATCATGCCTCAAGTCTGAGGACTAGCCATGTACTATCGCAATACATAAATTCTTATTTCGACAGGTAAAGCTTCCACCTAAGAATTTCTTGCAGGCCATGTTCAGTATACTTATTCTCTAACAAGCACTCATATACATACACTTGCGTCTCTATGCTAATGCCAATAGAATGTGACATCTTCGTCTGACAAGTATACATTATCTGTGCGATTCTTACTGAGCTATTTAATGTCCCATTTCAAAAAACTCTCAACTCAAAACTTATTTAAGACCAAATCCTTAGAGGTATGTTCCATGATCGCCATCATAGCTAAATTTAGTCTAAGAACTTTATCTAATATGCAGAAATAAAAGATGCAAGACATAAAATAAATAAAATATTTTTTTATTAATATGATTGCAAATAAGATTATCTTTATAAAAAAAAAGAGTACAATACAGTCAATCTAATTGGGGCGCCAAGCATCCTACTCTAATAGACAATATACTGTACAACGTGAATAGTTCAGTGAAGATAGCTAAGGAGCTGTGGGAATCACTCGAGAAGAAGTACAAAACAAAAGATGCTAACCTAAAGAAATTCATCATCGGCAAATTCTTAGACTTCAAGATAGTGGATTCCAAAACTGTAATAACTCAAGTCCAAGAGTTGCTGTTAATCTTGCATGACATATATGCTAAAGACATATAACTCAATAAGTCTTTTCAGGTAGCTGTCATTATTGATAAGCTATCATCTCTGTGGAAGGAATTAAAGAACTACCTAAAGTACAAGCGAAATGAGATGGGATTTAGAATTTAATTATTAGGTTGCGGATTAAAGAAGATAACCACAAATCTAAAATTAAATCCGATAAGCTGTCTATGGAAACTAGAGCAAACTTGGTGGAACTAAATACTAGCAAGAAAAGAAAGATATAGGGCAAAGGATCGAAATAGAGAAAGATAAAGAAGTTCAAGGAGAACTGTTGCAACTTTGGCAAGCCAAACCACAAAGCCAAGAATTGTCAACTTCCTAAGAAAGGCATCAAAACCAAGTGTATGTGACCGAGGATAAGATAGTACCACTAGATATGACAGAGCTAGACCTATTAGCCATCGTGTTTGAAGCCAACTTGGTGGATAACCCAAAAAAGTAGTAGGTCAATACAGAGGTAACACGCAACATCTGCTCCAATAAAAAGATGTTTTCATCTCATATTCCAATCATTGGAAGGAAATTGTATATGGAAAACTCTATAACTTCTAACATTGTCGGTCTAGGCAAAGTGGTGCTGAAGATAACCTCAGGCAAAGAGCTAACTTTTGTTGATGTGCAAGTCCCAAACATTTGCAAGAACCTAGTGTTCGGCTCCTTATTGGTTAAAGTTAGTTTTAGACTAGTGTTTGAGTTTGAAAAGTTTGTACTTACTAAAAATGGATAGTTCATAGGAAAGGGGTACTTAGAAAATGGACTGTTCAAGATGAATATACTCTGTAACTTTGAAAGCAATAAAGTTAAATCTTCTTCTTACTTGATTGAGTGTTCAAATTTATGGCATGTTAGATTAGGATATATTAATTTTAGCACTTTGTAAAGATTAGTAAATTTAAATTTACTTTTTTCATTTAAGGTTGATTCACAATGTATGTGAAATTTGTGTTGAGGCAAAAATGGCCAAAACACCATTCCATTTGATGGAATGAAGTACAACACTTCTAGAACTAATTCACAGTGATATATGTGACTTAAAATTTGTGCAAACTATAGGTGGAAAAAAGTATTTCATTATTGTTATTGATGATTGTGTAAGATATAGTTATGTGTATCTTTTGAAAAGTAAAGATGAGGCCTTAGAAGCTTTTAAAAACTATAAGATTGAGGTTGAAAATCAACTTATCAAATGAATAAATGTTATTCAAAGTGATAGATGGGGAGAATATGTAGCTCCGTTTGAAGAATTTTGCTCAAAATTTAGTATTATTCATCAAACTATAACTCCTTACTCACCTCAATCAAACGGTGTTGCTAAATGTAAAAATTGTACTCTTAAAGAGATGATGAATGCTATGTTAATAAATTCTAGTTTACCTCATAATTTATGGGGGAAAATCACATTCTTAATAAAACACCACATAAGAGTAAGAATAAAACTCCTTATGAGTTATGGAAAGGTCGTAAGCCTTCTTACAAATATCTTAAAATGTGGGGGTGTTTGGCTAAGGTAGAAATAGCCAAATCAAAATAAATTAAAATTAGGCCTAAGACAATCGATTGTATTTTTATTGGATATGCAAATAATAGTAGTGCATATTGATTTCTTGTGCACAAATCAGCAATTCACGATGTACATGAGAATACAATTACAGAATCAAAGAATGTTGTATATTTTGAAGATATCTTTTCATGCCAAGAAAGGAAAGAAGTTGGTTCTCATAAAAGAACTTATGAAACTATAAATGGTAATCATCAAAGTAGTAAAGAACCAAGATGCAGTAAAAAGACCAAAATAGCTAAAACATTTGGTCTAAATTTTCTAACTTAAATATTAGAAAATGAACCAAGGACAATTAGTGAAGCATTGTCCAGTCTACAAGCTCCATTCTGGAAAGAAGCTATTGACAGTGAAATAAAATCCATTATTCAAAATCATATGTGGGTGTTGGTTGATCTCACACCAGAAAGTAAGCCTTTAAGATGTTAATGGATTCTTAAAAGGAAATACAAGACTTATGGATCTATTAATAAGTACAAGGCTAGATTAGTAGCTAAATAGTTCAAACAAAAAGAAGACCTTGACTTCTTAACGACAAGGATCACATCTATTAGAGTACTTCTTGCAAATTCAGCATTGCATAACCTTGAGATACATCAAATGGATGTGAAAATGATCTTTCTAAATGGTGAATTAGAAAAAAATTTACATGGAACAACCCGAAGGGTTTGTTGCTCTCGATCAAGAGAAAAAGATGTGTAGACTAATTAAGTCACTATATGAACTTAAACAAGCACCAAAATAATGGCACAAGAAATTTAACAAAACAATGATGTAATATGGTTTCACAATCAACGAATGTGACAAATGCATTTAAATAAAAGGCACACCAAATGCTTATGTCATGTAGACAATATGTTAATTATAAGTAGTAGTCATGATATAATCATTAATACTAAGAAAATGTTAAAGAAACATTTTGATATGAAAGATATAGGCTTAGCAGATGTCATATTGGGAATTAAGATCAATAAGACATTTGGGGGACTTATGCCATTACAGTCTCATTATGTTGAGACAGTACTTAGAAAGTTTATGTATATGATATTTCCCTAGTAAAAATACCAGTGGAATTAAATTTGCATTTGGCTAAGATCCATGGTGAGCTCGTATCATAATTAGAATATTCTAGAATAATTGGCAATTTGATGTACATCATGAACTGCACACGTCTAGATATTGCTTACTCAGTCATCAAGTTGACTAGGTTTATAAGTAATCTAGGCAATAACCCTTGAAAGACACTCATAAGGGTTCTTAAATAGTTAAGATTCACTTTAAATTATGTATTATATTATACTAGATATCTAGGTGTACTAGAAGGGTACAGTGATGCAAATTGGATATCTAACACAAAAGACTCCAAGTCCACTACGATTCTGTTTTTACCATTGGTGGTGGAGTTGTGTCATGGAAATCCTCTAAACAAACTTGTATAACTCGATCTATGATAGAATCAGAGTTTATAACTTTAGATAAAGTTGGAGAAGAAGCAAAATGGCTTCATAATTTCTTAGAGGATATTCATTGTTGGCTTAAGCAAGTGCTTGCAATTATGATACATTGTGATAGTCAGTCTGCTATTGAAAGGTCACGAAATAGTATGTACAATGGTAAGTCTCGACATATATGTCGAAGAAATAATACCATAAGACAGTTGATCTCAAATGGAATTATTTCCATCGATTACATGAAATCGAAGGAAAACCTAGTAGATCTATTAACTAAAAATTTAGGTAGACATCAAGTATATTGCTTATCAAGGGGAATGGGCCTAAAACCTACAAAGTAAAGAATTTTCATAACGGTGACCAAATCTTGTTGATTAGAGATCCTAAGATTTTAGTTCAATTAAACAATTAAGTTATGAAGATTCAAAGAAGCACTTAGGAGTAATTTTCCTCCCATTCCTATGATAGTTAAGTGCTAATTATTGCATATAGTGAGGTTAAGTTATATACTTTTAATGATTTCTATATTATAAAGTAGAGTATGATAGAATATTTTGAATAGAAGGTCACTTATATAAGTCTGAAGAAGAGCCGCTTCAATGAAATACTTATAAGTCCAAAATGTTGTCCAGGGCCAAAATGGACACAACCATGAGAACAAAAAGTATTAAAAAAGTTATTTTGTGGATACTATTGTCTTGGTTTACACAAATAGCTGAAGAGTTCAAGACATCACATCACTGAGCAGCCTAGTAAATCCGATAGTATGTTACTAAGAAAGGTTAAAAGTCACAAGCTACCTCGCCCGATGCAATAGATTCTCGCATTGAGACTTTTCAGTATCTGCATATACATTAGTTTCATTCATGTCAGAGATTGTTAGAAATTGGTATTGAATATGTATCTTGTATAATTTGATCACCAAAGTAGATCAGAACATTGATATTGTTCCTATTTGACATAACTATATAAATATGAATATATTGGTAAACTATATTATTTAATTGTTATACCAATATTTTACGATTATTAGTAAATTAATAATTATCATATATTAAATTATTAATATATGATTATATATTATAAATATTTAATTATTATATATTAATTTAATATTTTTAATTATTATATTATAATAATTATTATTGTTATCATATTAGTAAAGTGTTAGCATGAATATATACAAGTAATGTTATTATTATAAATTCTAAATATAAATTTAATAGTTAATTAATTACTAATAGTTAAATAATTTCTTAACAAATTATTAATATATAAAAAATAGCAATATAATAAACTACATAAATTAATTTGTTAACTAGTTACAAATAATTAATTATTTATTAAGTATTATTATTTAATACATCATTATTATAAATTGAATAATCAATAATTATTGTACAATTGAAAATAACCTTTATAATTATAGGTAAACATCATATATTAAATTAATAAATTATAATAATAATTATTCATAATTAATATTTATTAAGTATTATCATATAATAACATATATTCATTACATTTTTAATATAAATTGTTATTTACATTTTAATTTTATATAATATTTGCAAAGACATAATATTTAATTAGTTATTTAAGTAGTTAATTGTTAATATTAATATTTTGTATATAATATAAATTAGCATAAATTTAGTGAAATTTATATTTTGAATAACCAGAGTAATTCGTTGTAGGAAACATTATTCTATTGAATAGATTAGGATAGTCATGGGGAAGATTTCCTAAATAATTCAATAATTTTCAACTAAAATTTTCAAGTCAAATGATAAATATAAAATATAATATACAAAAAAAAATATGCACGCAAAGGTTGGCTTCTCCACATATAAAACATGCTATTAAATATGTAATTTTACATGTCATTGTAAAAAAAAATATTACTAACATTACGATAAAATTTATTTTTTAAATATAATAATACATCTACTTCACAATTATTACAATTAGATATACACAATGTAATTAAAATATTTATGGTATGATACTGTAAAGTCACACTCAAAATTTGATCTGCATCGTACTTTAATCCCTCACACAAATGATATTTACTTGAACAAAAATACATAAATATGAATTAGTCTATTTATCTTAATAAAAAAATTATTGCGTCGAAGTAATTCTAAGAGAATAACTATCTGATGAAATGGGATGCGATTGATGAAGTGGGGAAAGGGGAGACAAAATTAACTGAGAAGTGAAATTTAGGTGGAGAAGTAACACGAGAGAAATAATAAGAGAGGGGGAGAGTGAGGAAGTGAGGGAGAGGGATGCGAGGGAGAGGAAAAGTGAGGAGAGATGGGAGGGGAAGTGAGAAAGAGGGGATAGGTAGCCCGGGCGATTTAAATGAAAGCGCAACCCAAGGTTGCGCTTCTGAGGCAAAAAGCGCAACCTCGGGTTGTGCTTTTGGCGCCTGTCAGCGAAGAAATTTATTCTTTCACTGACAGAGGTATAGGACAAAAAGCGCAAGTCAAACTTGCGCTTTCTATCCGCAGATAGTGAAGGGTCATACCCTTCTCTAACAAAGAGGATGCAAACCATGCCTGAATTGAATGCACAAGTTTAACTTGTGCATTCAGATAAAATTAAAAAAAATTGTAACTACAACATCAGCTTGCAGTTTTAAATGGAAGCGTGTCTGGCACTTGCACTTTTGCCTATATTATTAACACCCCCATAATCTACAACAAATGATTAATTAACTTTTAAATTTACTACAAACTATTAAATGGTTTAGGCACTTTGCTTCAATAATGATGGTATTCTCACCATATATCTAATTTCAATAAACTCTATTTCACTATTACTAGCATTCATCTAGAATGAAGCTTTTGAGTTGGCCATAGTCTTTTTAAGGTTTGAGGATCATTTTCAATCATATATGTTATAAATTCTGAACCAAAGGGTTTATATACTTGGGTTATTGCTCCTTTTAGATTCAGATTTTATGTTATTATTAAATGTAATTTTATTTATTCTCTTTTGAATATTCTCATGAGTATCTCTTTTGGAAGGAAATACTTGTTCAATGAATTCAACATTACTGGATTTAATAATTGAGTTCATATGAATATCACTTATATCAGATTTACATACTAGAAATCTGTATGTACTAGTGTTCGTTATATATTCAATAAAAATGCAATCAATAGTTTTAGAACTTAATTTGAACTTTTAATGAGGTGGTACAACTACTTTGGCTAAGGACCCTAACATTTTCAAACATTTGTAGAAAAGCATTCTATATTTTTATCTTCCATATGTCATAAGGTACTGATCTATTCTTCTTGTAAGGAACTCTATTTAAAATAAAATTAGCTGTAAGTATAGCTTCCCTCATAAGTTATGAGGTAATCCTAAACTAATAAGCATGTCATTAATCATGTCTTAAGAGTTTTATTTTTTCTTTCAACAACTCCATTTTGCTAAGGAGTGTACGAAGCTGTAGTTAGGTGAACAATACCAAACTTAGCACATAATTAATCAAATAATGATAATCATATTCTCCACCTCTATTATATCTTAGTACTTTAATCGTCTCACCAAGTTGATTTACAACTTTATTCTTATAAATGACAAAAGTATCCAAAGTCTCATCTTTATTGCTTAGTAAATACACATAGCAATATTTAATATGATCAACTTTGAACAAAGTTTAGATCACATATATTACAATGTATTAAACTTAGAGGTCCTCTGTTCATTCCAGTTGAACTAAAAGATTTCTTAGCAAACTTAACTTCAACATAAATGTGACATTTGTGTTTATCTTTTGAATCAAGTTTAGGTATAAGTCATAAACCTGCCAACTTTCTTAAGGAAATACGGTTAATATGACCCAAACTACTATGCTATTAAATGAAGATTCAAGTAAATAAGCAGAAGAATTATTACTATTATTTATAGGGTGAACTACAAAAACTATTATTGAGGCTTAACTTAATTATAAAAAAAACTCAATTATTTTTTAAAATTATAAATACCCCCTTGAGGTTTGTTTTTGTTTTACAAATACACTCCTCAATAGGTGCAATTTGTAAAATAAAAATAAATGTCAAGGGGTATTTGTAATTTACATACTTAAATAGATTTTTTTGTAAATAGCCTAAGTCTGAAAAATAGTTTTTATAATTCACCTTTATTTATAATTTGTGGGTACAGGGATTTAGACTTGTTGTCCATATAGATAATCTCTACAAACATTAGTAAGTATATATTTATTAGACTCAATAATCACTTTGAATCCCTTCTTACTAATTATAACCAGATATTAAATTCTTTCTAATGTCTGGAACATGCATGGCGTTATTGAGAGTTAGCTCCTTTCCAGATGTGAACTTCAGAATCACTTTTCCAGTTCCTTTGATCTTGGATGCTGCCGAGTTGCCCTACAAAAATGTTCTTCATGGTTTAGCTTCTAATAGTTTGCTAATAGACCTTTCTCTGCACAAATATGCTTGGTAGCTCCTATGTGCAACCACTAGGCGTTGGTATTAACCAAGTTAACTTCAGAAGCAATTGTAGATGAGCTTATATTAGCAACATCTGTTGAAATGTTGTCCATTTCTGTCGTATTGGCTTGGGGAGGCTTATCATTCTTCTTTCGTGTATCTTTATTCTTGCGGCAATACTTTGCCTGATGGCCAGTCTTGCCATAGTTATAGTAATTATCCTTGAACCGCTTAGAATTTTTGTTATTTTCCATCGATGATTCAGAATGCTTCCTCCTTTTATTCTTATTTGACTTGGAGACCTCTAACATGATAGCTTTGGCATATATGTGGTTAGCAAAAATCATTTTTTCTACAACCTTGTTGTCTTCCTCTATGCAAAGAGAATAATCAAATTCTCTATCTTCATCTCTTTGCACTTATGCTTGAGATAATTCTTAAAATCAATCCATTATAGAGACATCTTTCCAATAATAGCAACAATTGAAAAGTTTCACTTAATATCATGCCCCCAACTGCAATATTATGTAGAATAATTTGCATCTCTTGCACTTGGTTGATAACGGTCTTGTTGTCAACCATTTTATTGTTTAGAAATTTGCAATGATTAATTTCTTTGTCTCAGCATTGTCTGTCTTGTACTTCTTGTCAAGAGGTTCCTATAATTCCTTAATCATTTGGATAAGACTATGCACATTGTATAACGAATTATCTAACCATTCAGAATTTAGTTTCAACGTTGGAAATTAACATGTTTCCATGCGTCAATTGCTAACTGAATTTCTTTATCACCAGCATGTTCTTTTGTATATGAAGGGCATTTTTCTTTGAGAAATTTAGCCAAACTCCACAAAGAGAGATAAAACAATATTTTTTGCCGCTAATGCTTGAATTTAGTGCCATTAAACTTCTAAGGTTTCTTATGCTGGAAAATCGAAGCCATGATGAGATGGATTGGAGCTAGAACCACTAGTTCGCACTCTCGGACTAGCCATATTCTAATAAAATATTCTGTTTTAAGATTGTTGTTAACGAAAGAAAATTTGAAAAAAGAAAAGAAAAACTGAAGTGAAGTGAGGTATGTTGAAGTAAATATTTTTAAAATAAATTTAGCCCTTAGCACTGGTGCTAATATGAATGTAGATGTCTGTCTCTCAAAGCACAATATTTTTTTAAAAGTTAGTATATTATTATACTAATGTTGTCATGCAAACCAAAGGAAACAAAGAAATCAATTATATTGAATTGAGTTGAGATGAATGAAATGGAATTAGGAGGACCCTCTTTTATAGATCGTGAATGGCCAAGTCTTTTAACCCGGATCAGTCTGAGCCTCTAGATCGTATCTCTTAAGATTTGGCCATGATCTAATAGTTTAGATTGTATCCTTCCATGATGGTCCACAACTCTTACCATAAACTTCTCACACCCAGATAGACGTACCCAATCACCCGCACAATGGCAGCATTAGCAACCAATGTCAAACTTTCACTAGCTCCTCGTTAGCATCCATATGTCCGATCATGTCTACTCAACACTTGTAGTATAGTGGTATGCCACACGCATGCCACCTAGACATGTTTGCCACGTCACTACCACGTCAAGCTTCCTGCCACATCACCGAGCCACTCCATCGCACCCCAGTTCTATTTATGAGAAATTTAGGACTCATCAACTCCCCACGACAATGTGTATGTGCAAAGTGCACCTAATGTGACGTGCGCATGCGTACTTGGATCGCACCACCTCGTAGATCCTTAGGCTAGCTTTAGCTAGGCAAAGGTCCAAGAATGCACCATAAATAGAGGTTTATCATATTTCTACTCTCTCTTGTGCAACGGTTTATAAACAAGTCCAGTTTGCTTTATTTTGTTTACATGGGATACTTTTCCTTGCTAAAAGACATTTTCTAACGTTTTATGGCTTTCCAATATTTGGACAAATACATAATGGGCCTACTCTTGGATACTTTTCCAATTCAGACCTTAGTTTAGCCCATTAATCCCCTATTAAAAGCCCTTATAATTCCAACATATAATTATGGAAATTCTATCAGTATGGTCAGGGAAATTGATATGAAGTTTAGAAATATCCCGTGACCATGGTGATGACATTTGCTAGCTATAGAACTTTCAGTGCTACGCATAGGTAAGGGAATGGCTATGGAGTTCCATAGTGACGGCATTGCCGTAGAGTTGTCCGCTTGGAAATGGCTAAGGCCGTTTCATCACCTTACCGACGTATACACGAGCATAAGTTTTTGTTTGAACTCATGAATATTCAACAATTTCATTGCTGATGCTGTCATTACCTCAACATTTGCTCCTCTTTTCTTCTTCCTTATTTTTTTTTTTAAGGTGAAAATATTAGGGGCGTCTATTGAGATTCTTGTTGAATAATATGGATCTCATTGTAATTTGTCTTATAACATGTCATTCTAAATCAGTCAACGATTGTGAATATTTAAACAGAAATATTACCTACATTAATAAGTATATAGATCATTTATTTGCATCCTTTCGATGTTAGGTCATTTAAGTTCCTCGCTTTCAAGAAGTTGACCAACTAGGACTTGCTTGAAAATTTCTGATAATTATCAAGTTATATTAATGAACTTGTTGAGTTTACCGATACATAAATCTACGCACCAAAAGGATGTACGTACTGATATATATATATATATATATACGGTCTCATATATATATTGTACCATTAATCGTACATATAAGTAATAAATAAATAGCCGAATTCCAACATTTTGAATCTGCAATCATGCACACCAAAGAGTGACACCCCACGTTCTAAGCAATAAGGACAAAATTTGTGGTCTAAGATAGTGCACAAACATATGATCTCTGAAACAAGAAATATTACAAATTTATAAAAAAATGTGAAGTGTTGTTGTATATTTAGACATTGCATGGAGACTGCTATGATGAACCGGCTGGAACATTTAACGCGTCGATCTTCTGTCACAACATTTATTTGTGTGAGAAATATATATAAAAAATAACATTTCGTCTGGTTTTATTTATTATTTTAGAGAAATTATTTTAAGAGAATGTATTCTAGTAATAGAATTGAATAATGTATAGAAAATAAAAATATGTTTGGATGTTTTGTTGGAAAAATAATAAAAATATATTTAGATGTTTTGTTGGAAAAAATAATGTAATATATTTTGGATTCATTTTAAACTTTAAATCTCTTTGTCAATATTATTTTATGCTAGTTAGTTGAAAGTATTTTTAAATATAAATATTTTATTAATATCATTTTGTTGTAGTTAGTTGGAATATAATAAAGTATCGGATTATATAAATATTATAGTGAATGATTAATATTGTATCAGAATGAAAAATATTATTTTTAAAAATATAAAAGACAAATATATATTTATCTTCGAAGAAAAGAAATACAAAAATAAAAATGAAACCAAACACAACGTAAACTTTTGAATTGATGTTTTCAGTGAACATAGAGGATCACAAAAAGATAGGAGTACGTACAAAAAATGATGGTAGGGGTACGGTAAAGTGAAGAAAGAAATATCCCAAATAGCAATGATTAATAAATGATTAATTGGGGGGCTTTGGCTGAACTGTTAAGACAGAGTTAGCATGTTCTATCTCCAGTTAGATGCAAGTTTACATTAAGAATCTAACCTCGTGCGATTCCTTTAATCATTATTGCTTTAGATAGTATTTATTTAGTGTAAGCTTTAATAAAAATTGGTTTAAAGCTAAACAAGACGCGGTCGGTCGGTGCACCGGAAACCTAAGTGCAACGAAGCTTCGTCCTATGATAATTAGATACTTTCTTCGTTTTATCAATGTCTTGTTCTACGGTAAGTTTCTCTTACCCATATTTCTTCCTTTTTTTTAAAAAAAAAAGAAAAGAAATTATGTATTTTTTATATGGTTGCTATTTTTGTTTGGTGTGAAAATCTCGAAAAAATGTGTTTTGATAGCAGGATGTTCATAAGAATGTAAAATTGAAGCGGTCGAAATTGTCTATCTTGTTTAGATAAATATAAGGCAACTAAAAAAAAATTAAAGGGGTAAAAATGTCATTTGGTTTTTGCTTTCTCTTGATTACTTTTTGTGAGCGAACATGGATTATTTTGGAGAAATAAAGGGTACACGAAATTTCGTAGAGATGTTGCTTGGGATTACTTCGACCTAAAGGTTTATATAAGCTCTTTATGCTTTTAAGAAGGGTTTCTGAACGTGTTCTTGACTCACAAGCATTTGACGTATTTTTTATGCTTATTAAGTTGTCAACAAGATTTGATTCAACTTGAATTTGATTATGTTTTCTGGATTAGAAATTGATTTTTAGTTGGATCCATATACATGATCAGAAAGATTGCTAAAAATAAAAAAATTAAATAGAAAATTTAAAATAATAATTGGTGACCTGAGTTAATTAATTGATACTTAATTTGAGTTCAAGAAAAAACAAAATTTCCAATGAAAATCTAGGTTTGTACTTATAAATGAATTATATACGTAATAAGAAAATATCAAATTTAAATTAAAGCAACTGCATATGAATTTCAAAAGGCCCATAAAAAAACGTATATAATTAGACAAATTATTTGATTTTAAGAGGGGCAATTAACCTAAAATAGTTTAGTCGAATTCTAGTTTTATATTTAAGTTGACACTCCACTTATATCAGCCCTTATATCTAGCACTTTATTGTGTTTATAACAAATTAGCTCTATAGCCAATGAAACATAACTTAATAGTTAATACCTCTAAACTTTATAATTATGAGTTTGCAATTTGAGTCTCACCAAAAGTATAAACAGTCTAAGTTTTGTTAGATTTATTGTACTTTATTATAAATTTTGATTTACAGTAATAAATTGTACCTAATTCATCTTACCTTAATGTAATAATGCACTTGACCACCTAAAAAAAATATATCCTCTTAACAAATTTTCAAATCCCCATGCAAAATAATACCCTCTAAATTATTTCTCAAGTTCCCGTTCTTGCTAATTGGTGCTACGAAAAAGTGGAGCAGCAGAACTTGAACTCTGCGCATGTTTTAGAACAATGTCAAAAGGTGGACATGTTACTTGCCATAAAATGTAAACAGCTGCATGTGGCAGTGAATTCCACTTTGATCTTCTGATGTTTCATTTGATATTTGCTTTATACTCGTACGCGAAGTGAAGTGTATATTATACACACTACAAACTAGAAGATTCTGTAGCAAACCCAAAATTCGCGATCCCACACAGAAAATACTATTTATCAAAACCAATAAGAATAAAATTATTATTTTTTTTTTTTTGAGTTCGTTGGGAGAAGAGAAGGATGAATGTAGTCATACTTTATGAAAATTACTTAGTTCAGCAATTATGTATTTTAGTTGGAGAGGAGTATATAATAACAGCATCCAAATGATTTTCTTTAAAGACGACATTAGCATATGCAGTTATATTATAAGCATAAAAAAGAAAGCAAGAAAGAAAGAAAGAAAGAAAGTGTTTTAATAATAGATCGGTGGGGATCAAATCAATCTTATTAATAATTAGTTATTCAGCTGATCAATATTATTAGTGGTCGAATCGATTTAATAAAAATTAATTATATTTTTTATTATATTATATAAAATAATAATATAATAAACTAATTGTCATGTAACACATTTTAAATATAAAAAAGATAAATAACTATCTAAAAATATATATATAAGAAAACACAAAATTCAAATAACAATATAGATATAATAAAATATCAAATTTAAATTTATTTTTTTAAAAAAATAAAATCAAAAATTAAAAAATCAAACCCGATTTGATCGGACTTGACCAGTCAAATCGAATTTTTAGTTTTATATTATTGATCGGAATGAATCGAACTCTGATTTTTGATTGAATCGACTGAAACGATCGCTCCGATCTGATTTTCAAAACTTATAAGCAATCTTCATTAGAAAAATAGCCTTTGGATCAAAGACAGCTGGATGCTTTGGAACTATGCAGATTAAAAAGTGCTAAATATGGGAATTCTAGAACCCAATCATGGACCATTATCGAGTAGAGTTATGGTTATATTCTATCTTAAATTCTGATCAACTGCATTTAATGTAACCTTAATTTGAGGGGAAGTTGGGGAAAAAAAATGACATGCTTCTCACATAATCACTCTTTTTATGTGATTTATGATTGGAGATTTTACTCTGAACTTGATTTGATCCTCCTTAGATCATTAGTATGATGAGTAGTTTTACATCAAACTATGTAGTTTTTTTATAGTTACAGCTATTGTATTATCGGGTGCAGCTTAAAGTAGAATTGACTTTGCAGTAATAAAGAATAACCAAAGATGATAGTGAAAAATTACAATAGGTCGAGATGAAAATCTTTGCGTAGTAAATTATTCAGTTACAAAAATTGTTGTGCACGAGGAAAAAATATTTTTAGGTCAAATACATTATTTTTTTCCGTATATAGGTTATGGCTAATTCTATCAACATTCCACGGAAGTAAATTTAACAAAATTTGCAGTCTGTATGAATTTTGAGTTCGAGGAAGATCACAGCAGGGAGCTAACCAGTTTTTAGTAAACCATTGAACAATATTTGGTACTATTGCTACTTTGTGTCATGGGATCTATAGCCATGGTGCAAAAGTTGACTTAGTTTTTGGCCAGGAATGAAGTCCTTTTTAGTGCATATTTAGCAAACTACAAGAACTTGCAAATACTTTAAGACAAAGTCAAGTCATTCTTTTCTTTTGTCAATTCCAAAGAGTTTATATAAGGCTATAAGTACTCAAAAGTGTCTAGAAACAAGAGTAGTGCGGACACAAAAAGTGTAGATTTATTGTTTTACACAAAGAAATTCAACTTTTCACAAAGGAACATAAATTTATTTTAAAACTCAACCAGACGACAAAAAAAAAAAGAAAGAAAAGAAAGAAAAGAAAAAAGAATTGAGCAATTGAATTTTGAGCCTACTGCATAAGTATATCAGTTCATACTCTTTTCAAACTTATGAATCATAGATATGGACACATGAATGATGTGGTTCTTCGAGAATCTAATTAGGTACTCGTAAATCAACTCCTTGCAAATTGTCAATTATTGAATAGGTTTATGCTTGTAATACAAACAAGTCGTTAGGTACATTAGAAAAGCCTCGATAAAAATTCTTCAGCACTTAAGTCAAAACTAGAGTAGAGAAGATAGACAAAGAGCAGAGAGTTGACATACCTTAAAATGAATGGAGATGAAATATTTATAAGTGTTTTTGATAGGGTTATATTCAATATAATATGGTACATAGATTAGTAAGACCTTCTAGTCCTGTGACTGGAGTCGCTCTTATTGGGCCTCTCTGGCATAGTTATTGGACCTATGCTATAATTTGGCCCATTATATAGCCCCCCGACCCTATTAAGTTTCAGTATAGGAAAGTTAGCTAAGAGTAAGCCTATTAAAGAACTTGGGCATAATTGTGATCTAGATGGATGTAAAGGCTTGCTTGGGGAGGCCCATAAGCATCGTCGAAGTCAAGAGTGTATCTTTTACTAGCCATGGTGCACCATGTATGCTAATCTTCTAAAACTATCTTTGATATTCTTTCCCACTTGAATTTTTGTCTTTTCCCACATGTGGGTATTTTACATTTTGCCTTCGCATAATATATATTTTTTTTCTTTTAGACTTTAAGTCGAGCATGTGGGGAATAAAGCACATGGTGATTGGGCAAGGTGTAAGAGATGAAGAAAATAGAGGTGGAGGCGCAGTTTAAGGGGGTAGCGCGCTGTCGCTGCATTGGGGTGTAGGTTGAGCTTGAGCTTGAGGCTCAACCTTTTTGGTCTTCTGAGTAGGTCAAACAAGGCTTAACTTGCAGATTGGGGTGAGAGGAGCCATAGATAGCTTCCCTCTTCCAAGTTGAGACTCAATCTCGACCTAGCCTCCTATGAAGTCGAGACCTTGTCTTAACTTAGATGTCTAGGTCACTTTGACCTGGCCTTCTATCCATATTGAGACCTTGTATCTGCCTAGGAAAGCCCCTTAGTCAAATAGGATGATGTTGTTGCTGGCAGGTCGAGCCCGTGGCTCTGCCCATTTATCGAGTCCAAGTGGAGGTGGTGGTACTTTCTTAGGGAAAGATGGGATCAGGTTGCGTGCGAGAGTTCAGTTGTCTTAGTTTGCGTCCTGCTCAAGCATTTAGCCCAGATAAGGTTCCTTAGGCATTTCTTTGGTTCGTGAGGGGTTGCCTCCTCACTATAAAGTAGTTGATGAGCTTTTTTTAGTAGGATTTTTGAAGGGGTTATTCGTCCGAGGTGATTAAGTCCATTGTTGGTTTTCCAAAATGCGTTAGTGAGTTGTTTGGGCTAGAAGAGTCGGATGAGTCAGTCGAGAGAGCTTTGCCTTAACTTACTAAGTGTTGGGTCGAGGAAGCTTTGTCTTAACCTCATGCTTGGTCGAGGAAGTTTTGCTTTGACCTTGCTCAATATTGGGTCTAGATATCACTTCTCCCATGAATTTTGCCCCGACGTGACATTGCATCGCTCGTGATGAGTAAGGAGATTCACAATTTAATCTTGATTTAACTAAGTATTTGGTTGGGGAGAATTAGATTCTACTTGATGTTAAATGTTTGATCGAACGAGCTTTGCCTCTACCATAGTGTAGGGGCAAAGGAGCCGCATGCTAAGCGAGATAAGTTGTTCTACCATAGAGGGTATCATGCTTTTGGATCATTTTGTGGCTAATAAAGAGGAGGAAGGAGCCGCGAAGAATCTAGAAGCTACTATTAAGGCTGGGAATGTACCTGTTGGAGAGAAAGCCCCCCGAAGGCATAATATTGAGAAGGTTTGATGCCTATATGTTAGGACCTAGTCTTTTAGCTTAGACTTTAGAAAAATTTATGTCTTCCATTTTAGACTCGTGTTTGCTTTGATTTTCTTTAACATGTAGATATGTTTACTACTGAGAACATTTTCTTTATTCTACATTATAATTGTCAATATCTCGCTACAATCAATTTTTTAGCATTGGGCGAGAAGTTTCTTTGCTCATGTCTATGTTGTGCTTGAGTTAGATATTACTTTACCTGGGGTCAAGTTTGGGTTGGACGAGGCCTGAGCCTTTTTTTTTTTTACCTTGGGTGAGGTGTTACTATCCCAAGACTATATTTGACCCAGATAAGGTTAGGGCTTTTTTCTATCTGGGTGTGACGTTGCCTCTCTCAGGACTAAGTTTGGTCCAAATAAGGTTGTGGTATTCTTTCTATCTAGATAAGGCATTGCCTTCCCAGGGACTAAGTGTGACACAAACGAGGCTATGGTTTTCTTTATGCCTGGGTGAGGTGTTGTCTCTCTTGGAACTAAGTTTTGCCCGAGGAGGGAAAGCCTTGCCCGGAGCTAAGTTGAATTTTTTGATATTCGGAGCCAACTACATGTCTTTCTCGGCTTTAATGGAGTCATCTCAAGTTCTACGGCATGTCTCTTGGTGATAACCTCGAGAAATAAGTGTCTGGTCTTTGGGGGGGGCAACTATAGCTTTTTCAACCACAAGGAAGTCACTTTCATTTCTAGGGCTATATTTTTTATGATAATCTAGAGGAAAAAATCATGATCTGTCAAACCAACTTTAATTTTCTTAGCCTCAAGAGAGTCACTTCAACTTCTGGGGCTTGAGCACGCTCCAAAAAAATATTCATTTCGTATTGGGGTGTGCTCTATATAGAGGCATTTGTCGCTAAACTCACGGAGTGCGCTCTAAGGGGAGGTATTTTCTCATTGCAAGAACACTTGGGCAGTTTTTACTGCTACTTCCACAGTTATTTAGATCGTCCTCCTCAAGGGCTTTTCTCATTTTTGTTTTATTCTCTTAAGGTTCAGGTAGCCCCCCAGTGCTCGATCCAAGTTAATATTTGGTTGTTTATTGGGAGGGTGTCCTTACTTTGCTTCGAGTGTACTACCGCGAGGGATATATACTACTCTAAATAACCTTCTATGTAGATGGTATTGTGGGATGCGCTATTTGGGACTTCTCCACTCATTATGTTTCCACCTCGCATCATCATCAAGATAGAGACACTCGATTACTACTTTCAGGCCTCTATGACTCTTCTCGCCTTGGCTTGGTTTTTTCATCTTAACTCCTAGGGCAAGAGACATAGTTGCTGGCTTCTTTCTTCTATAGTTCTTCCTATTTTTGCTATTCTCACATTGCCTCAATCCTATTGGGAACTAGGGATGCGCCCTGGCATTGTTAGGATAGAAACTTTTGAGGCATGAGCTCTTGTAGCCGCGAAGTGGATTCTCTTGACTTTTGAGGTGATTAGGGCATGAGCTCTTATGGCTGCGATGATAGACGCTCCTGACTATCGAGGCCGCCAAGGCATGTTCTCGGCATAGTGGATTATTACCCTTATCGCTGATCTTGTTGAGGCATTCTCTATTACCATTATAAGGTCCTCCTCGATGATTTGTAATACTGTTACTTTGCCGACGCTCCTTGTTGTAGAGGTGATGGATCATGTTGATGGGAGAAACTCTCGTAGTGGTTGCTAATTCACTCCGTTGTCTAGGCATTCTCTTATGAGAGATGTTGTGGATGTTAGCTTAAGTGTAAAGACAGGTTTACCCACAGACAGCTTCGAAATTATGTTGTTTATACCAGTTCGTCGAGGTTGAACTAGGTCCTCTAGGGTTAACTCCTTACGAGCTACCAACTGTTGAGTGGGTTCTTGCTTACAATACGAACAAGTCATCAAGTACACGGAGAAAGCCCTGAGGAAACCATCCGATGCTTAAATCAGATAGTATAGGTAAATAACAGAAAGTTGTAAATACCAAATGAACTGCTATACCTCAAAATGAACGGAGTATTTATAAGTATTTTAGAGATGGTTATATTCGATATAGTATGGTGCATAGATCATTAGGTATAAATCAGATAATATAGGTAAACAACAGAAAGTTGTAAATACCAAATGAACTGCTATACCTCAAAATGAACGGGTTATTTATAAATATTTTAGAGATAGTTATATTTGGTGTAATATGGTGCATAGATCATTAAGGCCTTCTAAATCTGGAGTTGAGACAGACCTTATTGGGCTTCTCGAGCATAGTTCTTGTCACTATCCTATAATTTGGTCCATGAGTGAGGTATATAATAATTTGCTTAACTATTTTAGAAGTACCCGCGTGCACAATAGTTACAATACAATCTACCATATGTAGTTACATAAAATCCTTGCAATAATGTGGACTAAGTTCATGCACCTAATTAATGGACCTACAAAACTCTCACATCCCTAGTTATTATATATGAAAGCTACACATAACTTCAATTGCCAAGAAATTGAAAAAAGTTATACATAACTTAACTAATTACCTAGTTGCCAAACTTAAAATCTAAGTACATTAATTTACTTCTAATTTTTTCAATTAGTTACCTAGCCGCCAAGTTTTAGATTTACAGGCTATACACACATCAAAAGATAGGCAAAATCCATAAAGGTAATGTTATACCTGAATTGATACAAGTTATTGTCATTCACATATCTTATTTATTAAAGTTTGAAAGTTTAATTAAGTCATTAATTAGTGTTGTAGATGTTGCTATGTCTACATATATTTGGTGCAAAACTCATTAAGAAATATTTCATTTTTCATAAAATGGAATATTTAGCTGAAATTCATACTACACCTACTGCACCATTGGTGGTATTAACCGTCATTAACAAGTAAAATATCTTAAAAGTATGACAGAAGGCGAACTGCACAAAACAATGTTTAAAACATAAATATAAGGACATTTTAGCCATCTTACATCGTGAGTAATTCGACAAAGAAAATCAATCATTAAGCATGATTAATTATTAAATCCTTTGAGTATGGTTCTCATTCCTATATAAAGTCCAATCAACAATCACATTAGAAATAAGTAGAGAGAGAGAGAGAAAGTTTAGTTTAACTAATCCATCATCATATCAATATTCGAGGGAAATTCAATTCAAACAATGGGCAACAGCCTAAGGTGTTGTTTGGCTTGTGTTCTTCCA
Source organism: Paulownia fortunei (assembly GCA_019321725.1). Taxonomy (NCBI): domain Eukaryota; kingdom Viridiplantae; phylum Streptophyta; class Magnoliopsida; order Lamiales; family Paulowniaceae; genus Paulownia; species Paulownia fortunei. The sequence goes on along the minus strand of CM033109.1, from coordinate 10,290,166 downwards.
TGTGGAGCACTAGACTTGATCCGAATAGTACACTTGAACGGGAGCGTAGAAGAATTAACGGGTCGCGTCACCGCCGGCGAGGTCCTCAAGAACAACCCGAATCATGTCCTCACGAAGCCATGCTCCCAAGGCATGGCCCGCCGGATCCTGATCCTGTCCCCGGAGTCGGAGCTGAAACGGGGCTCCATTTATTTCTTGATACCCGCTTCTTCTTTGCCCGCCGAGAAGAATAATAAAATCCTGAAGAAGTTTAGCTCCTCCAAGAAAAAGTCGCCGGAGATCATCGTCGGAAAGTCGCCGGAGATTGTCGTCGGCAAGAGGCAGGAGAAAAAGTCGTCTTCCCGGCGGCGGGATCGGAGCAAAAGCACCGCCGGAGAGTGGAGGCCAAAGCTTGAGAGCATTTCTGAGGACTAGTGACAATTTTTATAAGCACAAATTTTTCCCCATTTCTTGTGGGGTATTTTTTCTTTTTTATTCTTTTGCTTTCTAAATTGTGGATAATTAATTATCTCTCTATCCTTTTAATTTATTTATTTTTGGTTTACAAATCTTCTCTCTCTCTCTTTTTCTTTTTTGGAAAGAGGTTATTATCTGATTTTTGCCTCATGAAATTAACTCATGTATACGTAAAAATGAGGTTTATGTAATTTAAGGAAAATACTTTTCCTCTTTTTTTGTGAGTAAAATTCCACATCTTTTGTATTTTGGATTTACTTTGCATGGCAATTATCATTGTTTTTCGATTTGTTTCCCTTCAATCAATACACATAAAAGATCTTGAATATAAGCCACAAACCACAACGTATTCAAATTTAAGTAGATGTCACAAACATTTCGTAGTAATAAACAATAGAGAGGAAAAAATGATTCAAGAAATATTTCATGTTATCGATGCTACTATTACATAATTCAAAACAATTGCTTCATTGAGTTAATATTGGAAGTGAGAATTAAATCAGTAGGAGATGGTAATTATTCTATGTAACATTTAATAATTTGTATTTATGTTTATTGGAAATTGGGTCGAATTTAGAACTTTTAATCTAATTGACATTCATATTTGAATAGAATTTAGTTTCTTAATTAGATTGAAATTCTTCCTTATCTAAAAAGATAATATATTTTTATATATACCAAATTATTACTATAATGGAACAAGTCAAATAAGGTATTGTTCTAATACAATCTCTTCGTATTTCTCTATATATATTTTTTTTCTATCTATATATTTTTTTCTCTCTACATCTTCCTTGAATATAATTATTTCTCTGTACGTATTTCTTGGAGCATTGACATAAAAATTCAAAGATTTTAGGTATGTAATTGAGTAGCTAATTCTAATAATTATCCACATTTACAAGTAAAAATTTATTCTTGATTTATTGATTCAAATCATAGAACTTTAAAGAGATATTCGTAATTTAAATAAAGTGAGGTTTATAGATAAACTTGATTCACTCCCTATTTATATGTTCATATGAATTTATGTAATATGTACTAACATTCAACATCAACTATCAATTTTATAACAATACTCAAAAAATAATTATTTTCATCGAATTGCCAGCATTTATATGTGAACTTCAACATTTTTGTCGTATATAACCACAATATAAAACATTAAGAGCAATAAAAAAAATAACATAGTACAGAAAAGAATATTTTTTTTTATAAAAAAAAAAATGAAGTTTGGTTGATGAGTTGTCGGCTTTGTTGAATAAGGGAAAAAAACAATAGAAGTTGTACTTATGTATTTATTTATTTATTGTTTATGGATGTGTTCATCCGTATTTGGTTTTGGATCTAAGAAGTAAGAGCAATAATTATGGTGCACCTAATTGAAATTGTAATTAATAAGTATTCTCTTGTTACACGGGAGACTAAATCAATCATGGTTTCGCTGGCGTTCATCTCCAATCAATCATAAATTCATATTTGTATATGCGATGCAGCTTTGTGTTCGAGGGAATAATTTTACATGCATGGTATATTGCTAGTATTTTTCAATTAAATTAATTAAGTCAATTTGCTGAACCAAAACAAGTAGGTTACTATTATCCAATTTTAAGTAGCAGAAATTGAGTCTCAAGATTTTTTAATGTAATTCTAGCCAATTAGGTCTCTATTTAAGTAGTCAGATAGAGGCGATTAAGATGTCTTTGTTTTAATCTTTCAAGTTCCATAGTAAGAGTAATGTTAATCTACTTACATAGTTGTTTTTTTTAGTTAATACTCTTTTCGTCCCAAAATTTTAAGTATTCAGTTTCATAGGACACCGACCTTTAAATCATAATTAGAAAAATTAAAAATTTTGTATATATTTATATTATTGTTGTTAAAAATAGAGATTGAGAGTTAATAATATCATTGTTTAAGTGTAAACTGTTTCAAAAAGAAAATATAAATAAAAAATTTGGAATACAGAGAGTATTTGATTTCATGTAATTGTTTAGTACTTAGTGAGTTTAAAATTTAAATGAAATAAATAAAATATATTGGATTCTCCCCTTCTAAAAATAATTTTATATAATTTTAAAATTTTGGGTTTGAATCGCCCTAAAATAGAATGCAAGTATTTAATTTCATGTTAAATTCTTATGTAGGCTTTGATATGTGTTATATGTGTTATTGATTGTGCTGATTAATCAATATATCATTTTCTCATGTAGTTCATTACCGAAGCCACAGATATTGTGTAGTTCATCTGAAAATATTTGTTTGGCGAGAATGAAATACAAAACAAGGGGTGTAATTTCGGGAGAGTAATTTTCAGTTTAATAATAATAGTTGTGTTCTAGTTTGTACTTGTTGTGCAAAATATGTTGCTCTTATTATTATTATTATTAATTTTATTGTTATTGTAATAATTATTATTATTGGTATTATTATTTTGGGAGTGGGGAAATAGTAAAAAGTATTTATTCTTTTTAAATTAACTTTAAGTAAAAATCATAATATAACATTATTAACTCTTAATGTTATTTAAAATTATTCAAAAAATTATCTAAAACCCCATAGTATGTCAAAATATACGTATAATATTGTGATGGAAGTAGTAAATTCCTTTATTGGCTTTTGTGCGTAATTGCCCATCAGTTAAAACAAATGTACATAATCAGTCGTATTGGCCAAGCTTTATTACAAATAACTTTATCTTAAAGATAATAAATCCAAAAATAGTTGAATATATAGGGACGAGTTCAGGCTGAAAAAAGAAAAATTAAATAAATAAATAAAAGCAAACAAGCTGGCAAAAAAATGATTCTTAGTACATATTATTTGACATTACTCAATGCCTCACATGGGTTCCCTCTATAAATTGGACAAAACAACGCACGTCCCTTTCTCTAACTTCCACCATCTTATGCATTAACTTAATTTGGACCACACGCGTTCATCTTTTGGAGTTTTGCTACAAGGTGTGGTGTGTGTGTGCGTGTGTCATCTAATTTTCATTATGTATATCTTGATTTCTTTTGGTATTAGTAATATTTTTCTTCGAAGTTTAGATATCTTATAAGATTTTTTAGGTGTAAAATAATATCAACAAGATATTATCATGATTTGGAACTTCTATGGGAGAATGAATAACGGAGAAAAATTCAACAATACGATCAAATATCGATATGCTATATTATATAGTATAAATAGATTATACCAGTATACAAACGATGGGAAATTAATTATTGTGGATGGAGTGTGAATTATACTGAATTAATCATGGGTAATGCACTTATATGTATAAAAATAGGTACTTCTGGAATATGGATGTATATGAGATAC